>CM018690.1:21505692-22105692 GCA_009363875.1 Mikania micrantha | reverse complement strand
TAATTAGTACAATAGATGGAAAATACATTTGGTAACATGAACTTAATGGAAAATACACATAACCTACAGTGTTCTGTGTAACGTTAGTGTAACAACTTAATTATATTTTAAACGTTAAATCTCAAAGAGAATAACTTAGAAAAACTGATATTATATATAGAAAAATAATTCTTGTATCTTTAAAATTGTGTGCATACAAAATAAAATGAATTTATTTTTATGTTTTTTAAGAAATCAAGTTATGAATACTTAATTGTAAAAGCTACAATAGTACACTTTTTGATTTGATGTAGAAGACATATTTTATTGTAAAAGGTACAATAGTAAACTATTGTAAAATGTACAGATAAGAAACAAACAATAATTAAATGCTTATGTAGTGTAAAAAATGACAAATTATGATATTATATAAAAATGACAAACAATAAAATATAAGAGTGTATATAAAAGACATGTGCAATTAGTCCGTTGAGATGTAACTTAAGCGTAACTTGAGTGTTAGTTTCTATAATATTAGATTATAAGTATCTGATTGTATAAAATAATCTTAACCATAAAAAAATTTCGATTATACATAATATGGTTATGAAATAATATATAAATTTTTTTTATTTAAATATAACGAGAATGCAAAATTCAAGAATTTATTATGAAATTATGCGTAAGTAAAAAGCAATATTACTTGAAAAAAAAGGAATATAAAAAAATTCAAACATTTTAGGTATGACAATAAATATACACAATATCCTCGATCAACGTAACATAAATGTAACAACGACAACACTTAGATACAACCAGCATACTATCAAACATTTTATTCAATTAAAAAATTCTGGTGGAAAATAAAAGGGAGGAAATATTTAAAAATTAATTTTTTTTGTTTTTGATTTGAATAAGAAGAGAGAGAATGTGATTAATTAATAAAATAATAGGTGGTAATACATGTGGAAAAAATGACATAATTGTCCTTTTATATTAGGTTATTAAGAAGAAAGAATGATGTGGCAAATTGTCCTTCTTAATGTAAGTAACTTACACTTACTTACACTTGTAAATAATATCTAAACGGTGATGAATTAGCAATAACATAAAAAAGAAACCCCCCTATTTATGTATAACAAAAACCATGAAAAAAAAACAAAGATTCGGGCAAAAAATGCCGGGTTAACACGGGTTCTCGCAATAAGGGAGGGTTATTATTAATTGTCCTATATATATATATTAGGGGAATGATCAAATAATAACCCTCCCTTATTGCGAGAACCCGTGTTAACCCGGCATTTTTTGCCCGAATCTTTGTTTTTTTTCATGGTTTTTGTTATACATAAATAGGGGGGTTTCTTTTTTGTGTTATTGCTAATTCATCACCGTTTAGAAATTATTTACAAGTGTAACTAGGTGTAAGTTACTTACAGTAACACGGGTTCTCGCAATAAGGGAGTGTTAATAATAGAACCATCCCCTATATATATATATATATATATATATATATATATATATATATATATATATATATATAATTCAATAAATATAATGGACCATGATTTGCTCCCTTTAGCACAATTTTAAAAGTAAACCTTTAAATAGTAATATGTTGCACATTTAATATGTCATCTTTGAGATGCATTTCCAAGCGATCTTTACATCCTTAAAAAGTTTTCATTTTATAAAGAGAATAGACATTACAAATTAGCAAAACATGCATTTGTTATAATGGGTGATTTGTACCTTTAGGTGAGAGAAGATTGTTGCTTGGATTAGTAAAACATGCTAAAGGATATTTGTTATAATAGGTACAAAGATGATTTAAAAATGTTTTCTTAAACTACTAGGTTGAGAGTTTAAGTTTTTGAATAGAAAAAAAATGTTGTAAAAAATGTTTTTCAAATAAAAAAAATAAAATATGTAAAAATATCATAATAGAAAGTTTATGTCTTGAGAAGAAAGTTATAAAATTTTTAATTGAGTATAAATGAGTGGAATGAAAGATACATAAAAGACCCAATATTCGAATAATTTATTCATATTCGGGCATCTTTGATCTAAACAACCCGAATCATGATTTAAATCAATGATTTTAGATATGATTTTGTTCTCAATTTTTTTTTTATTTTGGATTTTTTGAAAAACGATGCAGGTAAGTTTAAGTCTGCTCCTTAACATCATTCAACATATTTCAAATATAATACTATAAAAATACAAAATTATAAATTTTTTTCAAGATTTGATTAGTAGCTAAGCATTACATAAACAGGATCATTCACGTGGATTGTTTCGATATACGATAAATTGCTATCAACCCCTTTTACAGTACAAACTACAAACCTTAAATCGTACTAATCCACCTAAAAAAATTTGAAATTTCGAGGTTTAATTTGATTTATATCATCGATTCGAACAGATCATTCCACCATTTTGCTGTTGGTAATTTCGTAAACCTCGTTTGGGTGTTCCAATTTGATGGGAGTTTGACTAATTGCAGGCTACGATGATAAGATCATCGTCGCTACAGGAGGAGATTCACGACGGCTTTCGGAGGCCTGATTTCGTCGGCCGATGAGATTACATTTTATCATCATCGATTCAATCTACAGTTTCTTAATCTGCGTACCATGAAGTGAGTTTCGATTGTTCATATTTTATTGCGTGGTATGTTGTTTTGTTAACATTTTGTAGATGATTACAGTTAACTAGTGTTGTGGATCGATAGTAATTAAAATTAAATAATTATCTCATGATTATCATCAATCGATTTAATCCCAAATCAAGGCCTCAAGGGGATAAAATGCTCAAACATCAAAATATTCAAAAGTAATCCAAAAAACAATATTAAAGTTTACAATACAAAACATTACACTAATAATTATAATCAATCATCCGATTCTGTATATCCACTATTAACAAAGCAAAGGTAGGATCTAATGAATGTTAGTTGTAGACAACCTTACCTTCTATCCCGTATGAATGGAGATGTACTTCCAATTTGAATGTCTGCATTATGATTAGATTGTTTCTGTTGATCAGAGATGAAAACTAACTGAGTAAATGGGATTCGGTCGGTAACCACTTTGACACACAATTTATATGAATGCTCAGATGAAGTGTTGTGTAAAGGTTCATGAAATGGAATATTTTGTGGTTTTGCGAGTTAGAGTTCAAGTAATGTGCTAAATCAAGATTGTTAAAGATAGAAATTATGTGTTAACGAGGCTGATGGTATAGGTCGGATAACATATCAAAACATGTTCTAATTAGAGCAACTAAATTTTTATAGGGTCAAAACGGATCGGGTCAATCTGCCAGCATTTGTTGCCCTTTGCTACATAAGTAACATTATAATGTGTTAAGTTATATAGAACTACAAAATAATGCATACACTTAAAATAAAGGAGTAAATTATGGTTTTAGCCCATGTGGTATAAGTGTTTTAACTATTTTGACCCAAAATATAATCTTCTATCAATTCAGCCCTGTGTTTTAACACGCATAAACGTTTTATACTGTTGGCTTTAACAACTTGTACTACACTGTTCATAATTTGAGATTGTATAGATAGTAATAACAAGGGAATGGGTGGCCGGATGCATGGTTGGGGGTTTCATGAATAAGTGAAATCAACCTAAACGCTCAAATTAAGTTGTAGCAACTTGATTGGTTTTGTTTCATAATATATACGGTTTGGTTTTAGACTTTCCATATTGATGACCGTTTCGTGGGTTGGTTGCTGAGTTATCAAACAAAAAAAAATCTAATTTCTTCAACCCAACTACACAACGTACGTCTTCCATCAACTCAAGTCATAACTTCACTTTTTTTAATTAATTTTACATCTAATTTAATATTTCTTTAATAACTTATACAATTTAACTCTTCTTAAAAATTTAAGCGTTTAACCTTGTTTATTTATTTATTTGTTAACCTGGCAATAATTTTATTAAAAACAGAGTTATTTTTAAAAAAAAATTCCCAGAGAGACATTGTTTCCATTGTGACTTGGTCGCCAAAAGGGGCACTACTTGTGTTGTGTACTTTTCATTGGAGCACACCTTTCGCTAGGAAGGGATCAGTTACGAGTACGAAATGCTTTTCACAATCAAGTCGGATAGTTTTTTTAGTTAAAAAACTTATCGGTTTATGAAAGTAAAGCTTTTTATTATTTATTTTTTCATTATTTAGAAAAGTTATAAGTACTTTTTTTTTTCCAAAAAATTAATTTTTCTAATATTTAATAAACAACCATATATCATATTAATATATATATTAAAAATGAAACTTTGTTTGTGTGATCATTTTACTATTCATTTTTGTACAACTCTTCAAACATAATTTACAACATTTATAAAGCTCCTTCATTAATATCATGAACCAACTTTGTCGTTCAATTCATCCTCAACCAAACATACTTTGTGAGATATGATTACACCTTACAAAATGGGCGGGTTGGATAACGGCTCAGAACGAGTTTGGGTCAGGATGGTGCGGGTCAGAATGAGTTTTAAACAAAATTAGTCCGGGTTTAAATGGATTGTTTTTAAAAAAAACATCAACTTAGTTTAACTTAAGATGTGTTATAAGTAAACAAATAGTCCATTTTGATTATTTTTAGTGATTTTCTCATCAAATATGTTATTAATGATTCTTAAATGTTTGAATCTATTGCATTTACATAATTTTTTGGTTACCCATCTTGACCCACATTGTGTTTAAGTGCTACCTATCTCAACCCATTCAATATTATGATGTTATTCATTTCAACACATTACACTACAATTGTTTATCCAAACCAACCTATTTTCTTTGATATTGGTAAAAATTGCTACCTCTAATCACTATCGTCCAACACCTAATTAGGCAAGCAAATTAGGTTCTTAAATAGACAGACATGTTCATGTTTATAGAATTAGTTAGCAAGAGGTTTACATTGAGATACATCGATTCAATATATCAGACCCGGCGCATCGCGCGGGTCGTAATTCCTAGTTTATATATTAAATATATTAATAAAGTTTGAGTTAGATTGGGTTGTAAATGTATGTGGAAAATTAAGTTAGTTACGCTATGTATGTGGAAGAAAGAAAAATTATTTTTTTAATAAAAAATTAGGCTGAGTTGGTTCATTGGTGTGAGTAGTCTAAAAAGATTAATAGATTGTGGTTTGGTTTATAGTTTGGAACTTGTAACCAATCATGTAAATTGAGTTGGTTGTTTAACATTTATTATTTATTAAATTATTTTTTATTTTTGGATTATGTATAACAAGCAATCCTTATTTAAGAAATTCATATATGAATATGTCTTTGGAAAAATAATTTAAAATAGTTCAAAACCACTAATTAAACTGTAAAATTATGAAAATTAGCCGGTTGCCAACACAGCCCACTTGACAACATTAATCTCTCTTTATCGAAATTTTATGGCTGCGTTTGGTATACGTGAATGAATGATAGAATGAAATTAGTCACTATGTTGGAAAAAAAAACTGTAATTGGTTATCACATAGGAATGTAATGTACAATTCCATAAGGAATGTGATTTATTCATTTTTTTATGATTTTCATTCATTGGATTATGGGGTGTTTTTTCATTCCTTCTCTTGAAAGAATGATCTGATATTCTGATCAATGACTCGACCCATGTCCAAAAACATGAACCGACCCATGACCAAAACCATGACCCGACTCTTAACTTGACCCATGACACGAACCATGATTCGATACCATGACTTGACCCATGACCTGAACCATGATATGAGCCATGATTCGAACTATAAGCCGACCCATAACCAAACCATGACCCAAACTATGACATGTACCATGACCCGATCCATGACTCAAACCATGATCTGAACCATGAACTGTTGCATGACCCAAACCATGACCCAATCCACAAACCAAACCAAACCAAACCAAACCATGACCCGACCCATGAATTGCCCCATGACATGACCCATGATCAAACCATGAGCTAAACAATAACCGACTGATGCTCCGAATCATGACTCGACCCATGACACATGACCCGATCCATGATTCAAGCAATGATTAGAACCACGACTCGACTCATAAATTGTATTCCATTCCTTTATCTTCTCATGCACTGTTTTGAAAACTGAACCGGACCGGCCGGTCTGACCGGAAACCGGTGGGTGAACCGGTTCGGTTAGGGGTTATGGGCCGTTTTGGGCCAACCGGCCAGTTGAACCGGCGAACCTGTGGTCGGACCGGAAAACTGGTGGTTGAACCGTTTATATATACATATTTATAAAATGTTTATAAAATCATCCGGTTCTTAAATCCGGTTGGACCGGTCAGACCTCTGACCGGTAAGGAGACCGGTTCGATGTCCGGTCCGGTTCTGAAAACATTGTTCTCGTGTATACCAGACAACATGAAGTAATGAATCATTTCATCACTATAGGTAACCAAACAGGACAATGGAATGGTAGTGATCCATTTCTTTCCCTTGTCCATTCCATTCCTCCGTTTATTTCATTTATTCATACAAATCTGACCCTAACTTTTTTTAACGACTAATTTGGATCACTGACGGATCACAGGAGTATCATTGTGCTACCAACGGTACCACTCATAACTACCACCAACTTACCGAGTCGCTAGTTCAGGAGGAAACTCGATCAATTAATACTTTGAGAAAATCCCCTTTTAAGATTCGAATACATTTAACAAGTTACAAAAAATAAAAATATAAATAAAATAACTGTTTCATTTGTAGGTGACAAAACGATGATAAAGAAGCGTTTCATGGTCCTCACTGAAGAGTTTCTAAAAAACAGTCCCAACATGTGCGAATACATGACCCCGTCTTTGAATACTCGTCAAGACTTGATGATCACCGAAATCCCAATGCTCGGTAAAGAAGCCGCTACAAAGGCCATCGACGAGTGGGGACTCCCAAGATCTAAGATCACTCATCTCATCTTTTGCACCACCTCAGGAATCGACATGCCTAGTGCTGACATTCGACTCATCAAGCTTCTTGGTCTGTCCCCTTCGGTTAACCGGCTCATGATGTACCAACAAGGATGTTCGGGAGGGGGCATGGTCCTTCGGCTAGCCAAGGACATTGCTGAAAACAACAAGGGTTCACGTGTCCTTGTGGTCTGCTCAGAGACCATGGCTAGTATCTTTTGTGGACCAAGTGAGAATCATGTTGATTTGTTGGTCGGTCAAGCTCTTTTTGGGGATGGGGCTGCTGCAATCATAGTGGGTTCGGACCCAGATTCGGAGACTGAACGTCCCTTGTTTGAGATTGTTTCTGCAAATCAAACATTCATACCGAATACTGAGATGGCAATACGGTTACAAATGAGGGAAGAAGGGCTCATACTTCACTTGGATAAGGAGACACCCGATATAATCTCTGAAAATATACAGAATGTGTTGACGAAAGCGGTCAGCCCACATGGTTTAAGTGACTGGAACTCGTTGTTTTGGGTCGTTCATCCTGGTGGTAGACGCATACTGGATAACCTGGAGCTAAAGCTTAACCTTAATAAACACAAGTTGAGAGCTAGTAGGCATGTGCTAAGTGAATATGGAAACATGACTAGTGCTTGTGCGTTGTTCGTAATTGATGAGATGAGACGCAAATCTTTGGAGGATGGAAAAAGCACCACCGGTGAAGGCTTAGATTGGGGTGTTTTGATAGGGTTTGGCCCCGGTTTGACGATTGAAACAGTCGTTCTACGAAGCAAACCTTGTTCTACAGACCCATAAACGAACTAAACGTTCAATTCACTATTCGTGAATTGTTTGGCAGGAAGTCGTGTGTTTAATAAGTTGTTTAATAAATGATGTTTGTTGAATAAAACGAATGACATGATCACATGTCTCATTCGCTCTCCTTAGGTTGATCACATGTTTGTTTAATAAAAGTACACATATAATTGTGTGCTTTTGAAGGTTGATTTGAAGATAGTTATGTATTGATATATGTATGTTCAGTCGTACAAATGTGTTTTTTTACTTTATTTTTTCAGTTATATATGTACTTTTATTTTATTTAGTCGTCTTCATTTATATTATTGAACCATTTGTTTATGCAATTAACAAAAGGACATTAACATGTGGTTTTTCAACGAATAAAGACGAACAAGAAAACCTTATTTGTAAATATTCGTGTTCGATCGTTTGTTCTAATAAAGCTAAACGAACATTTGTGTTCATTTAGTGTTTAGAGGCTTACTCTTCTACTCATGGACTTTAATAACCATTGGTTGAAAGCCAAGTTCAAATATGTTAGTGCACGTGTGTGTGTATGGCCTGTCGCTAGCTATATTTATTTGATGATAGTATAATTATGAATATCATGTTTAGTGTAACTTGTGTAATTATTTTTCAAACAAAACTAACCTTTTATAATAGGGTTATTGGATTAAAATACTATCAACTTTAACCTCTTGGCTGATAATACTCCATACTCATGAAATATTTCATAGCACTCCCTACTTTAAACGTAGTTTTTGCCGGCACTTCCATCCTAACGGAAGTGTAACGCCGCTAACACTTTTAATGATTATCCCTAATTCTAAATAAACCCTAGTTTTGAACCCCGATCCAAATCGATCAAATGACCAACTTATGATCAAATTAACCATAGGGCTTTCGTTCTAGACCTAAAACGAGGCTAATTGTTTCAAGAATTACCGGGATCGGATTCGAATTACTTGAATTCGTTTATAAATATAGCCACGATTGTTTCTTGGTTCAAAATCGATAGATAGGATGAGGTTTGTTCAAATAACCATAGGGCTTTCGTTATAGACCTAAAAAAAGGCTTATACTTTCAAGATTACCTGGATCGGATTCAAATTGCTTGAGTTCGTGTATATAGTAGCCGTTTCTTGGATTCAAAATCGATAGGAAAGATGATGTTTGATGAAATTGAGGTCACGATTAGGACTGAATGAGTATCAACTAAGTTTATGTGAGTTCAATTTTTGATTGGGAGAAGGTATTATGATCGTTAGGTTCGATTTTGCGATTTAAGTTAACGGGATTACAATTCTGTTAGGATGGGAGTGCCAGCAAAAACTAAATTTAAATAGGGAGTGCTGTGAAACATTTCCTGAGTAGGGAGTACCGCTGGCCAAGATATTAACGTTGGGGGTATTTTGATCCAATAACCCTTTATAATATTAAGCTACAAAACTAACCTTTTATAATATAAAACCAAGTTTTTTAAAAGTTTCAAAGATATAATAAAATGAGTAGATGTATATCATCCTCTTAGAGAGATAATTACACATTATATGCATCTTGAAGCTAAGTGAAATCCTCACAAGAGTTTAAAAAATAATATATATATATATATATATATATATATATATATATATATATATATATATATATAGAGGATGATTATTTTGAAAACTTGGTTGAGATGAAAAAACTTTGAAAACTTATTAGTAGCCATTGATTCAAAAATTGGATGCATGAGATTAATGTTGAAAAGTAAGATGAAATGGTTAAATATTTAAAAAAATGAGATAAATGACAAAAAGGTACAACAAGGATAAATTGCTAAAATACCTATTTGTACCATTTGTAGTATTAAATTAAAAGTGCCCCTTTTTTGAAGAATTCTATGTATGTACCATTTGTAATATTAAATTAAAATACCCATTTATGTAATGGCATTTGATCTTTTAATATATTTTGTATTATGTTACATCAAATTTACATAATTAAAAACTATTTCAGCTACGTACTTTTTATTTTTATTATGTTACATCAAAATTACATGATGAAACACTGAAAACTTCGGCGGGAGATGTCGTGATGGGGATGAATCGAGAGCGGTGGTTGTGTGAAGAGGGGAATTCCGACTAATTATGTAATGTGGTTCAATTTTATTAATTTTATATACGTAACCAATTGTTACATGTATTTTATATTGACATTACATTAAAATTACATATATGTAATTTTAACATCTATGTAACACATATATCTTGCAACAAAAAAAAATAATCTGGTTATACTAACTTTACATATGTAATTTGCATGTAAACATAAGTTTAAAAATATTTGAGCAAAAAAAGAATACAAATTATGAAATATTGAGCAAAATATAAAATTTGTAACATAATACTCTAGTTACGCTAACTTTACATATGTAACAATAACGTAACATGATAAAATGTTATATAATGTAACATTAAAAAAATTAAAACAGTATAATAGTACAATTAATGAAAAGTTTTGCATGAAAATTATAAAATAATCAATAATTAGTACAATAGATGGAAAATACATTTGGTAACATGAACTTAATGGAAAATACACATAACCTACAGTGTTCTGTGTAACGTTAGTGTAACAACTTAATTATATTTTAAACGTTAAATCTCAAAGAGAATAACTTAGAAAAACTGATATTATATATAGAAAAATAATTCTTGTATCTTTAAAATTGTGTGCATACAAAATAAAATGAATTTATTTTTATGTTTTTTAAGAAATCAAGTTATGAATACTTAATTGTAAAAGCTACAATAGTACACTTTTTGATTTGATGTAGAAGACATATTTTATTGTAAAAGGTACAATAGTAAACTATTGTAAAATGTACAGATAAGAAACAAACAATAATTAAATGCTTATGTAGTGTAAAAAATGACAAATTATGATATTATATAAAAATGACAAACAATAAAATATAAGAGTGTATATAAAAGACATGTGCAATTAGTCCGTTGAGATGTAACTTAAGCGTAACTTGAGTGTTAGTTTCTATAATATTAGATTATAAGTATCTGATTGTATAAAATAATCTTAACCATAAAAAAATTTCGATTATACATAATATGGTTATGAAATAATATATAAATTTTTTTTATTTAAATATAACGAGAATGCAAAATTCAAGAATTTATTATGAAATTATGCGTAAGTAAAAAGCAATATTACTTGAAAAAAAAGGAATATAAAAAAATTCAAACATTTTAGGTATGACAATAAATATACACAATATCCTCGATCAACGTAACATAAATGTAACAACGACAACACTTAGATACAACCAGCATACTATCAAACATTTTATTCAATTAAAAAATTCTGGTGGAAAATAAAAGGGAGGAAATATTTAAAAATTAATTTTTTTTTGTTTTTGATTTGAATAAGAAGAGAGAGAATGTGATTAATTAATAAAATAATAGGTGGTAATACATGTGGAAAAAATGACATAATTGTCCTTTTATATTAGGTTATTAAGAAGAAAGAATGATGTGGCAAATTGTCCTTCTTAATGTAAGTAACTTACACTTACTTACACTTGTAAATAATATCTAAACGGTGATGAATTAGCAATAACATAAAAAAGAAACCCCCCTATTTATGTATAACAAAAACCATGAAAAAAAAACAAAGATTCGGGCAAAAAATGCCGGGTTAACACGGGTTCTCGCAATAAGGGAGGGTTATTATTAATTGTCCTATATATATATATTAGGGGAATGATCAAATAATAACCCTCCCTTATTGCGAGAACCCGTGTTAACCCGGCATTTTTTGCCCGAATCTTTGTTTTTTTTCATGGTTTTTGTTATACATAAATAGGGGGGTTTCTTTTTTGTGTTATTGCTAATTCATCACCGTTTAGAAATTATTTACAAGTGTAACTAGGTGTAAGTTACTTACAGTAACACGGGTTCTCGCAATAAGGGAGTGTTAATAATAGAACCATCCCCTATATATATATATATATATATATATATATATATATATATATATAATTCAATAAATATAATGGACCATGATTTGCTCCCTTTAGCACAATTTTAAAAGTAAACCTTTAAATAGTAATATGTTGCACATTTAATATGTCATCTTTGAGATGCATTTCCAAGCGATCTTTACATCCTTAAAAAGTTTTCATTTTATAAAGAGAATAGACATTACAAATTAGCAAAACATGCATTTGTTATAATGGGTGATTTGTACCTTTAGGTGAGAGAAGATTGTTGCTTGGATTAGTAAAACATGCTAAAGGATATTTGTTATAATAGGTACAAAGATGATTTAAAAATGTTTTCTTAAACTACTAGGTTGAGAGTTTAAGTTTTTGAATAGAAAAAAAATGTTGTAAAAAATGTTTTTCAAATAAAAAAAATAAAATATGTAAAAATATCATAATAGAAAGTTTATGTCTTGAGAAGAAAGTTATAAAATTTTTAATTGAGTATAAATGAGTGGAATGAAAGATACATAAAAGACCCAATATTCGAATAATTTATTCATATTCGGGCATCTTTGATCTAAACAACCCGAATCATGATTTAAATCAATGATTTTAGATATGATTTTGTTCTCAATTTTTTTTTTATTTTGGATTTTTTGAAAAACGATGCAGGTAAGTTTAAGTCTGCTCCTTAACATCATTCAACATATTTCAAATATAATACTATAAAAATACAAAATTATAAATTTTTTTCAAGATTTGATTAGTAGCTAAGCATTACATAAACAGGATCATTCACGTGGATTGTTTCGATATACGATAAATTGCTATCAACCCCTTTTACAGTACAAACTACAAACCTTAAATCGTACTAATCCACCTAAAAAAATTTGAAATTTCGAGGTTTAATTTGATTTATATCATCGATTCGAACAGATCATTCCACCATTTTGCTGTTGGTAATTTCGTAAACCTCGTTTGGGTGTTCCAATTTGATGGGAGTTTGACTAATTGCAGGCTACGATGATAAGATCATCGTCGCTACAGGAGGAGATTCACGACGGCTTTCGGAGGCCTGATTTCGTCGGCCGATGAGATTACATTTTATCATCATCGATTCAATCTACAGTTTCTTAATCTGCGTACCATGAAGTGAGTTTCGATTGTTCATATTTTATTGCGTGGTATGTTGTTTTGTTAACATTTTGTAGATGATTACAGTTAACTAGTGTTGTGGATCGATAGTAATTAAAATTAAATAATTATCTCATGATTATCATCAATCGATTTAATCCCAAATCAAGGCCTCAAGGGGATAAAATGCTCAAACATCAAAATATTCAAAAGTAATCCAAAAAACAATATTAAAGTTTACAATACAAAACATTACACTAATAATTATAATCAATCATCCGATTCTGTATATCCACTATTAACAAAGCAAAGGTAGGATCTAATGAATGTTAGTTGTAGACAACCTTACCTTCTATCCCGTATGAATGGAGATGTACTTCCAATTTGAATGTCTGCATTATGATTAGATTGTTTCTGTTGATCAGAGATGAAAACTAACTGAGTAAATGGGATTCGGTCGGTAACCACTTTGACACACAATTTATATGAATGCTCAGATGAAGTGTTGTGTAAAGGTTCATGAAATGGAATATTTTGTGGTTTTGCGAGTTAGAGTTCAAGTAATGTGCTAAATCAAGATTGTTAAAGATAGAAATTATGTGTTAACGAGGCTGATGGTATAGGTCGGATAACATATCAAAACATGTTCTAATTAGAGCAACTAAATTTTTATAGGGTCAAAACGGATCGGGTCAATCTGCCAGCATTTGTTGCCCTTTGCTACATAAGTAACATTATAATGTGTTAAGTTATATAGAACTACAAAATAATGCATACACTTAAAATAAAGGAGTAAATTATGGTTTTAGCCCATGTGGTATAAGTGTTTTAACTATTTTGACCCAAAATATAATCTTCTATCAATTCAGCCCTGTGTTTTAACACGCATAAACGTTTTATACTGTTGGCTTTAACAACTTGTACTACACTGTTCATAATTTGAGATTGTATAGATAGTAATAACAAGGGAATGGGTGGCCGGATGCATGGTTGGGGGTTTCATGAATAAGTGAAATCAACCTAAACGCTCAAATTAAGTTGTAGCAACTTGATTGGTTTTGTTTCATAATATATACGGTTTGGTTTTAGACTTTCCATATTGATGACCGTTTCGTGGGTTGGTTGCTGAGTTATCAAACAAAAAAAATCTAATTTCTTCAACCCAACTACACAACGTACGTCTTCCATCAACTCAAGTCATAACTTCACTTTTTTTAATTAATTTTACATCTAATTTAATATTTCTTTAATAACTTATACAATTTAACTCTTCTTAAAAATTTAAGCGTTTAACCTTGTTTATTTATTTATTTGTTAACCTGGCAATAATTTTATTAAAAACAGAGTTATTTTTAAAAAAAAATTCCCAGAGAGACATTGTTTCCATTGTGACTTGGTCGCCAAAAGGGGCACTACTTGTGTTGTGTACTTTTCATTGGAGCACACCTTTCGCTAGGAAGGGATCAGTTACGAGTACGAAATGCTTTTCACAATCAAGTCGGATAGTTTTTTTAGTTAAAAAACTTATCGGTTTATGAAAGTAAAGCTTTTTATTATTTATTTTTTCATTATTTAGAAAAGTTATAAGTACTTTTTTTTTCCAAAAAATTAATTTTTCTAATATTTAATAAACAACCATATATCATATTAATATATATATAAAAAGGAAACTTTGTTTGTGTGATCATTTTACTATTCATTTTTGTACAACTCTTCAAACATAATTTACAACATTTATAAAGCTCCTTCATTAATATCATGAACCAACTTTGCCGTTCAATTCATCCTCAACCAAACATACTTTGTGAGATATGATTACACCTTACAAAATGGACGGGTTGGATAACGGCTCAGAACGAGTTTGGCTCATGATGGTGCGGGTCAGAATGAGTTTTAAACAAAATTAGTCCGGGTTTAAATGGATTGTTTTTAAAAAAACATCAACTTAGTTTAACTTAAGATGTGTTATAAGTAAACAAATAGTCCATTTTGATTATTTTTAGTGATTTTCTCATCAAATATGTTATTAATGATTCTTAAATGTTTGAATCTATTGCATTTACATAATTTTTTGGTTACCCATCTTGACCCACATTGTGTTTAAGTGCTACCTATCTCAACCCATTCAATATTATGATGTTATTCATTTCAACACATTACACTACAATTGTTTATCCAAACCAACCTATTTTCTTTGATATTGGTAAAAATTGCTACCTCTAATCACTATCGTCCAACACCTAATTAGGCAAGCAAATTAGGTTCTTAAATAGACAGACATGTTCATGTTTATAGAATTAGTTAGCAAGAGGTTTACATTGAGATACATCGATTCAATATATCAGACCCGGCGCATCGCGCGGGTCGTAATTCCTAGTTTATATATTAAATATATTAATAAAGTTTGAGTTAGATTGGGTTGTAAATGTATGTGGAAAATTAAGTTAGTTACGCTATGTATGTGGAAGAAAGAAAAATTATTTTTTTAATAAAAAATTAGGCTGAGTTGGTTCATTGGTGTGAGTAGTCTAAAAAGATTAATAGATTGTGGTTTGGTTTATAGTTTGGAACTTGTAACCAATCATGTAAATTGAGTTGGTTGTTTAACATTTATTATTTATTAAATTATTTTTTATTTTTGGATTATGTATAACAAGCAATCCTTATTTAAGAAATTCATATATGAATATGTCTTTGGAAAAATAATTTAAAATAGTTCAAAACCACTAATTAAACTGTAAAATTATGAAAATTAGCCGGTTGCCAACACAGCCCACTTGACAACATTAATCTCTCTTTATCGAAATTTTATGGCTGCGTTTGGTATACGTGAATGAATGATAGAATGAAATTAGTCACTATGTTGGAAAAAAAAACTGTAATTGGTTATCACATAGGAATGTAATGTACAATTCCATAAGGAATGTGATTTATTCATTTTTTTATGATTTTCATTCATTGGATTATGGGGTGTTTTTTCATTCCTTCTCTTGAAAGAATGATCTGATATTCTGATCAATGACTCGACCCATGTCCAAAAACATGAACCGACCCATGACCAAAACCATGACCCGACTCTTAACTTGACCCATGACACGAACCATGATTCGATACCATGACTTGACCCATGACCTGAACCATGATATGAGCCATGATTCGAACTATAAGCCGACCCATAACCAAACCATGACCCAAACTATGACATGTACCATGACCCGATCCATGACTCAAACCATGATCTGAACCATGAACTGTTGCATGACCCAAACCATGACCCAATCCACAAACCAAACCAAACCAAACCAAACCATGACCCGACCCATGAATTGCCCCATGACATGACCCATGATCAAACCATGAGCTAAACAATAACCGACTGATGCTCCGAATCATGACTCGACCCATGACACATGACCCGATCCATGATTCAAGCAATGATTAGAACCACGACTCGACTCATAAATTGTATTCCATTCCTTTATCTTCTCATGCACTGTTTTGAAAACTGAACCGGACCGGCCGGTCTGACCGGAAACCGGTGGGTGAACCGGTTCGGTTAGGGGTTATGGGCCGTTTTGGGCCAACCGGCCAGTTGAACCGGCGAACCTGTGGTCGGACCGGAAAACTGGTGGTTGAACCGTTTATATATACATATTTATAAAATGTTTATAAAATCATCCGGTTCTTAAATCCGGTTGGACCGGTCAGACCTCTGACCGGTAAGGAGACCGGTTCGATGTCCGGTCCGGTTCTGAAAACATTGTTCTCGTGTATACCAGACAACATGAAGTAATGAATCATTTCATCACTATAGGTAACCAAACAGGACAATGGAATGGTAGTGATCCATTTCTTTCCCTTGTCCATTCCATTCCTCCGTTTATTTCATTTATTCATACAAATCTGACCCTAACTTTTTTTAACGACTAATTTGGATCACTGACGGATCACAGGAGTATCATTGTGCTACCAACGGTACCACTCATAACTACCACCAACTTACCGAGTCGCTAGTTCAGGAGGAAACTCGATCAATTAATACTTTGAGAAAATCCCCTTTTAAGATTCGAATACATTTAACAAGTTACAAAAAATAAAAATATAAATAAAATAACTGTTTCATTTGTAGGTGACAAAACGATGATAAAGAAGCGTTTCATGGTCCTCACTGAAGAGTTTCTAAAAAACAGTCCCAACATGTGCGAATACATGACCCCGTCTTTGAATACTCGTCAAGACTTGATGATCACCGAAATCCCAATGCTCGGTAAAGAAGCCGCTACAAAGGCCATCGACGAGTGGGGACTCCCAAGATCTAAGATCACTCATCTCATCTTTTGCACCACCTCAGGAATCGACATGCCTAGTGCTGACATTCGACTCATCAAGCTTCTTGGTCTGTCCCCTTCGGTTAACCGGCTCATGATGTACCAACAAGGATGTTCGGGAGGGGGCATGGTCCTTCGGCTAGCCAAGGACATTGCTGAAAACAACAAGGGTTCACGTGTCCTTGTGGTCTGCTCAGAGACCATGGCTAGTATCTTTTGTGGACCAAGTGAGAATCATGTTGATTTGTTGGTCGGTCAAGCTCTTTTTGGGGATGGGGCTGCTGCAATCATAGTGGGTTCGGACCCAGATTCGGAGACTGAACGTCCCTTGTTTGAGATTGTTTCTGCAAATCAAACATTCATACCGAATACTGAGATGGCAATACGGTTACAAATGAGGGAAGAAGGGCTCATACTTCACTTGGATAAGGAGACACCCGATATAATCTCTGAAAATATACAGAATGTGTTGACGAAAGCGGTCAGCCCACATGGTTTAAGTGACTGGAACTCGTTGTTTTGGGTCGTTCATCCTGGTGGTAGACGCATACTGGATAACCTGGAGCTAAAGCTTAACCTTAATAAACACAAGTTGAGAGCTAGTAGGCATGTGCTAAGTGAATATGGAAACATGACTAGTGCTTGTGCGTTGTTCGTAATTGATGAGATGAGACGCAAATCTTTGGAGGATGGAAAAAGCACCACCGGTGAAGGCTTAGATTGGGGTGTTTTGATAGGGTTTGGCCCCGGTTTGACGATTGAAACAGTCGTTCTACGAAGCAAACCTTGTTCTACAGACCCGTAAACGAACTAAACGTTCAATTCGTCGTTCGTGAATTGTTCGGCAGGAAGTCGTGTGTTTAATAAATGATGTTCGTTTAATAAAACGAATGACATGATCACATGTTTCATTCGTTCTACCTAGATTTGATTGGTTATGTCTCTTTATTTAATTTTATACGTACTTGTGTGCTTTTGAAGGTAGTTTGATGATGCTTATGTATTGATGTAATTATTAAGCTTTTTAGTGATGAATGTTCAGTCGTACAAATGTGCTTTTTATCTTTATTTTTTTTCAGTTATTTACTTTTATTTTATTTAGTTAACTTCATTTACATCATTGAATCATTTGTTTATACTATTAACAAACGGATATTAACATGCTTGATTTATAAACGAACGAATGTGAACAAGAAAACCTTGTTTGTAAATATTTGCATTTGATCGTTTGTTCAGATAAAGCTAAACAAACAAACTCAAATATACTACATTCGTTTTCATTTAGTATTTAGAGGCTTACTCTTCTCCTCATGGACTTTAATAACCATTGATTTAAAGTGAAGTTCAAATAAGTTGGTATATATATGGTTGGTCGCTATATTTATTTGATGATAGTATAATCATGAATATCATGTTTAGTGTAACTTGTGTAATTATTTTACAAACAAAACTAACCTTTTATATTATAAAACTAAGTTTTTAAAAGTTTTATAGCTATAAAATGAGGTGATGTATATCATCTCTTGAAACATATTATTTCTTAAACTATGTGAAACCCTCACAAGAGTTTAAAAAAACATATAGAAAAAAAAATATATAATTCAATAAATAAAATGGACCATGATTTGCTCGCATTAGCAAAATTTTAAAAGTAAACCCTTAAAATTGTAATATGTTGCACATTTTAACGTATCATCCTTGAGATGCATTTCTAAGTGATCTTTACATCCCTAAAAGGTATTCATTTTATAAAGAGAACAGAAATCATAAATTAGCAATATAAATTGAGAAGGTGATTTGTACCTAAGATTGTTGCTTACATTAATATTAAAAGAAAATAATACTAAATGACATTTGTTATAATGGTTACCAGTATTATATCAAAAAATTTTTTTTTTAATAATTTAAGAGTTCAAGTCTTATAAGAAAAAAATAGTAAAAAAGTTTGTTTGTTCATAAAGGATTTAAATATAATATTTAGTCATTAATATTTTGATTTATTTCCTAGTTATGGTCTCCGGATCTTTGTCGAATATAGCTCCTGACTTGTAGGAGTTTTTTTTTATGGTTTTCATCCTGTACTTAAACTATTGACAATTCGAAGAACAATTTGATTTTGCCTTGATATTACGTATTTTTATGGCATCAGAGCAGGAACAAGAAAACTGAAAATCATCAAATATAATTCCGGCGACATGGCCGGCGGCAGCGAGGACACCGAGAAGAAAGAGGCGATTGATAGTAATTCGCCGTTCTATATTCACGCTTTCGATTATCCTAGACAAATGCAAGTTAACGATCCGCTCACGAATGGAAACTACAATGACTGGATGCAAGAGATGGATAACTTCCTGTTCGCGAAAAATAAAATGGGCTTCGTCAATGGCACCATACCGAAACCGAATGAGGATCATGAATCATATATGGCATGGATGCGTTGCGATGCCATGGTAAATGGGTGGGAAAAACATTAGAGGAAGTGTCAAGTACGCAAACACAGCAAAGGAAATCTGGGATGATCTCAAAGAACGCTTCGGAAAAGAAAGTGCTCCACGTGGATATGAATTGAAGCAACTTCTTTCGATCACAAGGCATGGGGGATCTTCTGTATCTACCTATTACACAACATTGAGAGGTATTTGGGATGAGATAAACTCGGTTATACCCACACCTAAATGCACATGTGGAAAGTGTACATGTGAAATTGGCAAGAAACTAAATGATTTCCAAGAAAAGGGGCGCCTATTTGAGTTTCTAATGGGACTTGATGAGGAATTTTCGGTTATTTGAACTCAGGTTTTATCCATGAAACCGAATCCCACCCTTGGAGAAGTTTACAGACTCGCATCCGAGGACGAACAACAGAGGACAATAGCTGCCCAAAAGAAGACACACGTGGAGGCGGCAGCTTTCCAAACTTACTCTAAAAGCCAAAAGGAAGCTACAGCAAGGGGCCGAAACAATTCATACGAAAAAATCATGACAAAGGAACCCAAGCGATCGACTACAGGAGAGACGGATCACTGCACTTTTTGTGGAAGAAGTGGACATAAGAAAGAGGGGTGTTTTAAAATCATTGGTTATCCGGAGTGGTGGCCGGGAAACCAGAAAATGGAGAAGACACAACCGAAGGCTGCATTTGTTGATAATAAATCAGCAAACATAGGAGGACTCACTGATCAACAATACCAGAACCTGTTAAAGCATCTCACTGAATCAAGCAGCAATAATCAAGGTGACATAACTCGCAAAGTGAATATGACCGGTAAGAATAATTTTAACAATAAAACTTGGATAGTGGACTCGGGTTCGACAGAACACATCGTAAATGATCTTGATATGCGTGAAATCATAACCCATGACAATAACGCAACACCGGTAATCATACCTAATGGTGAAAGCATACCGGTAGAAGCAAAAAGTGAAACGCCCTAAAGGGCGGAGCAAAGATCGGAGGAGTATTTTTGTCACACCCCGAGCCGGCGGGCTGGATCGACTTTCCCATCGGGCGAAAAGTTCTCGGGGCGCGATATCGTTTGATAATCGAAATGATCAAATTATTTGCATAGCACATGATATACAATGAGAAATGTTAACATGACAATGATATAGAATTACAAAGTTAAATTACATTGTTTCTTCACAATTTAACTAAGTAAATCTATCCCAAAAGAATCAAAGTGTTTTTATCTTGTAACTATACAAGATATACAAAAGATGATTCATTGTTTTGTCATTCCAAAATATGCAAGACACAAAATGTAGCTAGGTCTTCTAAAAGTCCACTAGCTATGTCCCTGAATGTTTGATGACTAAACCTGTTCGTCACATGAGAAAAACATGCATTTAAACAAAGTCAACACTAGGTTGGTGAGTTCATAAATTTGATAATTGAAAACCTTGAATTGTTCACATACACATCACAATGTCATACATGTTACTTGTAGATTGTTTGATTCACCCGTTCACACAATGGCCTCTCCATAGTTATATTTATAAGTGACATCTCATCCTATTAGTTATGCTTGTATATAGGGCATATATTGGGGAACAAGCCCCAGCCACCGTCCCACCACATACCTATTAGGACTTAACACCACTTGCAATACAACTATAGATCCCCATTTCCATTTCACCCGTCCGTTTGTGTTCATCACCCATTGTATCATATGTAGAATAATATAATAAGAGGGGTTTAGTTATCAAACCGAAGTATTGATAAACCCTCGATGTGTAAAGGAAAATAGATTACTTTAATCTGATCCTTATTATTATTCCATTGCTTGTGGGGTTAACTGTTAATCAATTTTAAAAATAAGAGTGTTAGTTAACCAATTGTTATATGTTCTCAACTTGAAGTGCATAGAGCCTAAAAGGAATCCATTGCAATCCTCACATAATCAGATTACGATGCATCCGATTTACCTCCACCACTTTGTATTACCATAGGCCTCATCGAATCTGTTACTAGAAATATGACATGAGAGAAAATAAATTCCTCAGTCTCCTAGTCAACATTAAACGATGGATTAATTACAATATCACTGCAGATTAATATCACCATGTGTCACTTACCAGACCCTGACTGTTCGTCGCCCTGTCACCGGTCATACGTTACCGGCCAATGATGATTACGATCAACATACTAGCCCTACAAGCTAGAGGTTTGTCAAACCTATGGTACCACTATGCTATCGTCGGTTTAGTCACATCAAACTAACTGGTCAGCGATTTGTGATGGGACTTACAATGATCAACTTGAATACATGGCACATGATTGAAATGATATAATGCAGACAGTTCAATAGTAATTAATTGTATTGTGTTCACCAATGTTGTTTGTTCTCAATGTTGTATGTTCTCGTTGTTGTCAACAAAGTTGTATAAGATCTTGTCTTATTATACAATGGTAGTTGTTGTGTGAATGATGTTGTTATCATGAAGGTACATTATCATGATTATCATTCTTGTTGTTCCATATAGTCACCATGTTGCCACTACAGTGTTGTAAGAACTAGTCTTACTACACTTAGTCGACTCAGGTGGTGGATGATACTTGTTTCGTGTTATCTTGTAAATTTGCACCGAGTTATAAGCTGAGTGTGATAAGAACTTGTCTTATTACACTTAGCTAACTCCGGTGTTGAATGATATTATGAAGATATCTTATCTTCATATCATTCATGTATGTTGTTGTTGTTGTCATCATGTTCACCTGTGATAATCTCAATGTTTGTTCTTGTAAGAATAATTAAGTGTTGTAAGATATAATCTTACAACTATGTTATTCTATTGTGTTGATGAGTTATGAAATTATATTATCATATTCATCTTAGTTATCCCTGTCATATCATGATCATACAAGCATGCATACAATGATAAACGATAATAAGTCAAGCAATATTATCTAAATCAAAGTATAATCAATATGTTAAACTGAAACTTTTAAATAAATAAAAGTTAAGCATGTTTCTCAGCCCCGAGAGTTTAAAATCAGTTAAGATTAGAAAAGGGGCATATGAACTTACCTTACTACTGATGTGGTTGACTTAGCCTAAACAAGAATGCACGCGCTCGTTGTCGTACTTGTTGTTATTTTCACGATCCTGTATTGATTTCATGTTGTATGAACTTATATGTATGAATGGTAGTGTCACACCCCGAGCCGTCGGGGTTGGATCGACGTAACCCTACCCCGTAGCATTAGCATATAATATTATCATTAGCATCTCGCATCAATGTTTACCAACTTATATTAGCATTAGTATTAGCCTGTAAATTAGCACTTAGCATTAGCATTCAAAATAGCATCTTCAGATAGTAAATACCCTTAGCACTTGGTATCAACACATAGCTTTAGTTTAGCAAATCGACTTATGCCTATAGCACTTGGCATAATCATGTAGCATTAGTTTGTAGCATAAACCCATAGCATTAGTTTGTAGCATAAACCCATAGCATTAGTTTGTAGCATAACCCATAGCTTTAGCAATTAGCATTAATAGTTTGAATAAGTATAAAAGCATATTTGCAATAGTTAAACATTTGTTTAAAAAGGTTTAACATGCTTCTCAGTCCCGAAGTAAAACTCAAAATAGTTTGAAAAGGGACGATGAACTCACTTTGTAGTTGTTGCAGTTGACTTAGCCTAAAACAAGAATGCACGCGCTCTTTGTTGTAATTGATATTGCTTTCACGATCCTGTATTGATTTCACGTTGTTCATAACTTGTAAGTATAAATTGTATGTGTTTGAGCGTGTGTGTGTAGGTGTTAGCCATGACTTTGGCTAACACTCATAAGTCTCGGTCGTTACTCGGCCCTATGTGTTTGTCATGAATTTGATAATGGTTAACCTTTTAGCTTTAGATTACTCCACTTTGTCATTGGTTTTAATTTCCACTTGACTCATTGTCTTGATCAAAGTGTTCTAAGTATAAAGCTTATATTTTCTTGTTTAAATGTCATTAATTCTTAACATCTTGAAACATAATCTTGCATTATAATTGTTCCATAATATTTAATCCACTTGTTAACATATTCTAGATAATTAGGTTGTAGATTTTTATGACATCTTAATCTTAGAAAATGTTAATTTCTTTTGTCACATGGGCCGATTGAATTTCCTGGGCCCAAAAACAGTGTGTTGGGCCAATTAACTGGGCTGAACAGTGAGTGTATGCTGTTTAAGTGAGCCGTGGGTTGTGTGGGCCACTGTTGGGCCGAGTGTTTGCTATTTGGGCCGAAACAGTGGGCTTAAGCAGTGGGGTGGGTCAAGTTGTTGAGTGAGCCTAGATCAACTGGGCTTGATTTAATCGAAAGGCTGTTATGGACCAATTCGTTCACTGGGCTTGCATTTGAAATATGGGCTGACTAACTAGTGTTGGGTTTGAACAAGGGTGAGCCAGTTGCCATTTGCTTGTGGTTGTCGACTGAAAATGGGAAATCGGCTGAGTAGGACCGAAGCAAGGTGGTGCTCGACAGAATGGAAGCTGTTGGCCAGGATGATGCTCCACCGGCGAATGGCCTTTCCCAATCGAATGGCTAGCGACTGGAAAGGGACGAATGGGTGTGCCGACCGAAGGAAGAAGCTCCGAACGAATGAGGATCTGTCGAATGGAGGTGGCAGCCGAATGACTGAAAGGTGGTGGTCGAATGGTGGTGGTGTTCGCCGAACCAAAGCCCCGAATGAGTCATGGCCGATTGAGCGTGGGTAGGGGTGAATGGCAGCAGCGGCGAATGAGCCTAGGGCGCATGAGGCCATTCGGCCGAACCACATGATCCTCCCATTCGGCGGCCTGTGGTGTTTCATTCGGCCACAACAGTGTGGCGCCCAACATCATCCCATTCGAATGCTTTGTTGTGGTTTCGGAGGTGATATACACTAGAGGTGATTCTTGGGTCGAGGGGTTGTACGGTTTGAAGGTGGTGAACCAGTTAGGGTTAGTGTTCAACGAATGGGTTCGAAAACCCTGATTTTCGCAAAGTTCACAGCTCCATACCTCAGTTTCAGATGATCTCCAACCCAGATCAGTTGTGCTTTCATGTAGGGGGCGATGAGAGCTTCGTGTGGGTTCAAGAATGAGACGATTTGGTGGAGTAGTGACCAAGATATGAAGGTTTTAAGCTTCAAAAATGGTGGTGGGAGGTGAAATCCGGAAATAGGGTTTTGAGAGAGAGAAGAAGAAGAAAATGAGTTGGTTGAACTCATTTAGGGTATTTATACCCCGAGTGAGTTCGGGTTCGTTTTCGTAGCTCGGTTCGTATTTTCGTTGCGTTTCCAAAACGAAATGCGTAGTCTTACGCGTTTAAAATAAAAAGATTATTTTATGACGTTTAAAATACAATTATTGTTAGAAATCATTTTAAATATCGTTATATTAATTTATTTATCGAATTTAATATTTTTACGCGTTTCGCTTATTTGTTCGCGATTTGTTAAAACAGTTTCTATTAATTTCGTTTGTGATGAGTTTCAAAATTGTAAAATAGGAAATATTTTATTTCCTTAAATTTATGATCGTTCGTAACGTTTTTCGTGTTTGTTTTCATTTCGTCAGAACGCGTCGCCATCGCGCGTATTTGTTCGAATCGTTATTCAAACGAACACGACAATGGTTTGGCTTTCAGACTTTTGTTTTCTACTTTTTAGTCATTATTTTAGAACGTTAAGCTTTCAGATTTATTCGTATAGATCGTCACCTATACGAATAATTCGTCGGTTTAACATACTGTAACAATAACCGCTATAGTTTTGTTTTGTTTAACCTCGCATATGTTTACAAATAATAGCACATCAATAAGCATTTGTATCACCGTTCAATGTTGTCTGATGTGTTTCTGACTGTTAAACTGTTAAGTTTAATCAGATAACAGAAACAATAGCATGATAGTTTAATATAAAGCATCATGATATTAGTAGCATACAATAGTTTACGTAGTTTGTACCTGAGTAACTGTGTGTTTACTGTTCAGCTCACCGTTCCGGCGACGTTTCCGGCACAGACGTTACAGTCTTCCCTTGTTAGAGAAATTTCGCCCCGAAATTTAAGCATTGCTATCGGGTACGGCTTCCTCTGCGAATAGTTGGGGATACTTGAGCTTCATACTATCTTCGCGTTCCCATGTAAACTCAGGTCCACGCTTTGAGTTCCAACGAACTTTAACGATAGGAATACGGCTTCGCCTCAGTTTCTTAACTTTGCGATCCATAATCTCCAAAGGTTCCTCGACAAAGTGTAAGTGTTCATCCAATTGAATTTCTTCAACCGGTATGATAAGAGTTTCATCAACAAGGCACTTCTTCAAGTTTAAGACGTGAAACACGTCATGTACACCACTAAGTTCATCTGGTAGTCTTAGTCTGTACGCCACAGGACCAATACGTTCAACAAACTCGAATGGTCCCACGTACCGTGGTGTTAGTTTGCCTTTCTTTGCAAAACGAACTACACCTTTCCATGGGGATACCTTTAACATGACATGGTCTCCCACTTGGAATTCCAACGGCTTGCCACAGGACCAACGGCTTGTGCCGTTTATCAGCATAGCTCTTTGAAAGTTAACAACCCCTAGCATCTTGTAACATAGTTTTGTATCATCATTGTTCCATTTGTCTTGACACCTTGAATCATTTGTTAAAACCTTTAAATAACATGTTTTAGACTTTTGAACTTCATCATACTCAAAACTTGCCACCTTTGTAGTAGTAATTAACCAAGGCCCATGCATGGCTATCCATTAGTCCTAGTTTGAAAATGTTTTTATAACGTTTATCATGTGGGCCGAATTATATGTAAGTGGGCTGATACACAGATGGGCTATTACATAGTGACGTTGGGCCTGAACAAGTGTGGGCCGAATATGAGGGGTTTGGGCCGGCTAACTTTGCTTGGCCGAATGATGGTTCTTGTTCGAGTAAATGGCCAAAGAAGGTTGAATCCGGTTCAATTTCCAGCGAACCTCATGGTTCACTGGCTGAGGTTCGGCCCTACTATGGGTTCGTTTGTCCCCCTGGTTCGGCCAAGCTAAGGTTCGCCCCATGCTAGGGTTCGGCGACATGAGGGTTCGTGGTCCCAGGTTTGTTCAAGTGGCAGCCATATGTTCACCCTTGCAGGTTCGCTTGGAGAGGGTTTCGGTGAGTATGGTTCGCAGCAGGTGGTTCGGGCATGCAGGGTTTGTTGGTCTTAGGTTCGGCCACCATTGATGTCCGGCTCCAACTAGGTTCGGCTGGTTGAAGGTTCGGCCAGCCTAACTTCCTTCGTGACCTGCTACTGTTCACCATCATCCTCATCGAATCCAAGCTGTTCCAGGTCATTCCCAGGTTAATGTTATACGATGAAAGATTCTCAAAGGTGCGGGGCTCGAAAGGGTTGGGCCTAGGACCGGTTGAAGTTGGTGGGTCGAACTAGGGTGACAAAACCCTACTTTTTCGAACATTCAAGCCTCTATACCTCGAGTTTCAGTGGATGAATCCTCAGATTGGTTTTACTTTCTTGTAGAGGAGGTCGAGAGCTTCGTTTAGGCTCCAAGAGCACCCATTTTCGTCAAGAATCGAGCTAGATATGAAGATTTGAGGCCTTGAATTGTAGAGAGAGAGAGGTTCGGGAAAGGGTGTTTAGAGAGAGAGAAAGAGTGGATTAAATGGAAGAAATGGGTTCATTTAGGGTATATATACCCCGTGCGTGTTCGGGTTCGTTTTCGTTGCTCGGTTCTCGTTTCTGTTGTGTTTCCGAAATGTAACGCGCGTTTTACGCATTTTAAATAAAATGGATTGATTTTTATTGTTTGGAAAGTGGTTATTCGTAGTAAATCTTTTACATTTTATTTTCTTGAATTATTTTATCGAAACCGATTATTTTAAACGTTTCGTCAGATCGCGTCGCCTTCGCACGTATTCGTTCGAATCGTCACTCGAACGAACACGATGATGGTTTTACTTTCTGACTTTTGTTTTCTACTTTTCATTCATTATTTCAGAACGTTAAACTCACAGAGATATGTTTGTGTGAATCATCACCCACGCAAACACACTATCAGTTCGTTATTCTGAAATAACACTGCATTTGTGTCTTGAATTATGTTTCCTCACTGACGGACTCAACTAAACTTCCTGTTTTCACATTGTTTTCATACTGATTTATCGGCCATCTGATTCCTATCATCTATGGATATCAGATTGCAACCGACATGTTCTTGTTGTTTACTTGTACACTGTTGTTTCTCTTGATTCGTTGTATCAATTGTACTTAGGTTTTCACCTAGATACATACAACTATTGTTTATCGTGAGTTGTTGTACATACGGTATTTAAGTTTTCACTTAAACACGTACAACTGTTTCTTGTATTTTGAATTCTGTTATCACAAACACTGTTCATACGTTGTATTTACACACAGTCTATAGTGAAAGTACACATACCGTACGGGCTTGCCGAACGATCAGGTACTGGATGTCACAATTTTATATACCAAAGTTTAATTGTAACTTGCTTTCGGTAAGTCGATTATCAAAGGGATTAAACTGTGTGATAAGTTTTTTCCCGATTTTTGTCTTATGCAGGACTTACGCTCGAAGAAGTTGATTAGAATGGATAAATGTGTGCAAGGTCTTTATCGAATGGATATGCTGAAAGATGAATGAAGGGCAATGACTTTGAAGATTGATGCAGAAATCTGGCACTCAAGATTGGGTCATATGCCTCTACTTCAAAACTTAAGCATATTGATTTTTTGAACAATATTTCGTTTGATTTTGAGAATAACTTTTGTGATTCTTGTTTAAAAGCCAAGCAAACTCGTTCTGTGTTTCCCAAGAGCTTTATTAAATCTAATGCATGTTTTGAACTTATACACTATGATGTTTGGGGAAAGTATAGAAAACCTTCGTTAAATCATGCAAGTTATTTTCTTACAATCGTTGATGATTATAGTTGGGCGGTATGGGTCTTCCTTATCAAACACAAAAATGAGGCGAGTAATTGCCTAATTGATTTTCAAAAAATGGTTAAAACTCAGTTTGGGAAACAAATTAAAAGGATAAGATGCGATAATGGGGGAAAATTTGTCTTTAATCGAATGAAAGATTTTTATACACAAGAAGGTATATTATTAGAGACAACTTGCCCACATACACTACAACAGAATGGCGTGGTGGAGCAAAAGGATCGGCATCTCCTCGAAACGGCACGGGCACTAATGTTTCAAGGTCACCTTCCAAAGAAATTTTGGGGAGAATGTGTTCAAACCGCAACGTTTATTATTAATCAACTTCCATCCAAGGTAGTTCGTCATCAAACGCCTTATGAAATTGTATTTGGCGTTAAACCGGATTATGGTTTTATGAGGACCATGGGTTGTTTAGCATACTACCATAGCACCGAGACAGGGGGAGACAAGTTTGAACCAAGGGGGAGGCCTAGTGTTTTTGTTGGCTATCCTAGTGGAACGAAAGGTTACAAATTATTAGACATTGAACATGGAAAAATCATCATCTCACGAGATGTCAAGTTTTTTGAAAAGATCTTCCCATTTTCAAAAATAAAAGAAAAGGCTCCAGATATGTTTATGTTCGATGAACAAATGGCCTTTGAAGATGAATTTGATAAAAATATTCCCAACAAACAAAATACATGTGATGATGGGGATAAGATATTTCAAAATGATACGGTCCAATTGAATGAAAACATGAATTCTTGCCCAATGAATGAGCCTATCGATGGCACTGATTCACAATTAAATGGTAAAGAAAGTGCTGGGCCAACTACACAGCCCATTGATGTCACAAAGTTATCAACAGAAGCCATTAATGAAGAATTAAATGATTTTGTTATGGACAAGGTTGATATTCCAAGAAAGAAACGCAACCGAACACAACCAGCTCATTTACGGGACTACAACGTCAAATTTTCTCCTTCAATAGACCACACAAAACCCGTTCCTGAGAAAACTTCTTCAACGGTACACCCCATTACTAATTATATTTCATATGCTAATTTTTCAAATTCACATAAAGCTTACCTGACGGCCATTACTAAAAATAATGAGCCTAAGATCTTTTATGAAGCTATGCAGCACGAAGAATGACGTGAAGCCATGAAGAATGAAATACAAGCTCTCGAGGTCAATGATACTTGGTCACTTCAAGAGTTACCAGAGGGCAAGCATGCAATAGACTCAAAATGGGTTTACAAAATCAAGTACAAACCAGACGGCACAGTTGAAAGATACAAAGCTCGATTGGTAACCAAAGGCTACACCCAAATCGAAGGAGTCGATTATCACGACACATTCGCTCCCGTTGCCAAATTGGTTACAGTCAGGACTCTTATAACAATCGCAGTAAAGAGAAATTGGCTATTACATCAATTGGATGTTAATAATGCTTTTCTGCATGGCGATTTAAAGGAGGAAGTTTATATGAAAGTTCCGCAGGGTTTCTTTAAGAAGGATGAAACACGAGCTTGCAGGCTAAAGAAATCTCTTTATGGCTTAAAACAAGCCTCTCGCACGTGGTACCAAAAATTTACTAATGCTCTCATTGATATTGGGTATACACAGTCTAAGGCAGATCACTCACTGTTTGTATTTCAAGAAAAGGAATTATTTGTGGCCATATTAATATACGTGGATGATGTGATCATCAGTGGAAGTCACACGTCCAAAATTCAAAGCACAAAGGACCATTTAAATGAATGTTTCAGCATTAAAGACTTGGGCAATCTAAAGTATTTTTTTGGGAATAGAAGTTGCCAGGACTCCAGATGGAATGGTCTTAAGTCAAAGGAAATATACAATGGATATTATCGAAGAAAGTGGGCTTCTTGGTACTCGACCAAGCACCTTTCCTATGGAGCAGAACGTTAAATTTGATCCTAGCCCAGAGAGTCCCAAGACTGATGCTCAACAGTACAGACGACTCATCGATCGACTCCTATATCTTCAAGCGACGAGGCCTGACGTGACCTACTTGGTGAATATCTTAAGCCAATTTGTGTCAGATCCTCGCGAGGCTCACATGGTTGCTGCCACTCGCATACTTCGTTACCTCAAATCTACTCCAGGTCAAGGCATTTTTATACCTAAAGGTGGTGGTTTAAAATTGAATGCCTATTGTGATTCAGATTGGTTAGGATGCTCATTCACACGGCGTTCCAGAACTGGATACCTTCTACAAATTGGGGGGACACCTGTGTCATGTAAATCCAAAAACCAGTCGTTAGTATCACGGTCATCTGCAGAAGCTGAGTATCGGGCAATGGCATCGGCTGTTGTGACACCCCGTAATTTCCAGGTCAGCTTGTTATTTATTTAAATGTTTATTTAAATGCTTTATGTACATGTGGCACTAGAATTAGTTTAATTTAGTGTGACACGTGGCACGACAGTACGAACACTGACACACAACTGGATAATTCGTGGAATTATCGGCAAACAGCACATACGTGTCAAAACACACGAACGTTGGTGAACGTCTAGCACATTGTGTAGCACAACACTCAAAACCTCACGAAACACTCACACATTGAACTAGGAGGTTCAAACGACGCCAAACGATAGTTCGGAAGCGTGAAAACGGTGACGAACGGATCGAACTCATTGAATTGGGCTTATTGGGCTCTTCCGGGACCCGCCGCGGTACGCGGTGGCCCAACAAGAAGCCCATTCGCGGTGCGCGACCAACATCGCGGGGGTTTGACTTCCGGAATCCGCCGCGGTACGCGGAGAAGAAATGGAGGCCCCATCGCGGTACGCGAAGCCGCCCAGTCGACAAAATCTTTATTTAACCAAGAACATCATGCCTAGGCTACCTTTTCTCATCATTTCCTCGACTCCACACGCTACCCCTCGGCAGAACTCGTCTTCTACCTCCATTTTCAGCCATTTTCCACCATTGTTAACCTCATTGAAGCTCCACATTTGAAGATTGAAGCTCATTTCTCACTTGGAAGCTCGAAGGATCATCACCACCACCTTGTTTGTCGAAGAAGCTGCTGTCCAGAAGTACTTGGGAGCCTTCTAGCTCGATTCCAACATCATCTCAGTCGTTAGGGAGCACACAAAGGTAGTTTCTAGTCTTGAAACTCACTTTCACACCTCTTACACACACATGCAAGGCATTATACTCACATGCATGCACCTATAGTGCACATGCACGAGATTTACTTCTGGGTTTGATGTATTAAATGTATTTCTTGATGATCTATGATGATATCTTAGTGATTTATGATAATCTATAATATTGGGTGTTGATAGAAATCATGATTTGTATAAAAAGTGTTGAATGATCGCCATGCATGTATGATCCATGAGCATTGGGATGATTTTGGATGTTCATAGATGCTTATTGATGATATTAGGAGATGATTTCATGGTTAGATTGGATTGAATGGATTAAAAAGAGGATTTTTGACAAACTTTCTATTATTAGAAACTTTTTATTTGTAAAATGGTGCTATGGATGAAATGGTGCACATGCATGAATATGAAATGGTTACTTGAACGATATTATGGTGAATAGGATATTTGAAAAGTGATTTTGATAATGTTTATGGTCATTTTTAGCGACGTTACTATTTATAGTAACTTTTATGAACCAAGAATTGCTAAGTGATGATTTAGGCTATGATGACATGATTAAATGATGTTAGATTGGTTATTATGATGATTTAGGAATGTTTAGATGGTCATTTTTATGCAGAAACAACAAAGTTACTATTTATAGTAACTTTATTTTTAGAAAAACCAATTTGTAAGCATGTTGAATGAATCGAGCATACTAAATGGCTTATTATGTTGTAATATGATGATTAGATGCTAAGTTAGATGGTTTCCGATATCACGCATGCTAAAAATGGAAACTTTCCATTTTAAGAAACTTTTATGTGCTAACATGTTATAAACGACTTATATGAATTCGTATGATGATGTGCTATGTGTTAACATGATCACGTAGGACTAATGAGCATGCTAGAACTATAAAATCGATATGCCTTGTGAACTTTCCATAAATGGAAACTTACTATAATTAGTAAGTTGTCCATAGACGCGACTTACGCGTTTTGCACACGATGAGCACTTACACGATTGCTACACAAAACACAAACCGTCACACGGTTCACCAACGGGTCGTTGACGTGACACGGTCAACATTGGTCAAACACGGTCAAACACAGTCATTATGGACCAACACAGTCAAACACGGTCATTGTGGACCAACACGAGCAAACACGATCATTGTGAACCGACACGGACAAACATGAACAACCAAGGGTTGTTGAGCACAAACACGAGCACTAGCACGAACACGAGCACGATCACTTACACAAACTCACGTACGGTATACGATATAGGTTGCCGGTGACCGACGTATTTCTAACACAAGGAGCTTACGCATTTATTTTACAAGCATTACTAAGGGGAGTTTACGGCCCCTCTTTAACTCTTTTGTAAACTTTTCAAATAGGGGGAGAATACTTGTTGAACTGAGTCAAACATTTATACTTGTACAAACAATTTGTGTATGCTGGTTTATTAGACAAACATAAGTGTTGTATCGTAATTAAGCCCTCGCAAAGTCTTACCGTTAATGTATAAACAACGAGGTGAGTTTGAATAGATCTATTTGGGTGTGACGAGCCCCGCGTGGCGAAAATGTTGACTGGAGGTCATAACACGTGAAATCTCGACCTATCTTGCTATGTTATTACGAGACATAGCGGAGGCAAGGACTAACAAGTCTAGTTTCGGTAGTGACGCACTGACACTTGGAGCCTAGGGCTCGGGACTAACATATAATAAACAGTATGACACATGATTTCTGAATTACTACCTATGCTTATCAAAACCTGTGAACTCACCAACCATTGTGTTGACACTTTTTCTTAAACTTGTATTCTCAGGTAACTAGCTGACAGGCACTCGGAAACATGAACGCACTTAGGGAATTTGAGCATAGGATCCCGCATGCATTTTTAACTCTTGTCTTTCGAAACAATTTAGACTTTTATTCTGTTTTAAACAGTGTTGTATTAAACTTATTACTTTTACGCTGCAATTGTTAAACACATGATTTCCGCTGCAATATGATTTATTATTCCGCTGCAAACTACTTTTGTTAAGTGTGTGTGTGTCAAACATTGTTTTGTAAACGCATATAGAGGTGTTCTATATGACCTTGAGCTGTGATTCTGGCCACGTCACGCCCACGTGGACTGACACCCCGAGTGGGAATTTGGGGGTGTGACAGCTGTTAGTGAAATCGTTTGGATGCGATGGTTATTACAAGATTTTCAAATATATATGACCGATCCAACACCTTTATTTTGTGATAATCAAGATGCGCGACACATAGCCAATGATCCTGTATTTCACAAACGAACTAAACATGTTGAGATGGACTGTTACTTTGTTCGTGAACGGGTTACTTCTGGCAAAATTCATCTGTTGAATATCGACTCAAAGCATCAAGTTGCCGATCTCTTCACCAAAGCACTAGGAGCTCAACAACTACAGTTTCTTCTTCGCAAGTTGGGCATTCGTGACCTTCATGCTCCAGCTTGAGGGGGAGTAAAGGATTTAAATATAATATTTAGTCATTAATATTTTGATTTATTTCCTAGTTATAGTGTAACATTAGTGCCGGAAACGTCACCGGAACAGTGATCTGAACAGTAATGTGAACAATGAATCAGGTACATCACAGTTATTATTCATATATCATTACCATTTTATGCTATCATAACGCGATTCAGAATCAGTTCAGAGAAACAAGTTCAGAACAATGGTTCTTGAGTCAGATAATTATCTGGCAACACGGAACCATCATGTAATTTATTTGTTAGGATCATATTACGTATAAACGTATGTGAGGCTTTACAGAACAAAACAACACGAATGTTGTTACGTGAATGTTAAACCGACGGATTTTTCGTATAGGTGACGATCTGTACGAATAAATCTGAAAGTTTAACGTTCTGAATGATATTCAATAATTAGAAAACAATATTGAAGAGTGTAGTTATCGTCGTGTTTGGTCGGGTGACGATTCGAACAAATACGCGCGATGACCGCGCGATTCGATTTAAACGTTAAATAAATATTTTCTAATTTAAATAATTAAAAGATATTTAGTTAATTTATTAGGAATCACAACCTGAAATTATTTTATAAATTCTATTTTATAATCGAGTCGTTTCGTAACGAAAACGGCGAGGAACCGACATCTTTACGCGAAACCGAGTGAGACCGAACACCTGGGTATGTGGAAAGCCTTTAATGAGGCTTCCACACCCTCATTTTTCTCATAATCCTCTCATCTTCAACCTCACCACCGTCACCTTCTCTCTCTAGATTTTCTCACTCTCTCTCTAAGATTTCTCCCCCATTTCTTGATGAAATCATGTGTTCTTGGTATCAAAATGACCACCACACCTTGTAGATTGTAGAAGTACAACAGATCGGAGCTTCCATCCATCTGAATCGAGGTAAAAATCCGATGTTTGTCACGGTTCTAGGGTTGAAACCCCGGCTTTAACCTATTTCGAACCCTAGGAAACACACTACAACACCTTAGGATCATGTAGGAACAAGTGTTGGAGCAAAACCAGGTCGATTAGCTCGAAACCCCATGGCTGCACCTGGGTTTTTTTTCGAACGGCCGAATGGCCAAGTCGCAGCTCAGCGAATGAGCCAAGACCCCATTCGCCGAATGGCTTTAGTCGGACCACGAGCCTCATTCGCTCGATCCCTCATTCGACCATCACATTCGGCCACTCTCTCATTCGCTCAAACCATCACCTTCGCCACTGGTCATTCGATCGGCCACAGTCATTCGGCCCTGCCCCCATTCGATCAGCTAAGCCCTCATTCGGCCTTAGCACAAATTCGAAATCATATGTCAGTCAGTCGGAGCTGGCTACATGTTATTCGGCCGAATGTACGGGGGAATCACATATTAGGGTTTTAAAGGAAAATGGGACCCCACGTATTGCATGCATGAATTGCTCATGTGTGTTAGTGTGTGTGTGCATGAGTTTTTTTTTTTAGATTCTTAGCAAGAAGCTAACATAGTCTCATTAAACAATGATGATAGGCTTGTAATCTCTTCACAATAAGATCTTAGTTATCAATGAGTTATCTATTGAAATCCATAGTAGGGTTTTATTAAAGGGAGTTTGAATAAGTCATAATATAACATCAAAGTCATCATCTTTTGGGGGTTAACACATTAGAACTCCATTATGAGACAAAGGCTTTAAGTCTAAGGTGGTGGTGTTGTTCTCATGAATACCTCCTAACATCTAGTTGGGTTATAGAAACACATAACTAGTTTTAGTAATTCACTTGAATTACCTAAGACGAATTTATCAAAACAATGAAAAGAAACCAAGTGGAAATCAAAGTCTAATAATGGACCCAAGGTCGGCCCAATGGGCTAAACTCAAGCCCATCATGTGTAGTTACACTTTTCTTAAATTAATTATGTCTTTCATAAAAGAAATTAAATTGTAAACTTTATTAAAATAAATAAATGATTTTAACTTAGAATGTTCAACTTAAAATTTATTAACTTAAAAATGTGTTAAATAAAAGGCTTGTGAGTAATTAAAATAAACCCTAATTATCTAGGGTTTAGTAGTTAATAATATGAGAACATGGGTTTATTACGGGGTAATAAGTTAGACTAAGTTAGATAAAGTTATAGAAAAACAGTAGTAATCTAGGACACTTAGTTGCACACCGAGACCAAACCCTAGTGACGACAACTACCGTATGTACTTATCGTATTCGAATTCTTTTAAAACAACTCAGGTGCTAAAGATACATAGGCAACAATCAAAGAGCGCGTATATCTTTTGTGGTTCAAGTGCACAGCAACACAGGTGAGTTCATTGCCCCTTTTCTAAACATTTTTGTTTTTAAACGCGGGGCTGAGAAGCATGCGTAAACTGTTTTTATTTAAACTGTTTATTTATATGCTTTTATTTATTATATGTTTTGCATATATATGTTTGTTGATACTCCTAGACTCCTGTCTAGGAAATTATTAAACAGATCAAATTAATTAAAGTACTCTTATGAGTAATACTTTAATTTAAACTCTAAATCAACCCTTAGTCCATCAAGCTCAAATTCAAGAATCTAAATTCAAAGTGAAATCAAATGAACAAAATCAAAGGATCAAATTCAAAGGAATCATAACTCAGTGTGGGATCTGAGCACAAAGAATCATAATCAAATCAATTATCATTGTGAATCATGGGAATTCAAAAGATCAAGATCAAGAGACTCAAGGAATCAGAAATCATAAATGTGTGTGAATCATTGAAATAATGAAATCATTATAATCTAATGAAATCATTAATACTCATGTCAAGGTGGATGTCAGTTGTATATGGAATCAAGACCACGTGTAACACACATATAAAGTCCCACTCAGATGCAGAAGACCTTCGGGTCAGGCTGTAACGGGCAATAACATGAACGATCAAATGGAATCAATATCAAAGTCAAAATCAAGTGAATCAAGAGATCAAGAATCAAAGGATATCCTTAAAGTCCCCGCATGTACAGAAGACCTTTGGGTCAAGCTGTAAGGGCAAAACATTAAAATCCCGCTCAGATCAGGTGTACTCCTTGTGAGTTATGCCTGACATGGGTCACGTGTGAGAGGTTACAACTTGGACAACCACCAACAACTAAGTCTAATTGATTGAGTCAAATAAGGCCCAATCATCATGTCTTAGTTGTAATTAAATGTTTTTATTTATTTAATTAAATATTTAACATTTATTTCTATTACTGACTTTTGGGGAAATCATATATTTATGATGAACTCAAGAGAATCAAAGGTAAATCAAGTTTTGGGAAAACAAAATCTAAATCAGAGGTGTGTAGGGTAAAAATGCTTAATTATCATTAACAACAGTGTCATATGCATATTAGTATGTGGTGGGATGTCGTCTGGGCGAGTTTGTTGGCTTGACCCAGGGGTATGCCCTATATATAAGCATACCGATATGGATATTACATGTGAAGTTAATGAGGTTGGGGTCTTTACCGAAGGAGGTTTTCAAATCATTATCATACCATTTCCAAATCATTTTCAAATACTAAACTACATGAACTCACCAACCATGTGTTGACTTTGTTTTTGCATGACTTCTCAGGTGACGAACAGGTCAACTGAAGAGTTATTACTTTTGGATTAGGTTACAGATAGAGGACCTAGCTTTTTGGACTGCATACTCTTGGACATCATACCAAGTTGTTTTGTATATCTTGTGCACACACAAGAATGAAGACTTAAGATGAGATTGTAGATTTACATTGTTAAATTATAAACTTATCTGATGTAATTTAACCTTGTAATTCTATTTTGCTTAGCAAGTTTCTCATTTAGATATATCATGTGCAATGTAAACAATCTGATCATTTCGATTATCACTCACGATATCGCGCCCCGGGAACCTTCCGCCCGTCGGGGAAACCCGATCCTACCCCGCCGGCTCGGGGTGTGACAGATTGGTATCAGAGCCATGGTTATAGAGAAATATAGGTCACTTATTTAAACGGTTTGGCCTAGACTATAACCTAGGGACCCTGCATGTAGAGAACATAGGAATTAGGAATTTACTTGCATTGTGTCTTCTGCATTCGATCATTGCACTAACCAATGTTCTATTGGTTATGATTAGAATGTCACCAAGAAGACAACCATCACCGCCTCCACCTTCGCAAGAGACGGATTCAGCAGTCGAGGCACTTGCAACTATGATCACTGAACAGTTGGTGGCGATTCTCCCTGGAATCATCACCCGGATCAGGAACAGTGAGGAGTTTGCTAAAATCTTCCCACTACTTTCTACAGAGCAGGAGAAATCGGAAACAGGAGAGTCAAGCAAGAAGCGAAAAAGAGGTCATCCTGAAAAATCAAGAGACCTTGTAATCTACACTGAGGCCATTCCTCTACGCCAGATGGCCGTTGCTCCAGAGTTGGGGAGTCGTAAGTATTATACTGGCAAATTTCCTTTATGTGCCACGTGCGGTCTTCACCATTCTAAGGATAAACTGTGCAAACATTGTCTGAACTGCGGGGAAAAGTGACACTGGAGTCGTGACTGTAATAATCCCCCGACTCATAACCAAAATCCTGGAAACACTACATATCCTCTTCCTCGATACAGAAAAGATTGCTATGTGTGCGGACTGTCCGAACACATTTCACGAGACTGCCCCGTGAGGATATCTTCCCCCAATCCTGCACAATCTAAGGGAAAAGCTTCCCTCTGTTCGGTTTGTCACCACCATCATCGAGCTGAACTCTCATGTGTACAATGCACGTACTGTGGAGAGACGGGACACTGGATCCAATAGTGTCGGTTAAATTCGACCAGGAAACAGAAACAAAAACCGAGCACCTCTACTTCCTCTCAACATAACAACAACTGCTACACGTGCGGAATGCACGGACATTTCGCGAGGAAATGCCCTAGGAAAATGCCTCCAGCAGACCCAGCAGTCACCGAGGAACTACTCGTTTTACCGACTCCTGGGGAACACTCGGAGTCTGATGACCCCATAGGTATGCAAATCTCAGCTTGATACATTAAATTATTTATTAGTGTATTAATCAGAACTGCATAGTCTGTCGTAATTCTAGAAACAATAAATTTAAGATAGTTGTAAACAAAGTCAGTGCCAAAAATATAATCGCAATCATGACTTAAGAAATTTCTAGGTTAAGTAAATGTTAAATGAGTAAATTAAGTTAGAGTAAATTTTAATTACAGCCTAAATAATGTAGTTAGAAATAGAACCTTAATTGAATTGAACACTAGAAGTTTATAGAAATTCAAGATGTTCAAAACTGGTGTGTAAATTTTTATTTTCTACTCAGACCTCCTAGAATTTGAGTTACTGAAATTAGAGGACTCCGGCCCTAGGATGTTAGGAAAGGTAGATGTGAAAACTGTGCTAGGTTCTTATCTAGATCAAATAAGTAGATCAAGGGAAATCAGTTGTGAATGCAAGATGAAGATATGTCAGAGATAATATCCTGAAAGAAATATGGGCATTCCAGGTTATGGTGATGCTTTTCGGATAGAAAAATGCACCTATGGTTTTTGTGGACCTCATGAACCACGTGTACAAACCGTATCTGGATTAGTTTGTCATTATCATTAGGGATGACATACTAATTTATTCTAATAGCAATACAGAACGCGAACGACATTTCAGGGATATTCTGGAGTTGTTAACGGGAGAACAACTCTATGTTAAATTCTTCAAGAGCGAATTTAGGATGAGAATAAGTAACAGTTGGAACAATAGTTACAATGGGTTCCGTAAGTCACATGACTTTCGGGTAGAAGTAAAGTAAATATACATCATCTCACGGATGAGTATAGGATTACTTAAAAGGTAAATCATTTCCTTTATTCCAATAGTACTACCATATCTTAGGTAGACCTCCCCGATATATAAAGTCCACTTTCACAGTTGAGGATAGATCAAACAGATGGTGAAGTACGTATACGGTTATATCAAATAACCTGAGAATTCACCATGTGACTTAAGGATCTTAATCAGATGATCAAGATTCAGAGTCGTCAGAGTCACCTATGAAAACTTTAAGGAGTGTTTCAGATGGTAGAACAGAGTGACAGTTTAAGATAAACCGGACAAAATACCTACTACCAAAATAGTGGGTGGATTCCGGCGGTAGATAAATCAAGAAGACTTATTCTTGAGAAAGCACACGAACCAGATAATTAGTGCATTCTAGCGCCAATAAGATGTATCGAGACTTACAGAGATTTTATTGGTGACCGGGAATGAAGAAGGACATAGCCGACTATGTCGGCAGATGTCTTACGTGTGCAAGAGTAAAGGCGGAACACCAGAAACCGTCAGGGTTACTGGAACAGCCTGAGATTTCGCTCTGGAAGTGGGAACAAATAGCTATGGATTTCGTTACCAAGCTACCCCGCACTTCCAGTGGTCATGATACGATTTGGGTAATCATTGACTGTTTGACAAAATCTGCTCATTTCTTGCCGATACGTGAGACTTTCACGATGGATAAACTGGCGAGATTGTACATCAATGAAATAGTGGTACGCCACGGTGTGCCATTGTCTATCATTTCTGATAGAGACAGCAGGTTTACATCAAGGTTCTGGCAATCACTGCAGAAATCTCTAGGGACACAGTTAAATCTGAGTACAGCTTATCATCCACAAACGGATGGTCAAAGCGAACGTACAATCCAGACCCTGGAGGATATGCTGAGAACCTGTGTTTTAGATTTCGGTGGGAATTGGGATTCTCAATTGCCGCTGATTGAATTCTCCTACAACAACAGTTATCACAGTAGCATCGGATGTGCACCATTCGAGGCTCTTTATGGTCGGAAATGTCGATCACCGATATGTTGGACTGAAGTGGAAGATAATAGTATAACTGGGCCAGATCTTATTCAGGAAACCACTGACAAGATAGTCCAGATTCAAAGAAGACTACAAGCTACAAGGAGCAGACAAAAGAGTTACGCTGACAAACGGCGCAAGCTGTTGGAATTCCAAGTGGGAGACCGTGTAATGTTGAAGGTTTCCCCATGGAAAGGCGTTGTACGCTTTGGAAAGAAAGGCAAATTAGCACCACGATATGTTGGACCGTTCGACATATAGTCTCCGGATCTTTGTCGAATATAGCTCCTGACTTGTAGGAGTTTTTTTTATGGTTTTCATCCTGTACTTAAACTATTGACGATTCGAAGAACAATTTGATTTTGCTTTGATATTACGTTTTTTTAGTTCAAACACACAAAAAAAAAATAAAGAAAGAAAAAAGATTATAACAAAAAGTTTGTGTGTTTAAAGAGAAGAAAGTAATAAAATCTTTAGTTGAGTGTAAATGAGTGGGATGGAAGGTACATTGGCTTGCATCCATATGTATCATTAAATACATTGTGTTTTACTTCATAATATACAACTAGTGTTATTCTCGCCACGCGTTGCGGCGCTTATCACAGTACACTCATGAAAACGGATATTATATATCATTTGCAGAATCATAAATTACATAACAAAATCAAATCTCGCATCATGAACTCTATACAAGTTTCTCATAAAAACATAAAATATTACAAAACCCACGCCAAAAACGTTACGAAAATAATAAAAAAAATTACTCACAAAATCCTTCTATCTATCAACTAATTGGCTGATTAAAAAAACACAAATCTTTAAGCAAACACCGATTTTCTATGAGAACAAACAAATTACCGTTACATTCTCTGAACATCACCGAAACCCTAGAAAGGATCACGTTTTTTTCACTGCATATATAATAGTTACTATTCAAAATTATATATATATATATATATATATATTTATACACACTATTTTCGATATAATATATTAAGAGTCAAATAAAAAACAAAAATATTACTATTCTTTTTGGTTGCATTTTAAGTATATAGTATAATATAATTTTACACATTTAAGGTTATGAATTATAATAAACTAAATAGTCACCTTATCTTAAAAAGTTTAAAAAGAATTATTAACCATTATATCATAAGATCAAATTTATGAGAGACAATTTAAAATTTTAGTGGTAAAAGTTTTTGGAGGGCAATTTAGTCATAACCATTTTTTACTCACATTTTTTAAACATTCATAACTTTTACATACGATATAAATTTTTTTTAAAAATATATCATAAAAACGAGCATTTTTTTTATCTTTAAAATGATTATAGTGATGGTATAAGAAATGAATTTTTTCCAACTCATTGTGTCTAATTATCGTTATTGTGTCTTTTTTAAACGTTTGTGTATAGTTATCTTTTTGTTTTTTCATTACAGGTAATTGTTTTTTTTTTACAGGTAATTTTGTCTTTTTTACAGATCATTGTGTTATTTATACTCGTCATTGTGTCATCCTTGCTTCACATTACAACGTCATCGTGTCTTAAATTTTTTATTAAAACACAACATTGAGGAATTTCTCCACCATTTTTAAGCCATTGTTGATAGGAAAAAAATATTTAGACCAAATAACGCTTTACATCCAAAAGTTTCAAAATGTCCTTTTTGCTCCCTGATTTGTGCATTCTGTCTCGATTAGGTCCAACATACTAACACTGTTTATTTTTGTGTTAAATAGAAGGGTATTTTAGACCTTGTACATGTAAGGACTATTTGTGTCATTTAACTAAGTTACTAATAGAACAAAATAATAAAGCAAAGGACTGAATACGTAATTTTCTCAAATAAATACTCAGCCCCTACCCACCCCGATTTTCTACCCCTTAACCAGGTCACCACCGTCAGCCATCATCACCAGCGTCGGCTACCATCACCACCAACGTCGGCCTCACCATCACCATCGGCTACCATCACCATCGACCTTCACAGGAGGACACCACCACTGTAAACCTTCACCACGCCACACCACATCCATGATGCTCCACACCACTACTCCGACCTTCAAGCTCTCGAATCCACACCACCTTCGTTGACCTTTCCTGTCACTAGAGGCAAAACCGGTCAAAACCACTCTCTTTCTATCTCTGTTCGAAATGATGGTGATTGTGTATGTCAATCTAGGGTTTCTGGTTCAAAAATCGTCATCACTGGAGGTAACAATCGTCATTGGCCATACAACACCACCTCCGCGACATGTGTGAATGTCAATCTGGCGTTTTTGGTTCAAGGAGGGAGGCGATTAGGTCAGAGACTAGTTCAATTACGTTTTGTTCCTTTGCAACAAGGGTTTTGTTGAAGGGAAATAGGGGGTTTTGCTGTTGAAAAATAAGGTTTTGCTAGTATTGATAGTGATGGAAATAGGAGGAAGGGAGTTTTAGCTAATGGTGGTGGTGAACCAATATTGGATGATGATTGTGGATGATGCGTGGCTCATGAAGGTAGATCTTGGCCAATTGTGGTGGTTGTTGTGGTGGCAGGTGGTTGTAGAGAATAGAGAGAAAGAGAACAATTTATGAAACAGTCAAAGTCGTTACGTGTAAATGGTCGAAAATGCCCTTCTATTTAACAGAAAAAATAAATGGTGTTAGTAGGTTGGAGCTGATCGAGACATAATGCAGAAGTCAGGGAGCAAAAAGAACATTTTGAAACTTTTGGATGTAAATCGTTATTTGAGCGAAACCACAGGGAGTAAAAACTGTCACACCCCGAGCCGACGGGCTGGATCGACTTTCCTGCCGGGCGGAAGGTTCCCGGGGCGTGATATCGTTGTGATAATCGAAATGATCAGATTGTTTACATGGCACATGATATATAATGAGAAATGCTAACATGACATATGATGTAGAATTACAAAGTTAAATTACAATGTTATGTTTATAATTTAACTAAGTAAATCTATCCAAAAAGAATCATGGAGTTCCTATCTTGTATCTGCACAAGATTTACAAAAGATGATTCATGGTTACTCAATCAAAAGTATGATCAACACAAAATGCAACTAGGTCTTCTATAAGTCCCCTAGCTATGTTCCTGATGCTTGGTGACTAACCCTGTTCGTCACTTGAGAAAACATACAATTAAACAAAGTCAACACTAGGTTGGTGAGTTCATAAGTTTAGTAATTGAAAACCATTGGCTTGTTAACATTTACACACACAATGTCATACAAATGTATTGTTAATGTTTGATTCACCCGTCTCACACAATGGTCTCTCCATAGTTATATTTGCAAGTGATATTTCATTCTATCAAGCATGCTTATATATAGGGCATACGAAAGGGTCGAGCCTACAACCCGCCCAGACGCCATCCCACCACATGCTCAATAGAATTCAACACCACTTGTAATACAACTATGGATGCCCATTCACATATCCCTTGTGTTCAACCCGTCTGATCTGCACCTATAAGGCCTTGTTCATTCCCCAGTGTGTTAGTCACAATCAAAATGTTTAACCCAAGTCTTGTTGTTAAATGTCTGGTTTGTCTCTCACGATGGCCTCTCCATAGTTATTCTACAAACAGTGTTTCGCCCTATCAAGCATGCTTATATATAGGGCATACGAAAGGGTCAAGCCTACAACCCGCCCAGACGCCATCCCACCACATGCTCGATAGAATTAAACACTACTTGTAATACAACTAGGGATACCCATCAAATTCTCACATAGTTCCACCTAGTCTCATCATATAATCTCATATAGTCTCATGTAGGCTCATCCCATTGTCTCATATAGTCTCATATATTCCCATCACGTAGTCTCATATAGTCCCATATAGCCTCATCACATAGTCTCATATAGTCCCATATAGTCTCATCACATAGTCTCATATAATCTCATCACATAGTTTCATATAGTCTCATCGCATAGTCTCAGATGGTCTCATATAGTCTCATATAGTCTCATGTAGTCTCATGTAGTCTCATATAGTCTAATATAGTCTCATATAGTCTCATATAGTCTCATATAGTCTCATCGCATAGTCTCATATAGTCTAATATAGTCTCATATAGTCTAATATAGTCTCATATGGTCTCATGTAGTCTCATATAGTCTCATCGCATAGTCTCATATAGTCTAATATAGTCTCATCGCATAGTCTCATATAGTCTCATCACATAGGCACATATAAGTATACTCCCTATTCACGTAGTCACACAATCACATAGTTTCATATTGTAAACATAGTGTTATAAGATCAGTTCTTAATACACTTATATTACTCAACAATTGGATGATATCAGAACTTACGTTATTATAATATCATCCTAGGTATGTTCTAATCATGAAATGGACACAATGCTAAGAACTCTAGTATTTAACATTTTCTTATAAGATCATGTCTTATAATACAATGTTAGTATATATGGGGAATGACATCTTGAAACTAGGTTATCATGATGTCATCCTTGATATCACAAATAATAGTCTCATATGTTGTATCGGTGTTATGTATCCCTCTATGATTTTAACAACGTGTTATACGAACTCGTCTTATGACACAGTGTTAATCAATGTGGCGAATGATCTCATCATCATGAAAGTATGTTATCATGATTTCCATTCGTGTTGTTATTTGTAATTGTCTCAAGTCATCTCCTGATTACTCATTGAACGAATAATAAAGTATTATAAGTTTTAACCTTATAATTATATTATTCCCTTGTATTGATGAACTCATGATGATATATCATCATAGATCATCTTAAGCATTTAAGATATGTTATTCTCACACAACACGCATATAATGATAAGCGATAATAAAGATAAACAATATTATCTAAACCATAATATAAACAGTATGTTGTACTAAAGCTTCTAAGTACATAAAAGATTTAGCATGTTTCTCAGCCTCGAGAGTTTAAAATCAGTTAAGATTAGAAAAGGGGCATATGAACTCACCTTGTTGTTGAAGTGGTTGACTTAGTTTAAAACCAGAAATGCACGCGCTCTTGATTGTACTAGTTGTTGTATTCACGATCCTGTATTGATTTCACATTGTTGTAATTCATAAGTGTTGATGATAATTGATTTGTGTTCGTGTATGTGTTAGCCTTAGAGTTGGCTAACACTCGCGAGTCTTGGTCTTTATCTTCATTCGGCCCTATTTTGATTGTTATAAATTGTACTATCACTTAAGTTTTCGTGTCACCCCTGCAAGTTATTTCGGTAATTATGTAAAATCTTTAACATATTTAGAATATGCTTACCATGTGTTTTATGTAACTATTTACCTTCATTAAATACCATGAGTTGATTTCTAATTGTTAAATATAAAGGTTTGACCACCCATTGCTACCTTTGTAATAAAAAGTGGTTTCCTGCCCACTATTTTTCAAAATAAACTTTCACCAGTTCTTGTATTATCTTATGTTAAATTGAATTATCACTTAGGGCCGAATAAAACCTTGTGGGTCGAACTAGTAGTCATGGCCCAAGTGTTATACGTATTGGACCGAACTAAAGTCATGTGGGCCTTATTAGTGTTGTGGGCCGACCCAACTGCTATTGGGCTTCAAGATTGGGCCGAATCAGTGCCATGGGTTATGTTGCTGGGCCCAATGTAATAGGTTGGGCCAATTTGGTGTTGTTTGGGTTGTAATTAGTCTCGGCTGAGAACCAAGGTGGGTTCGGCTCCCATTACAGCGAACCTTGGTCCTTTTGACCAAAGGATCGGCTAGGTTTGGTTCTAAAGGGTTCGTGACCATCCGGTGCAGGTTTGCCCCCACCTTAGGTTCGCGACAGATGAGGGTTCGGCATGTAGGTTTGCATGGGTTGGAAAGGTTCGGCTATGTCTTAAGTTCGGCCAGAGGTTTGCACATGCATGGTAGGTTCGTGCATGATGGTTCGTCCGAAACAACGTGGGTTTGCCGAAGGCTGAAGGTTCGGTGGTTGTGCTGGAAGGTTCGTCTAATCTAAGCTTGACCACGGAGGTTCGGTTGATGGCCAACAGGTTCGAGGATGGTGGGGTTCGGCTGATGGTTCGCAGCGAGCAAGAAGGTTCGGCCACCTGCCCCGGCGAACCTTGGCCGAACCTGTTTCAGCACCACCATCATCATCTTCTTCGAGTTTTGCTGTTTCTAGGATTTCTTACACGAAGGGGTTATGAAATAAAGGTCCTCAAAGGTGTACAGGCCTTGAAGGTGGTTCCAGAACCTGTTAAACGTGGGTGGGTCGAACAACACATAGAAAACCCTAGTTTTTGTGATTTCCCTCCGTTCATACCTCGATTTTGGCCGGGTAAAACTCCAGATCAGTTGTACTTCTAGGTAGAGGGCGTCGAGAGCTTCGTTTGGACACCAAAAACGTCCGATTTCGTTGAGAATTAGGGAGATATCGCGATTTGAAGTTGATTTCTAGAGTGAGGAAGAAAGGTTCAGGAAAACCTTTTTAGAGAGAGAGAGAAATGAAAGAAACGAGGTAGTTGGACTCATTTGGTGTTTATATACCCTCGGGGTATTCGGGTTCGTTTCGGTTGCTCGGTTTTCATCTTCGTTGCGTTTCCGGCACGTAACGCATGTTACTTACATAATTAAATAAAAAGAGTTGTTTTGATTAATTTTTGATGAGTTTCAAAATTGTAAAATATAAAATATTTTATTTTCTTAATTTATTATCGTTCGTGTCATTTTCGTTTTCGTTTCGTCAGAACGCGTCCCCTTCGCGCTTATTCTTTCGAATCGTCACCCGAACGAACACATCGATGATTTGGCTTTCTGACTTTTGTTTTCTACTTCCCAGTCATCATTTCAGAACGTTAAACTCACAGATATGTTTGTGTGAATCGTCACCCACGCAAACACACTGTCAGTTCGTTATTCTGAAACGACACTGCAATTTATGTCTTTAATTGTATTTCCTCACTAACGGACTCAACTAAACATCTTGTTTTCACATTGTTTTCATACTGATTTGTCGGCCATCTGATTCCTGTCATCTATGGATATCAGATCGCAACCGATATGTTCTTGTTCTTTACTTGAACACTGTTGCCGTTCTTGATTCGTTGTATTAATTGTACTTAGGTTTCACCTAAATGCTTACAACTATTGTTTATCGTGAGTGTTGTACTTACAATATTTAAGTTTTCACATAAATACGTACAACTGTTTCTTGTTTTCTAAGTTCTGGTGTTACACACTGTTTGCATCTTGTATTCACACACAGTGAATAATGAAAGTACACACACCGTACGGACTTGCCGGACGATGAGGTATTGGATGTCACAAAAACGAAGTTTACTCAAATATTTAATACGATTTTTCCATTAAATGATCTTAGCAAATATTAGCTCGAACACAATATTCATAGAATACAAAACTAGAACTGTAAATGAACCGAACGAGCCGTTTTCGTGTTCATCCGTTTAACTTTTACTTGTTCACGAACGCTAACGAAAAATCTTTTTGTGTTTGTTTATTAAGGAATTTAACTTGTTCACAAACACGTATTATTTAAACAATAAAAATCAACATCATTAATCTCAAGTATTAGAGATAATCATTTAAATAAATATAAAGTTAAATATTATAGTATTAAACTAAAACTAGCTTAAATAATATGATATTAAACTAAAAACAAAAAAATTAAGAATATACAACACATTTAATAAATAAATATAATAAATAAACATAACCGAACATAACCGAATATAAACGAACATGTAACCGAATGGTCACGAACACAAATGAACGAAAACGACCTTTGTTCATGTTCGTTCATTTAACTAAACGAACGAAATTTTTTGTTCGTGTTTGTTCCAACGAACTTCCCGTCAAACGGTTAACGAACTGTTCGCTGAATGTTCGGTTCGTTTACACCCATATACAAAACCCAATATGTAAGATCATCCACAAGAGATTTAATCATCATCGGCTTATCGCCATAATTGAGGCATATATGTTTAATAAACTCATTATTCACCGATTAAAACGATAATAAACGAAATGATTTAAATTAGATTAATATCATAAAAAACCATCATATACTCATTTTTCTTAAAAAATAATGTCAATTCATATAAAATTTCAGATTTTAATTCAATACTAGACCGTTGCTCAATCAAATTCATATATAAATAATGAATGGTGTGATAACAATTAACAAATACTGTTATTACAATATCATATTAATCCCCAAGATTTTGAGGTTGAGTAGGACATGAAAAAAAAAACATACATGTGCTTGAACTCTAACAGAATGAATTGTTTCTGATACGTTAAATTTGAAATCCCAAATAAAACTCATGATTTAATTAGAATAACATGTGTTCAATCACCGATTAAATCAATTTGCTGTCTAAATAGCAAATTAACTGCTTAATGAAATTAATAAAATTCCAAACATTTGAGAACCCCATCCAATACCTCAATTTGCTTATCACACCACAATCAAGACCCAAGACCTTCGATCGACTGAATTTCTCCACCATTTTTTCAAAATGTTATGTCATATCTTAGCGAGTTTAGACGGTCCAAATCTGCTCTCGAAACAATTGAATCAATCGGAGTCTATATATAAATAATTTGAAGTGTTGGCTACAAATGCCATCAACTATTTCAATCCCTAATTGTTAATTAACTAAAATTCAACCCTTAACTTTATGAAATGTGAGTTTAATATTTTTCAAGTTTTTAAAGTTTATAACGTACCTCTTGTAGCATAATATGTGTTTTCCTTAATAACTTTCATTTATTAATTTAAATAATAATAATGAGTTATATCGATCAATGATGACATACTGGTACCGTGAAAAATAAGATGATAACGACTGAAGGACATTAATACATTTGTATAACTGTTTTTTTAATAGTATGTTTTAATCATCTTGTCTCATCGTTGGATGTGGAAAGGGGTATTCATCGGGGCGGAATACGAGTTATTCGGTTTATTCGAGTCAGGTTAATCAGATTCATATGTATTTTGCCTTTATATGAACCCAACCCGAACTAGTTTGAAACACATGACCCGAATCTATCTGAATTAGGATTCGACCTGGATTCAGATTCTGTTAAATTTGAATAACCTGAATAATTCGAATAAAACTAAATAAAAGCTTCTTAATTTTTTGTTTATGTTTTGGCTATTTATTTTTTCCTACATATTTATTCCTAAAATTAAACATGTATAAAGTTCAAAATTAAGAAGAGTCACAAATCTGTCATAATAAATTAGTTTAAATATAATTCATTATTCGTAAAAACATCGAGCAACTCGAAATTAATGACGAACCATTGGCTCATAGTCATGTATTTTGAATATCCGAACAAACCCGAAATACATGAAGCCTGAAATTCAAATCCTACATGAATAATTTATTCGTGTTCGGACATATCCGACTCGAAAATCCCAAATCAAGATTTGAATGAATTTACTCGGTTTCAGTTATGGCTTTGATTTTTTTATTTTGTGAAAACCCGTAGATCCAGTTGGTGTCAGTTTGCCCCTTAATATCGTATAACATATTTCAAATATAATATTATAAAAATACAAAATTATAAGTTTTTTTTCAAGATTTGATTAGGAGCTAAGCATTACATAAACAGGATCATTCACGTGGATTGTTTCGATATACGATAAATTGCGATCACCCACCCCTTTTACAGTACAAACTACAAACCTTAAATCGTACTAATACACCAAACAAATTTGAAATTTTGAGGTTTAATTTCATTCATTTCATCGATTCGAACAGATCATTCCACCATTTTGCTGTTGGTAATTTCGTAAACCTCGTTTGGGTGTTCCAATTTGATGGGAGTTTGACTAATTGCAGGCTACGATGATAAGATCATCGTCGCTACAGGAGGAGATTCACGACGGCTTTCGGAGGCCTGATTTCGTCGGCCGATGAGATTACATTTTATCATCATCATCATCATCGATTCAATCTACAGTTTCTTAATATGCGTACCATGAAGTGAGTTTCGATTGTTCATATTTTATTGCGTGGTATGTTGTTTTGTTAACATTTTGTAGATGATTACAGTTAACTAGTGTTGTGGATTGATAGTAATTAAATTAACTAATTATCTCATGATTATCATCAATCGATTTAATCCCAAATCAAGGCCTCAAGGGGATAAAATGCTCAAACATCAAAATAGTTCAAAAGTAATCCAAAAAACAATATTAAAGTTTACAATACAAAATATTACACTAATAATTATAATCAATCATCCGATTCTGTATATCCACTGTTAATAAAGCTAAGGTAGGATATGATGAATGTTAAATGTAGACAACCTTACCTACCTCTATCTCGTATGAATGGAGCTGCTTCCAATTTGAATGTCTGCATTATGATTAGATAGTTTCTGTTGATCAGAGATGAAAATCAACAGAGTAAATGGGATTCAGTCTGTAACTACTTTGACACATGATTTGTATGAATGCTCAGATGAAGTGTTGTGTAAAGGTTCATGAAATGGCATATTTTGTGGTTTTGCGAGTCAGATTTCAAGTAATGTGCTAAATCAAGATTGTTAAAGATAGAAATTATGCGTTAACATGGCTGATGGTATAGGTTGGATAACAGATCAAAACATCAAAACATGTTGTTTTAATTAGAGCAACTAGATTTTTATAGGGTCAAAACGGGTCGGGTCAATCTGCCAACATTTGTTGCCCTTTGCTACATAAGTAACATTATAATGTGTTAAGTTAAATGTAACTACAAAATAATGCATACACTTAAAATAAATGAGTAAATTATGGTTTTGACCCCTGTGGTATAAGTGTTTTAACTATTTTGACCCAAAATATAATCTTCTATCAATTCAGCCCCTGTGTTGTCTAAACCACATGGGCTGAATTGATAGAAGATTATATTTTGAGCCGAAATAGTTAGAACACTTAAACCAAATGGGTCAAAACCATTATTTACTCTAAAATAAAGATTTAAGTAAATGACTGTTACATTTTTCTTTTATAAAATGGTTTTTGGTTGAACACATGCATATCCTACATGATATCTTACATATATGATCGCAGGACGCCGCGTAATCTTTTTGGGATTTCACTTTCTCTAATAATCATCAATCTAGCTGCTATAGTCGAACGAGCCGATGAAAATCTTCTTCCGTCTGTGTACAAGGAAGTCAGTGAAGCATTCAACATTGGGCCATCTGACTTAGGCTACCTAATGTTTATGAGAAACTTTTTCCGGGGTCTAGCATCTCCAATGGCTGGGGTCTTGGTCTTAACCTATGACCGCCCAACCGTTCTAGCCATGGGCACACTTTGTTGGGCATTATCCACAGGTATTATGGGCACCAGTCGATATTTTGGTCAGGTTGCTTTTTGGCAGGCTGTAAACGGGTTTGGATTGGCCATTGTGATTCCTTCACTTCAGTCATTTATAGCTGATTCCTACAATGATAATGTGAGGGGGATGGGGTTTGGACTCTTGAGTCTTGTCGGGAAGGTGGGTGGCATAGGCGGTGGTGCAGTGGCTACAGTTATGGCAGGCCATGAGTTTTGGGGGGTGCCCGGATGGCGGTTTGCATTTGTTATCATATCTGCATTAAGTTGTTTAATTGGGTTCCTTGTGTTCTTGTTTGTGGTTGATCCTAGAAGGTACCTAAGTGTTTGTTGGATTTTGATTTATAATGTTTTGGGTTTTAAAGATGTTTTATTTTCATGTGTTTTAGGAATGAATTGCTGGATCGGGGACGAGATTCTGGTTCGGTTTGGGTCGAGTCATGGACTGCAATGAAAGGTGTGATGAAAGTCAAAACGTTTCAGATCATTGTCTTGCAGGGTCTTGTGGGTTCACTCCCATGGACTGCCATGGTGTTTTTCACCATGTGGTTTGAGTTAATTGGTAAGTGTTTGTGGTCTTTGTATTCATCCTAGAAAACGAATATATTTTCTTAATTTTTATGAAAAAGTTACTGAAAGTAATTTTTTTCTGTTTGGCTTAAACAAACATACCCAGTAAAATCCCTATAAATGTTTTATCAAATATAACCTGTATTGATTCGTTTTCATATGAATTAATTGGAAATTGTCACCTCTAATCTTAGACGAAGGTAATTTTTGTTTCTTTTTTTAGGTTTTGATCACCAAAAGGTTGCCATACTTTTCAGCCTTTTTGGTGTAGGGTGTTCTTTTGGCTCACTCTTGGGTGGTATCATAGCAGACCGAATGTCTCAGATGTACCCCCACTCTGGTCGAATAATATGCGCGCAATTCAGTGCGTTCATGGGGATCCCATACACTTGGTTTCTCTTACAAGTAATCCCTCCAACGGTCGATAGTTACCGCACTTATGCAGTCACACTTCTCTTAATGGGTCTCACCATAAGCTGGAATGGAACTGCATGCAACGCACCAATGTTTGCAGAAGTGGTCCCCACCAAACACCGGACCATGATCTATGCGTTTGACCGTGCACTAGAAGGGTCATTTTCGTCAGTTGCTGCACCTATTGTTGGCATTCTTGCAGAAAAGGTTTACGGATATGACCCGAAATCAGTGCATCCAACCGGAGGGTCAACAAGAGAAGCATTGGCATTGTCGAAAGCGCTTTTCTCGATGATGGGGATTCCGTTTGGAATGTGTTGTTTGTTCTACAGCCCGTTGTATTGGGTTTTTAAACACGATCGTGATAGTGTGCGAATGGCTACTCAAAAAGAAGAAGAAATGATTTGAATAGCAATGCTTGTTTGAATCCTCTGTAGCTTTGTAATTTCTGTAGTACAAATTGCTCACTTTTAGGGAGATCTGGTAAACAAATGCAGATTTTGTATAACTAACTGAGTTTCTTGAAGTATACTTATGGGCTAATTTTTTTTTTTTTTTTGAGCGACTGATTTGGATCACTGACGGATCAATGGAGTATCATCGTGTCACCCGCAGTACCTCCCCATCATAACTACCACCAAGTCATTAGTTCAGAAGTAAACTCAATACTTTAAGAAAACTCCTTATGGGATTTGAACTTGTAACCTCGTGATTCCTTAGTTTTATCCCAGTATCAAGATATTGATAGACTTTAATGCTTTTAGCACTTATGGGTTGATTAAGAGCATATAACAAGAATAGTGTTTTCAAGTATACTTGTATGCCAGATTCATAGTTTTTACCTCTATATTTTATATGATATTTAGAACTTGTGTTTTATGGTTAAATTGTAACGGGTGAAATAACAAAAATAAATAATTGAATAAAAATATTAAATATTTGAATGGAGATGAAGTAAATATGAAGAGTTAAAATTAAAGAAACGAGGAAAATCAAATCTTATATTCAGACGTGATTGTGACACTTGACGCAATCAATTACTTGTTTATTAAATAAAGTGTTGATTAATATAGCATGTTAAACTATTTTGCATATTTACTCTTTATTAACGTAATTTTAAAAATGTTTTAGAATGCTTAGTTTTGCAAGTATAATTTTCTTTTCAAGAGTCCGGGCCGTGTCTCAGTCCTAATGTGGCTCATAACTAGAGGTGGCCAAACCGGGTTTTTTTTGTCCAAATGGTTCCGGTTCCGGTTTTTGACCCGTTCCAACCGGTTTTTTTCCGGTTCTGGTTCCGGTTTTGGCCAGTTCCGGTTCGGGTTTGACCGATTTAAGGGCGGAAAACTGTTCCGGTTTTGGTTCCGGTTCCAATTTCTCTGAAAACCCGGAACCGTCCCGTACCCACCGGTTCCAGTTCGGTTCCTCGGTTCCAGTTCCGGAAACTTTGGCCACCTCTACTCATAACTCCTCGTTAATTTCAATTCTGTATCTATTGCAAGACTTGGTACGTTCTAGAAGATTGGGATTATATCCTACGAAAAACTTATCAAAAAAAGAAATTTCTTAGAACTTATCTAAACCTCTCATTTGAATTCTTAAAAATAAATATGTGATACACATTAAATTATATTAAAATTGATTTATTTATTAAAAACTCAATTTTTTAATCTACTTTAATATTAACAACATATTTATTTATATTATTCCAAATAAATAGCTCAGATAAGGTTTTAAGAGTTATTTTTTGATTGAGTTTTCAATATAACGCCCTTGCAATATTTACGATATACCACATGTGAAGATAAATATATATGTGAACGTGTCTAAGACTAGATAATTATTATTTCGTATAAAATACAATAAGTTCTCCATTTTTTTTTCTAAAATAGAACACAGAATCCAATCCTCAATATGTTTGTGTTACATGTATCTTTAGTTTACCCTAATGTTAAATGTAAATCATATCATTACAAGTATGTCACATAAAACACAACAAAACAAGATCCTGAATCATATCATTTCTTCTTCCTTTTGCGTAGCCATTCTCACATTATCACGATCACGCTTAAAAACACGATACAACGGAGTGTAGAACAAGCAACATAAACCGAACGGAATCGCCATCATAACGAAAAGCCCTTTCGACAATGCTAACGCTTCTCTATTGGACCCCGCAATTGGGTCCACAGATTTCGGGTCGTACCCGTAAATCTTCTCCGCCAGGATCCCGACCATGGGTGCAGCAAAAGACGAAAATGACACTTCAAAGGCACGATCAAACGCATAGATCATCGTCCGATGTTTAGCAGGGACTACTTCCGCGAACATTGGTGCATTGGCTGCGGTCCCGTTCCAGCTTATTGTAAGGCCCATGAAGAGAAGTGTGGCTGAGTAAATAATGTAACTATCAACCGATTGCGGGATGACTCGGAGGAGAAACCAAGTGTATGGGATCCCCATGATTGCACTAAACTGTGCACACATGATTCGGCCTGAATGAGGGTAAACTTGAGATAATCGATCTGCTATGATCCCACCTAATAGTGATCCAAAAGAACACCCTGCCCCGAAAAGGCTCAAAAGGGTTGCAGCCTTCTGATGATCAAAACCTACAAATGAACATAAAAAGTTAAACATCATCTTATAACCGGGAAGTTTTGAAATTGGATCATGCTAGATACAGGTCAAGTGCACACATGCTCACCGATAAGTTCAAACCACATAGTGAAAAACACCATTGCGGTCCATGGGAGCGAACCAACAAGACCCTGCAAGACAATGATCTGAAAAGTTTGGACTTTCATCACTGCTTTCATCGCGGTCCATGACTCGGCCCAAACGGAACCAGAACCTGTATCGCGCCCATGATCCAACAATCCATTCCTAAATAGTAAAAATATTAATAAATATTTAACAAAAGATTTTAATCCAAGAAAGATTTTGGTACCTTTCTAGGTAACTTGGTCCTATATCATGATTGACAGTAGTTATCTTTTTAGGATCAACAACAAACAAGAATACAAGAAACCCAATCAAGCAACTTAACCCAGCCATCAAAACAAATGCACACCGCCATCCAGGCATCCCCCAAAATTGGTGACCAGCCATAACAGTAGCCACCACACCGCCACCTATGCCGCCAACCATCCCGACAAAATTCAAGAACCCAAATCCGGTCCCACGCACATTATCACTATAAGTATCAGCTATGAACGACTGGAGTGCAGGAATCACAATGGCTAACCCAAACCCATTTACAGCCCGCCAAAAAGCCACCTGACTAAAATGGTGGCTGCCGCCTACAGCACCTGTGGAAATCGCCCAGCACAGTGTGCCCATGGCTAGAACGGTGGGACGGTCATAGGTTAGAACCAAGATTCCAGCCATTGGAGATGCCAGACCTTGAACAAAGTTTCTTATGAATGTTAGGTAGCCCAGATCAGATGGTCCAGCATTGAATGCTTCACTGACTTCTTTATATACAGATGGAAGAAGATTCTCATCAGCCCGCTCCATTATTGAGGCTAGATTGATGATGATCAAGGAAAGCGAAATCCCAAAAAATCTTCGCATCCTGTGATTTTCAAAAGCGATTTAAAGGTTTTGATAACATCTGTAACGATCATATTGCATAGGTTGATAATGAGGTTATCTTCATATTTTCCCGGGCAATTGTTTCTAACTGGAAAAAGCCCGATCACCTGAGATCACCCTGGCAAATATAAAATAGTCCTTCTGCTCAAAGAACAAAGCATCATAACCCGACCCGGCCCACCCACGAGAAAACCCGCTACTCAAAAAACCTCAAGAACAAAATTTGCTTTAAGTAAAACTTCAAATCATGACCTTCCATTGTTGAAGCTCAAACATCTAATCTATGCAAATCATACAAATCATTTGTTCTAGCGGCGTTAATCTATGCAAAACAGAGTAACTAATCATATCATCAAAAAGTTTCCTTTTCAATCTCAAATGTTAAACGTGTTGCTTCAAAAATTTGAACTAACACGATACCAATTTCATAACCAGAAATCAGGAGCAACAAGAAACGAATCAATCTAAACCCTAAAACTACAAAAATTGATCATACAACTAAAACAAGTCAACTGTGATCATCAAAAAGGGGCAGAAACAGAGTACAACACAAAATAGCAACATATTATAAGATATAATCGAAACTCACTTCATGGTACGCAGATTGGATTGAGTGGACAAGGGCTTAGATTGATTGATGACGGAATGACGTGTTCTCATCCCTGTTAAAAGAGGCCTCCGATCAATTTCCAGATCGGAAGATAGTACGGCATTGATCCAGCAAACCCAAGAATCATGGTGCTCAATTAATATGTCAACACCCACTAAAATTGAGCATTCGAATCATGAATTCGAAGTATAAAACGATCAAACGCGTCTGGAGATCGATGAAATAAATGAAAACGACGATGGGGTTTCAAATTTCTTTGGAAATTTTGGTGGGATTTCAATATTTCATTACAGTTTAATGTTTGACCAGCGAAGGTTTAGAAATCGTTAATTAGAAACTTGATTGGGCCAAAACATATGAGATTATCTCCAAAACTCGTTTTGATTCGAAGGAACTTGATCATTGACTTTCTGGGGATCCTTTTCTTTTGTTTTCGTGGTAGTTGTTGATAACAAAGATTATCGTAGATTCTTAGATCCAAATAATCTACGTGTGTCTATTTATTACAAAACTAGTTATAAACATGTGTAATACACGAGTTTGCGAATAAAAATTAGTGTAATTTTATAATTTTTTGTTCATTAATTTACATAATTAAAATAGTTATATTATATCTTTTTAAATTTACATGATTATATTAATACTAATAATATTAGTTATACCTTTCTTTTAATATAGAAAAACTTTAAAGATAAAAATTTATAAAAAATTTTCTTAAAACATATATATATAACATCAAACATAGATGTATTAAACATTTAAACATGTTAAATATTTGAATTTAAAAATTATTTGTTTAAAATAACATAATAAAAAATTTTCAAAAACATTTAATAAAAAATTAAAGAACTGATTATAATTTAATAATATTATTTACTAAGTTAAATAAAATCATTAATATTTAATAGGAGAGAGAAGATAAAAAAATCAAAATTTAATAAATAATAACATAGAAATTATTATATAAATTAAAATGTATGAAAATGAATAGTAATTATATGTATATTATATTAAATAGTAAATTTAAGTAAATACATATTATATTAATTAATTCATAGGTGTCTAGGAGTGTTCATCGGTTCAGAAAACTGTTTGTTCGATTTAGTTGGATCGGTTTTTCGGATTTGAAAATTCTGGGACCCTATTCGAAACCCGACTCGACCTGAAAACATATATTTTTATTTGATCCGAATTTATCATAACAACTCGAATAATTTACATCCTGAACAACTTGAATTACTATATATAATTGAATTACATGAAGTGAAACGATGTATATATTATTGTTATATAGTTAGTGGACCCTATTTATTATATATATTCAAATATATATATATATATATATATATATATATATACACATTATATGGATTTGAATCATATAAAACCCCAATCTTAGAGAAAAAACCCTTAAACCTTATGTGAGCTATTGATTTGAAATCTTGAAAATAAATATATGGTACAAATTAAACCTGAATAAAAAATTGGGTTTTGAATAAATAAATCATTTTTAATGTTGATTAATGTGAACCAAGTATTTACTTTCAAGATTCTAAATCAATGACTCACATAAGGTTTAAAAATTTTCTCTCTAAGATTGAGTTTTCATAGGATTTAATCCCTATATTATATATTATATTATTTATGTGTCTGATCCATGTAGTATTTTTTGAAAATTTAGACTTGAATCATCAGAAATTTTTAAACTTTAAAAAGTAGTAAAGAGAGATATGTGTATTAAATTTGAGAAATTTTCTTAGATATTTGGGTTTTTATTAAATTTGAGATATTTGCTTATAGATTTGGGTTTTATTAAATTTGAGATATTTGCTTATAGATTTGGTTTTTTTTAATTCAAACAATTGGTGATATGGATTTTGTGATTAATATTTCTATTATTTATATAACATATATGTAAGGATTTTGTATGATTTTATGTTTTTATGATAATTTGTATAGAGTTCGTGATGAGATATTTGATTTTGCTATTCAACTTATGCTTCGGCAAATGATATACAATACCAGTTCTCGAGAGTGTACTGTAATAACCCGCCGCAACGCACGGGTTGAATAAACCTGGTATATATTATGAGCAAAAGGTGAGAAAAAACTTTAAATGGCCTAGATTGTTGACAAATAGCGTATCAAAACATTTATTTATTATATAGTATAGATATATAGATATAGTTTAAATTCATCTTCTTTAAACTTGAAAAACTCACATATTTACTTATATACAAGTTTTTAATGCATATATACAATAATGTTAAAGCATGTTTTAGTTAAAGAAGTAATAAAGACTAAAGGGCATCTAGTCTAATGATACTTTCTAGACGTCTCTATGTGAGGTCTTAGGTTCGAATACGGGCCGAAGCATATTTGCTGAGACAATGTCATATGTTTACTTAGTTGTGGGGTTCCTTCTGGGTGGACTTAAACGTACACCCAGAGCGTCATGTCACACCCCTAATTTTCAACTAACAGAATCATACCGTTTGGGAACGTGACAAACCAGGATCTCAGATCATTAGACATAACGAAGACCTCTATATGGATTTCAAAACATACTTTGGTCTAAAAACATAACATCAGAGTTTTTAAAGTTTGCGGAAGCGTTTTAAAACCAGTAACAATTGTAAAATGTAAATTACAATACAATGTCTCAAATGTTCAAATTCAATTAACTAAAATGTAAAGTCATGCATGCGACTCAATCTCCTAGTCCATGCCTGCTTTCTTGCGCACCTTAACGTCCTGAGAAAACATGTAAATCAAGTCAACACAAAGGTTGGTGCATAACTGTAACATCCCATTTTGGTGAAATATTATAAATTAAACATAATTGGTGTATGATTGTGTTTATTTAATTAATGGGTGTTTTGTATGATTTAATTATTTTAAATATTATTCGGTGGGTGTTTTAACAATATTTGTTAATTATAACTGAATGATGGTTGTAAACTAATTAATAAATTAGTTATAACTAGTTAGTTGTAACTAGTAGTTGGGGGACTGAAATTGTAATTACCTTAAACTTGAAATTGACAAAAAGGGTGTTGACTAGTCAATTGGGGGAAACTCATTTGTTTTGGGGTGGTGAACGTTGATCAAGAGGAGGAGAAGGAGAAAAATCAAGTTTTCTGATTTGTGGCAAAATTCTTGAATAATCTTAGTCCAATCTCTTATGCAAGTATAAATTGGAGTTCTCCTTGCATCAAACAACATCTAGGTAAGATTTTTGGGTGTTTTTGATGGGATTTTCGTGGGTCACCATGGGGGGTGTGGGTTTGATGGGTAAAACTCTCAAATTTGGTGTTTTGAGAGTGTCAAATGTTGTTAATGATGTTGATAATCATATAGGAACAACTTTTGATTGTTTTCTTTCATGATTTACATGTTATGAAAATGGGGGAATTGGGGTTTTCATGGAATTGATGAACATGGTGTGTAAAGTAGTGTTTAAAGGTGGGGATTTGATGATATTCACTATATTGTTGTAGCTTGTGGTGAAATTGTTGAGATTGATCATTTTTAAACATAATAATGGAGTTACATAGGTGTCTTAATGATGAATGATCATTAGCACATGAACTTGTGCATACAAGGTGTTTGATGAAATGCCAAGTAGGGTATTGAACTTAAAATTGGTTTAAAACCAATGGTGATGTGAATTATGTGGGTTTATAACATCAATAATGGTGAATTGATATGGTTAGGGGTCAATTGGAAACAAATTAGATTGAAAATGTTGACATTGGGGTGAAAGGGGTGTATGTTGACTAATTGTGGTCAAACTTTATATTAAACCTATTAGTTGTGATAATAGGAATTGATAGTGAAGGTGTGGGTGAAACCAAACGACCCGGGAAGGAATTGGTTATAGAGGATAGCGCGTTGGAACAAGGTAAGTCACCTAAATCTTCTACTTATTATGTGTAAAGGTGTGTACATGTATGAATGTTGTTGAAGATTTGACTTTATGGTGGATAGGTGAATTAGTACTTGTTGTTAGACAATGGTAAGCAATAGGTGATATATGTTGCTTGATTATTGTAAACATGGTGTTTCAATACTAGTTCATGATTGATTTGGTGTTAATTTGTATGTGTGTTGAAGGATTTGAATTATTTCACAAGGTGTGTGAATTGTAATTGAATTCAACTCAAATTGGTGTTTTGAATCACAAGTGGTGTGATCATGACATTGAATTATTCACATGGTGTGTGAATGTTCTTTGTTGGGTGTAATCAAGTTTGTAAAACACAAGTGGTGTGGTTTACTTAACTTGAGAAATCTTGTGGAATAAGATTTCAATGGAGTTTTGGGTGCAAACGACCCGTTAGTAAATCGTTTGATATTATAACTATGATGGTTATAATTTGGTGAATTAAGGTGTTTAATATGATTATATGGTGTTATATAATGTTTATGGGGATATTGGAACGGTCGTATTTGAGCGAAAGGGGTCGAGATGGCTTAAAACAGCAAAAATAGCTGTGCAGGTGGTGCCCGGCGTATGATACGCCTGGGGGGGGGGGCGTATGATACGCCACCCTCAGCTTCAACTCTCAAAATTTCTGTGATACGCCCCCAAATACGCCTACCAATACGCCAGGGGCTGAATTTGACCAAAATTGACTTTTTGGGTCATGTAAGCTCGTGTGGGCGGGCATGGTGATCTTACTTAGTTCTAATGAACTAATGGTGACTTAATTATGGTGTTTCAGGTGAACGGAAGGGTTGAACGCGGTCGTGATCGGATTGCCTCGCAAGGATTCGGATCAAACACGTTTTGGTGGTTTTTCTTTGTTGGTGTTAAACAAAGGTTTTTGGTGATAACTCAAATGTAATTTTTGTTATTGAATGTTTAACTAACATCAATTATTTTGTAAAGTCGTGTGTAAATGAGGTGTTTATGGTGTTAATTACATTTGTGAGTTTGAAAAATCTGGGACCTAAACTTTGATGTCGTTTTAAACACGTGTCATACATGTGGGAGTTTTGGGGCTTACAAGTTGGCATCAGAGCCAATGGTTTGAGGGATTTAAGTGCGTCGCGAACACTTGAACTCAAATCCTTGTGCTTTTGATTTGGGGAGTAATGTTTGATCCGAGATCCGATCACGAAGCCGGGGGTTTAAGGTAACAAGTTTGTGTATTGTTTACCTTAGTTATATATGTTTATTGGTGTTTGGTGTGAATTTGCTTGTTGAACCGAATTTCTTAGTCATGTTATGGGGAGGTGAAGTTAAGGAATTGGATATGTGAAGTGTATAGTGTTATGTCTGGCCAACATAAGATTATATTTTTGACATAGATATGACCTTAATGGAACTAATTCATAATATGGTTATGAACAGTAGGTAAGGTGTTAGGAGTTGATGTTGTGATGCTTTTAAGTTCATATTTCATGGTGTGCTTAGTTGTATGAACTATATAGCAAAACTAATGTATCGCATAACTTGTTTCAGCCGTAGAATGGCTGGTGGTGATAACATTAATGATGGTGGAGGTCATGAAACTAATTTCACTGAATTGCAAACTATGGTGAGAGAAGAGGTGGCAAAAGCATTGGAAGCTTCGATTCCTCACCATATGGAGGGTCTGTAAGCCTCCATGAGAGAATTTATTCAACAGGAGTTTGCAAATCTCAGAGGGGGGCGAGATGGGGAACGAACTCCAAAGAAAGTAACTTATAAGGAGTTTGTAGCTTGTAAGCCAAGCGAATTCAAGGGGGAAGTTGACCCATTACAGAGTCAACGGTGGATAACAGACATGGAGGGCACGTTTGAGACAAGCCATTGTTATCCGGAAGATGAGGTGATCTTTGCGGGGAATCAGTTGCGTGAAAGAGCAAAAGATTGGTGGGAGCTTCTTCGAAAGGAGAAGGGTAGGGATGGCATTAAAAATCTGAAATGGGCGGAGTTTAAGGAATTATTCCTTAAACGGTTCTGTCCGCAGGCGGCGATTGACAGAATCACTGAAGAGTTTCTCCATATGAGGCATAAGGAGGAAAGTATTGATACGATTACCGCCATCTTCTATGACAAAGCTAGATTTTGTCCTGATTTGCTACAAACGGAGCGGATGTGGATCAATCGATACCACAGTATGTTGAATGCCAAGTATCGCGAATTTCTTACACCATCTAAGTGTGAGACATTGGTGGAACTTATTGATTGTGCTCGGGAGCGCGAGTTGGAGTTAAAGCGACAGGAGGACCGCGGTGAAAAACGGAAGGTAGAGAAGGAGACGGGGTCGTCTAAAAAGGGGAAGTTCTCTAACTCACCTACAAAGTTCCACTTAACTAGGGGAGTTAAGCATTGTACAAAATGTGGGAAAGACCACATGGGTGATTGTTCAACACGACCCTTATCTTGCTACAAATGTGGGAAGCAAGGTCATCTTGCTAATCAATGCTCGAGTCCGTTGAATTTATGTTATAATTGCTACAAACCGGGGCATATTCGGAGTGAATGTCCGGAACTTAAGGGGGTTGGATTTGGTGGAGGAGAAAATCGATCTTTCAAGGGGCAAGGAAATGGGAAGAAGGTGGAGGTACCCAAACCCAAGGGTAGGGCCTTTCAAATCACTGCGGAGGAAGCCAAAGTCACACCTGATGTGGTGACAGGTACTTTCTTCATCAATACCTTGCCTGCTTACATTTTATTTGATTCGGGGGCTAGTAGATCATTTGTGTCTACGAATTTTATACACCATTCGTCTTTTGTTGTTGAGAAATTGTCGGTGCCTCTAGAAATAGAAATAGCGGATTCTAAATGCTTTCTAGTTTGTAATATTTATCGAAAATGTAAATTAACAATCGATGGGGAGGATTTTGATATTGATTTGATACCTATGGTATTGGGGGAGTTCGATGCGGTGGTTGGGATGGATTGGCTTTCGGCTCACGGGGCCAACATTGTGTGCAAACATAAGATTATTCAATTGATGTCTCCTAGTGGACATGAGGTGTGTATTCGTGGGGAGAAACGTGGTGGCATGATCTTATGTTCTTTAATCGAAGCTATGAAATATTTGAACAATGGTGGACGATCGTTTCTTGCTTATGTTGTGGATTCGGAGAAAGGAGTGAAGTTGATAGAAGACATTCCTATAGTTCGTGATTTTTCGGATGTCTTTCCGGATGAACTACCGGGATTACCTCCCGAAAGGGATGTGGAGTTCCGAATTGACTTGGTGCCAGGGGCTAAATCCATTGCTAAGGCTCCATACCGGTTGGCGCCATCCGAATTGCAAGAGATGATGAGTCAATTGCAAGAACTTCTTGACACGGGTTTTATTCGTCCGAGCATCTCACCTTGGGGTGCACCGGTATTATTTGTCAAGAAGAAAGATGGGAGCTTCAGAATGTGTATAGATTATCGGGAGTTGAACAAGGTCACGGTGAAGAATAGGTATCCATTACCTAGGATTGATGACCTCTTTGATCAATTACAAGGTGCTTCATGGTTTTCTAAGATCGACCTTCGATCGGGATACCATCAGTTGAAGGTTAGAGAGGAAGACATTCCAAAGACGGCTTTTCGTACGAGGTATGGGCATTATGAGTTTCTTGTGATGTCCTTTGGGTTAACTAACGCACCGGCGGCGTTCATGGACTTGATGAATCGGGTGTGTCGTCCAATGTTAGATAGGTCAGTCATTGTGTTCATCGATGACATACTTATCTATTCCAAGAATGAAGCAGATCACGCTTGTCATTTGCGTGAAGTTCTTGAAACACTTCGTAAGGAGAAACTGTATGCTAAGTTCTCCAAGTGTGACTTCTGGTTACGTGAAGTACAATTTTTGGGACATGTGGTCAATGCCGATGGCATACATGTCGATCCTTCCAAAATTCATGCGGTTATGAAATGGAGTCCACCCAAGACTCCAACTGAGGTTAGAAGTTTTCTTGGTTTAGCCGGTTATTACAGGAGGTTTATTCAAGACTTTGCCAAGATTGCTTCATCTTTGACTAAGCTTACAAGGAAGGATACTAAGTTTGTGTGGGGTGATGAACAAGAAAAGGCGTTTCAAGAGTTAAAGACAAGACTAACTCAAGCACCGGTGTTAACTTTACCGGATGGACCCGATGATCTTGTAATCTATTCCGATGCTTCATATGTTGGTCTTGGTTGTGTTCTGATGCAAAGAGGGAAGGTTATTGCTTATGCTTCACGACAGTTGAAGGTTCATGAGATTAACTATCCCGTTCATGACTTGGAGCTTGCGGCGGTTGTTTTTGCATTAAAGATATGGCGTCATTATCTTTATGGGGTGAAATGTACTATTTATACCGACCACAAGAGTTTAAAGTATTTCTTCACACAGAAGGAATTGAATATGAGGCAGAGACGTTGGATGGAGTTACTCAAAGACTACGACTGCGAAATTCTCTATCATCCGGGGAAAGCAAACGTAGTGGCGGATGCTTTGAGTAGAAAGGAGGAACCTTCACCTATTCGGGTAAAGGCAATGAAAATTGTGGTAACTTCGGATCTGGTGAATCAAATTAAAGCTGCTCAAACGGAAGCTTTAAAGGAGGAGAATTGGAAACGTGATAGAATCAAGGGGTTAGCTCATCAATTGGATAAGGATAGTCGGGGTTTAAAGACAAGGTGGGGTCGGGTATGGATACCTCCCACTTGTCCTTTAAAGACGGCTTTATTGGAGGAATCCCATAAATCGAGATATTCGATTCATCCGGGAGGCACGAAGATGTATCGTGACTTGCGGGTTAACTATTGGTGGCCGGGAATGAAACGAGATATTGTTAAGTATGTTGAAAAATGCTTGACTTGTGCTCAAGTGAAGGCGGAGCATCAAAAACCGTATGGCAAATTGCAACCTTTGGAGATTCCAATGTGGAAGTGGGAGCATATTACGATGGACCTAATCACGAAGCTTCCTAAGACTAGGAACGGTTATGATACTATATGGGTCATCGTAGATCGGTTATCAAAGAGTGCTCACTTTATACCGATCAAGGAGACGTATTCTTCCAAGAAGATGGCTGAAATTTATGTTAAGGAGGTGGTGTCTCGACATGGAGTACCGGTTACTATTGTGTCTGATCGTGACACCCGGTTCACTTCTCATTTTTGGAAGAATTTTCAGGAGGAATTGGGTACGAGACTATTGTTGAGCACAGCGTATCACCCTCAAACGGATGGTCAGAGTGAAAGGACTATTCAAACGCTTGAGGACATGTTACGTGCGTGTATCATTGATTTTGGGGGAAGTTGGGATGATTACTTACCTTTGGCAGAGTTTTCTTACAATAACAGTTATCATTCCAGTCTTGGAATGCCTCCTTTTGAGGTTTTGTATGGGAGAAAATGTAGAACTCCCGTGTGTTGGGGAGAAGTGGGACCAAGGGAACTCGCCAGCAAAAAGGTAATAAAGGTGACAAACGAACGGATCGATCAGATACGAGCTCATTTAAAGGCGGCACAAGACCGTCATAAATCGTATGCGGATAAACGAAGGAGGCCGATCGAATTCCAAGTGGGAGACTTTGTGTTGTTAAAGGTTTCTCCTTGGAAGGGTGTGATTCGTTTTCGAAAGCGGGGAAAACTTAGTCCACGGTTTATTGGACCATTCAAGATTATAGCTCGGATTGGCGAGGTCGCCTATCGCTTAGAGCTACTGGAGGAGTTGAGTGGGATTCACAATACATTCCACGTCTCTTATTTGCGAAAGTGCTTGGCGGATGAATCGGCTTATGTGCCAATGGAAGATTTGGTGATTGATGATAAACTCAATTATATTGAGAAACCGGTGGCTATCTTGGATAGAAAAGTCAAGCAACTTCGGAATAAGACGATTAACCAAGTAATGGTGCAATGGAAGAACAGACGGGGTTCGGATGCTACGTGGGAGTCCGAGGATGAAATGCGGAAATTTTATCCTTTTCTTTTTGAGGTGTAACGAGGTTTCGGGGACGAAACCTTTGTAAGGAGGGGAGAATTTGTAACATCCCATTTTGGTGAAATATTATAAATTAAACATAATTGGTGTATGATTGTGTTTATTTAATTAATGGGTGTTTTGTATGATTTAATTATTTTAAATATTATTCGGTGGGTGTTTTAACAATATTTGTTAATTATAACTGAATGATGGTTGTAAACTAATTAATAAATTAGTTATAACTAGTTAGTTGTAACTAGTAGTTGGGGGACTGAAATTGTAATTACCTTAAACTTGAAATTGACAAAAAGGGTGTTGACTAGTCAATTGGGGGAAACTCATTTGTTTTGGGGTGGTGAACGTTGATCAAGAGGAGGAGAAGGAGAAAAATCAAGTTTTCTGATTTGTGGCAAAATTCTTGAATAATCTTAGTCCAATCTCTTATGCAAGTATAAATTGGAGTTCTCCTTGCATCAAACAACATCTAGGTAAGATTTTTGGGTGTTTTTGATGGGATTTTCGTGGGTCACCATGGGGGGTGTGGGTTTGATGGGTAAAACTCTCAAATTTGGTGTTTTGAGAGTGTCAAATGTTGTTAATGATGTTGATAATCATATAGGAACAACTTTTGATTGTTTTCTTTCATGATTTACATGTTATGAAAATGGGGGAATTGGGGTTTTCATGGAATTGATGAACATGGTGTGTAAAGTAGTGTTTAAAGGTGGGGATTTGATGATATTCACTATATTGTTGTAGCTTGTGGTGAAATTGTTGAGATTGATCATTTTTAAACATAATAATGGAGTTACATAGGTGTCTTAATGATGAATGATCATTAGCACATGAACTTGTGCATACAAGGTGTTTGATGAAATGCCAAGTAGGGTATTTAACTTAAAATTGGTTTAAAACCAATGGTGATGTGAATTATGTGGGTTTATAACATCAATAATGGTGAATTGATATGGTTAGGGGTCAATTGGAAACAAATTAGATTGAAAATGTTGACATTGGGGTGAAAGGGGTGTATGTTGACTAATTGTGGTCAAACTTTATATTAAACCTATTAGTTGTGATAATAGGAATTGATAGTGAAGGTGTGGGTGAAACCAAACGACCCGGGAAGGAATTGGTTATAGAGGATAGCGCGTTGGAACAAGGTAAGTCACCTAAATCTTCTACTTATTATGTGTAAAGGTGTGTACATGTATGAATGTTGTTGAAGATTTGACTTTATGGTGGATAGGTGAATTAGTACTTGTTGTTAGACAATGGTAAGCAATAGGTGATATATGTTGCTTGATTATTGTAAACATGGTGTTTCAATACTAGTTCATGATTGATTTGGTGTTAATTTGTATGTGTGTTGAAGGATTTGAATTATTTCACAAGGTGTGTGAATTGTAATTGAATTCAACTCAAATTGGTGTTTTGAATCACAAGTGGTGTGATCATGACATTGAATTATTCACATGGTGTGTGAATGTTCTTTGTTGGGTGTAATCAAGTTTGTAAAACACAAGTGGTGTGGTTTACTTAACTTGAGAAATCTTGTGGAATAAGATTTCAATGGAGTTTTGGGTGCAAACGACCCGTTAGTAAATCGTTTGATATTATAACTATGATGGTTATAATTTGGTGAATTAAGGTGTTTAATATGATTATATGGTGTTATATAATGTTTATGGGGATATTGGAACGGTCGTATTTGAGCGAAAGGGGTCGAGATGGCTTAAAACAGCAAAAATAGCTGTGCAGGTGGTGCCCGGCGTATGATACGCCTGGGGGGGGGGCGTATGATACGACACCCTCAGCTTCAACTCTCAAAATTTCTGTGATACGCCCCCAAATACGCCTACCAATACGCCAGGGGCTGAATTTGACCAAAATTGACTTTTTGGGTCATGTAAGCTCGTGTGGGCGGGCATGGTGATCTTACTTAGTTCTAATGAACTAATGGTGACTTAATTATGGTGTTTCAGGTGAACGGAAGGGTTGAACGCGGTCGTGATCGGATTGCCTCGCAAGGATTCGGATCAAACACGTTTTGGTGGTTTTTCTTTGTTGGTGTTAAACAAAGGTTTTTGGTGATAACTCAAATGTAATTTTTGTTATTGAATGTTTAACTAACATCAATTATTTTGTAAAGTCGTGTGTAAATGAGGTGTTTATGGTGTTAATTACATTTGTGAGTTTGAAAAATCTGGGACCTAAACTTTGATGTCGTTTTAAACACGTGTCATACATGTGGGAGTTTTGGGGCTTACAAGTTGGCATCAGAGCCAATGGTTTGAGGGATTTAAGTGCGTCGCGAACACTTGAACTCAAATCCTTGTGCTTTTGATTTGGGGAGTAATGTTTGATCCGAGATCCGATCACGAAGCCGGGGGTTTAAGGTAACAAGTTTGTGTATTGTTTACCTTAGTTATATATGTTTATTGGTGTTTGGTGTGAATTTGCTTGTTGAACCGAATTTCTTAGTCATGTTATGGGGAGGTGAAGTTAAGGAATTGGATATGTGAAGTGTATAGTGTTATGTCTGGCCAACATAAGATTATATTTTTGACATAGATATGACCTTAATGGAACTAATTCATAATATGGTTATGAACAGTAGGTAAGGTGTTAGGAGTTGATGTTGTGATGCTTTTAAGTTCATATTTCATGGTGTGCTTAGTTGTATGAACTATATAGCAAAACTAATGTATCGCATAACTTGTTTCAGCCGTAGAATGGCTGGTGGTGATAACATTAATGATGGTGGAGGTCATGAAACTAATTTCACTGAATTGCAAACTATGGTGAGAGAAGAGGTGGCAAAAGCATTGGAAGCTTCGATTCCTCACCATATGGAGGGTCTGTAAGCCTCCATGAGAGAATTTATTCAACAGGAGTTTGCAAATCTCAGAGGGGGGCGAGATGGGGAACGAACTCCAAAGAAAGTAACTTATAAGGAGTTTGTAGCTTGTAAGCCAAGCGAATTCAAGGGGGAAGTTGACCCATTACAGAGTCAACGGTGGATAACAGACATGGAGGGCACGTTTGAGACAAGCCATTGTTATCCGGAAGATGAGGTGATCTTTGCGGGGAATCAGTTGCGTGAAAGAGCAAAAGATTGGTGGGAGCTTCTTCGAAAGGAGAAGGGTAGGGATGGCATTAAAAATCTGAAATGGGCGGAGTTTAAGGAATTATTCCTTAAACGGTTCTGTCCGCAGGCGGCGATTGACAGAATCACTGAAGAGTTTCTCCATATGAGGCATAAGGAGGAAAGTATTGATACGATTACCGCCATCTTCTATGACAAAGCTAGATTTTGTCCTGATTTGCTACAAACGGAGCGGATGTGGATCAATCGATACCACAGTATGTTGAATGCCAAGTATCGCGAATTTCTTACACCATCTAAGTGTGAGACATTGGTGGAACTTATTGATTGTGCTCGGGAGCGCGAGTTGGAGTTAAAGCGACAGGAGGACCGCGGTGAAAAACGGAAGGTAGAGAAGGAGACGGGGTCGTCTAAAAAGGGGAAGTTCTCTAACTCACCTACAAAGTTCCACTTAACTAGGGGAGTTAAGCATTGTACAAAATGTGGGAAAGACCACATGGGTGATTGTTCAACACGACCCTTATCTTGCTACAAATGTGGGAAGCAAGGTCATCTTGCTAATCAATGCTCGAGTCCGTTGAATTTATGTTATAATTGCTACAAACCGGGGCATATTCGGAGTGAATGTCCGGAACTTAAGGGGGTTGGATTTGGTGGAGGAGAAAATCGATCTTTCAAGGGGCAAGGAAATGGGAAGAAGGTGGAGGTACCCAAACCCAAGGGTAGGGCCTTTCAAATCACTGCGGAGGAAGCCAAAGTCACACCTGATGTGGTGACAGGTACTTTCTTCATCAATACCTTGCCTGCTTACATTTTATTTGATTCGGGGGCTAGTAGATCATTTGTGTCTACGAATTTTATACACCATTCGTCTTTTGTTGTTGAGAAATTGTCGGTGCCTCTAGAAATAGAAATAGCGGATTCTAAATGCTTTCTAGTTTGTAATATTTATCGAAAATGTAAATTAACAATCGATGGGGAGGATTTTGATATTGATTTGATACCTATGGTATTGGGGGAGTTCGATGCGGTGGTTGGGATGGATTGGCTTTCGGCTCACGGGGCCAACATTGTGTGCAAACATAAGATTATTCAATTGATGTCTCCTAGTGGACATGAGGTGTGTATTCGTGGGGAGAAACGTGGTGGCATGATCTTATGTTCTTTAATCGAAGCTATGAAATATTTGAACAATGGTGGACGATCGTTTCTTGCTTATGTTGTGGATTCGGAGAAAGGAGTGAAGTTGATAGAAGACATTCCTATAGTTCGTGATTTTTCGGATGTCTTTCCGGATGAACTACCGGGATTACCTCCCGAAAGGGATGTGGAGTTCCGAATTGACTTGGTGCCAGGGGCTAAATCCATTGCTAAGGCTCCATACCGGTTGGCGCCATCCGAATTGCAAGAGATGATGAGTCAATTGCAAGAACTTCTTGACACGGGTTTTATTCGTCCGAGCATCTCACCTTGGGGTGCACCGGTATTATTTGTCAAGAAGAAAGATGGGAGCTTCAGAATGTGTATAGATTATCGGGAGTTGAACAAGGTCACGGTGAAGAATAGGTATCCATTACCTAGGATTGATGACCTCTTTGATCAATTACAAGGTGCTTCATGGTTTTCTAAGATCGACCTTCGATCGGGATACCATCAGTTGAAGGTTAGAGAGGAAGACATTCCAAAGACGGCTTTTCGTACGAGGTATGGGCATTATGAGTTTCTTGTGATGTCCTTTGGGTTAACTAACGCACCGGCGGCGTTCATGGACTTGATGAATCGGGTGTGTCGTCCAATGTTAGATAGGTCAGTCATTGTGTTCATCGATGACATACTTATCTATTCCAAGAATGAAGCAGATCACGCTTGTCATTTGCGTGAAGTTCTTGAAACACTTCGTAAGGAGAAACTGTATGCTAAGTTCTCCAAGTGTGACTTCTGGTTACGTGAAGTACAATTTTTGGGACATGTGGTCAATGCCGATGGCATACATGTCGATCCTTCCAAAATTCATGCGGTTATGAAATGGAGTCCACCCAAGACTCCAACTGAGGTTAGAAGTTTTCTTGGTTTAGCCGGTTATTACAGGAGGTTTATTCAAGACTTTGCCAAGATTGCTTCATCTTTGACTAAGCTTACAAGGAAGGATACTAAGTTTGTGTGGGGTGATGAACAAGAAAAGGCGTTTCAAGAGTTAAAGACAAGACTAACTCAAGCACCGGTGTTAACTTTACCGGATGGACCCGATGATCTTGTAATCTATTCCGATGCTTCATATGTTGGTCTTGGTTGTGTTCTGATGCAAAGAGGGAAGGTTATTGCTTATGCTTCACGACAGTTGAAGGTTCATGAGATTAACTATCCCGTTCATGACTTGGAGCTTGCGGCGGTTGTTTTTGCATTAAAGATATGGCGTCATTATCTTTATGGGGTGAAATGTACTATTTATACCGACCACAAGAGTTTAAAGTATTTCTTCACACAGAAGGAATTGAATATGAGGCAGAGACGTTGGATGGAGTTACTCAAAGACTACGACTGCGAAATTCTCTATCATCCGGGGAAAGCAAACGTAGTGGCGGATGCTTTGAGTAGAAAGGAGGAACCTTCACCTATTCGGGTAAAGGCAATGAAAATTGTGGTAACTTCGGATCTGGTGAATCAAATTAAAGCTGCTCAAACGGAAGCTTTAAAGGAGGAGAATTGGAAACGTGATAGAATCAAGGGGTTAGCTCATCAATTGGATGAGGATAGTCGGGGTTTAAAGACAAGGTGGGGTCGGGTATGGATACCTCCCACTTGTCCTTTAAAGACGGCTTTATTGGAGGAATCCCATAAATCGAGATATTCGATTCATCCGGGAGGCACGAAGATGTATCGTGACTTGCGGGTTAACTATTGGTGGCCGGGAATGAAACGAGATATTGTTAAGTATGTTGAAAAATGCTTGACTTGTGCTCAAGTGAAGGCGGAGCATCAAAAACCGTATGGCAAATTGCAACCTTTGGAGATTCCAATGTGGAAGTGGGAGCATATTACGATGGACCTAATCACGAAGCTTCCTAAGACTAGGAACGGTTATGATACTATATGGGTCATCGTAGATCGGTTATCAAAGAGTGCTCACTTTATACCGATCAAGGAGACGTATTCTTCCAAGAAGATGGCTGAAATTTATGTTAAGGAGGTGGTGTCTCGACATGGAGTACCGGTTACTATTGTGTCTGATCGTGACACCCGGTTCACTTCTCATTTTTGGAAGAATTTTCAGGAGGAATTGGGTACGAGACTATTGTTGAGCACAGCGTATCACCCTCAAACGGATGGTCAGAGTGAAAGGACTATTCAAACGCTTGAGGACATGTTACGTACGTATATACGCGTGTCTTTTGAAATCGTTTAAATAAAATCACATCATGATTTTATTTAAACCAACGTAATTATACGCGATTTCGTCTTCGGATTAAAATATAAATTTTATTATTCTAAAACATTCGGGATAGAATTCTGGTTCTAACGCAATTCGAACGAGTTAAAACGGAGTTCGTACGCGAAAATTATGATAGAATTACTAAAATAATTCAAAAATCCAAAAACCAGCAGAGGCCGGGATCGAACCCGCGATCTCCACTTCCTAACACCCACACACTACCATCTAATCTGCGCTTACAATTGTTAAAGGATTGCTTCTAATTCCTTTTAACTAAAACCGATCGGGTTCTCCTTTGTATTACTATAGCCGAAGCATACAACACCCAATTGACCCACAATTCGAACCCCATCGGTCCTAGAACCATAGGGCTATGGTTCCTGTGATCAATTCGAATCTACAGGTTGTTTTAATTTGATAGTTCATCAGTCTAAAGTCCTAATTTGCAATTCATACATGTTTCGAACATATATACTCCCATCCCTATTCAAATCGTTTAAATACCTTAATGATCATGTGAAAAATCATAGGGTTTTCATCCCCCCCATTATTCCGAAACCTACTGTGTGGTTTAATTTGGTTTCCACACTGATTTAAATCGAAAACTCCCAAATCTTTCGACTCTAAGAACCCTAACTGTCGAAATCATATAATTCGATATTAGAACCTCGAATTAATACATGTTTATGCTTAATCGGAACTATCTGATACTAGTGATATCGATTAATTTGAATATTTGATCCGTTTAAGTCGGAACCCCCAAATCCGAATGTCTTTAGAACCCTAGAATTAGACCGTGATCGATTCGTTGTTGCAACATGAAATTGAGATGTGGTTTAGTATCATCGGAGGTTTCTGAAACTTTCTACATACTTTAATTTGATTCTTAAACACATAACCTCATCGGTACGGGTCTCTTTAGGGACAGGCATCTTCTCAAAACCTGACATGATAGTATCCACTTGTACTTTAAGACAACTCTCATGTATACGATTGTTATGTAGGATACTACTATCGGATGTAGGATATGCCTGCCCTTTGGCTACAATTGTAATAACAGTTGAATCAAATGGCCACAAGAGATCGCACGCGCATATATTCTGCCAAACATATAACATTTTAATAAACAAATGTGTGTATGTGTATATGTAATGTATATTCTGCCAAACATATAATGTTTTAATAAACAAATGTGTATGCATATGTAATGTATATATTACCTTAATATGTGGATAACCGTTATATTACCTTAATATGTGGTCAGACCGTAAGTACATAGTGGTATCATCATTTGTATCGTTTATCGGTTGAATACCAACAGAAAATGGAGGTAGTTCATCAAACTGGTCGTATTCTTCCTCGTCAACGACATTATCAACACCTAGAATACGTCGTTTACCTTGCAATACGATATGGTATCTTGGTTTGCTCGGGTCATTGACAAAAAACACTTGTATGGCTTGTTTTGCTAGAATGAATGGCTCAGATACATAGCCATTTGTTGTAAGGTCAACTTGTGTAAAACCATATTTGTCAACTGTAACACCTGTGCGGTTATTCACCCACTTACATTTGAACACGGGTATAGTGAAAGAATGATAATTCAATTCCCAGATTTCTTGTATGACACCGTAATAGGATTCTTTAGCAATTCTTAATCTTGTATCATGGTTCATCCTGTCGAACTCTGTTGTTGATGCTATCACTGTAACTCCACTATTCTGCATTGTACTTTTTGCATCTTGATCTTTGGTGTAAAACGTATAACCGTTGATGTCATACCCTTGGTAAGATGTTACTTTAACATCTGGACCTCGACCCAACTTTACCACAGTTTTATCAACATTTACTTGGCTAGAAATTGTTGCTACCTTAGTTTGTATCCAAATAGCAAACTCTTCATTATGCTTTTTTTGGTACCACATTTCGCTTTTGCCCCGATGTGTTGACCGTAATATTTTTATGTGTTCGTTAATGTATGGAGCAATGCAAGTCATGTGCTTTAGGACCTCAAAATGAGCAAGTTGTAAAAGATGGTTGCTTACGATGATTGTTTTCATACCAACACCCCCGACCCCTTCCAGTCTACCTGAGTGACGAGATTGAGGAACACCAATGCTTTTGACACCATCTAAATACCCTGTGAATTAATAAATAAATTGAGTTAAAATTAAATTATGTTTAACAAAACTTAAATATATTATTATAATATATTATAAAACTAGATTAATATTTCGTGTATTACACGAATTAAATAAAAATAATAATAAATAGTAATCAATGAAATCTAAATTGTATTAAATATATTTAAAAAAACTTTTAAAATTTAAAAATGTAAAAAAATATATTTATAACGAAATGTATTTAATAGGAGAAATATACCAGAAACCAAAGGCAAGGTGCTCTAAGAACATGACATGTGTCCCTATAAACCTTTATTTATTATACTAGATAGATGTTACAGTATCATATTACCTGTGCAGAACTCAGTCACCTCTTCAGAAGCATATCCTTCAACAATACTACCCTCAGGTCGATTACGATTTCTTACATAACCTTTTAAGAAACCCATGTATCTTTCAAAAGGGTACATGTAGCGTAAAAATACAGGACCACATGCCTTAATTTCTCCTATAATATGAACTACCAAGTGAACCATCACATCAAAAAAAGATGGTGGAAAGTACATCTCAAGTTCACATAGTGTGACGATAATTTCTTTTTGCCATTTATCCAATGACTCGGGATCAATAACTTTTGAGTGTATCATGTTAAAAAACAGACAAAGTTTGGTGATTGTATGTCTTATGTTATCCGGTAACAATCCACGCACTGCAATAGGAATCATATGTGTCATCAACACATGACAATCATGAGATTTCATACCAAGCAATTTACAATCTTTCATTGAAACCAATCTTTTAATGTTTGCAGAATAGCTAGATGGAACTTTAATATCATGTAAACATTTACAAAACTTTGTTTTTTCATCTTTTGACATAGTATAACAAGCTGGTGGTAGGTAAAAACCCTTTGGCGCCAAAACAGGAGCAAGCTCTTTGCGTATTCCCATTTCTTCCATGTCTTTGCGAACATTAATACCATCTTTTGTTTTCCCGGGAATATTTAATAATAAGCCCAACAAGCTATCACATACATTTTTTTCTATATGCATGACATCTAAGGAATGTCTAACTTGTAACTCTTTCCAGTAAGGTAAATCCCAAAAGATTGACCTTTTTTTCCAAATAGCTCCTTTTTCTACACGAGTTCGTTTTCCCAACACGGTATTTAGATTTTCAACACGAGAAAATGCATTAAATCGTTTCCTTACTGTTCGATGCTCAGTATTTCCGTCAAAGTCCTTCTTTTTCTTACGATAAATATGAGTAGGTGGAAGGAATCTTCGATGTCCCATGTACACTGTCTTTTTGCAATTATTTAACCAAATCGAGTGTGTCTCATTTTCACAAACCGGACAAGCAAGCTTACCTTTTGTACTATATCCTGACAAATTACCATATGCTGGAAAATCACTTATGGTGCAGAAAATCATGGCCCGCAATTCAAAATATTCTTTCATAAAAGCATCATACACATCTATACCTGTACACCATAAAGTCTTTAAGTCATCAATCAAAGGAGACAAGTAAACATCAATGTCATTTCCAGGTTGTTTAGGACCCTGAATCAACAATGACATCATTATGTACTTCCGTTTCATGCATAACCATGGTGGAAGATTGTAGATGCATAGAAGAACCGGCCATGTACTATGTCGACTACTCATGTTTCCAAAAGGATTTATTCCATCTGAACTTAGTCCAAACCGTATGTTTCTAATCTCTCTACCAAATTCTGGATACATATTATCAATATTTCTCCACTGCGGTGAATCCGCCACATGCCTTAAATTTCCATCTTTTATACGACCATCTGCATGCCAACGCAATAATTTTGCTTCTTTCTCACTTGAAAATAATCGTTTTAACCTTGGTATTATTGGGAAATACCACAACAATTTTGCTGGAGGTCCATTTTTTGTCACATCTGCATCAACTTCATCCGTATCAGATTTACGTTTGTACCTTGATGCACCACAGTTAAAACATTTATGATCTTTTTTGAACTCTTTTCTATACAACATGCAATCATTTGGACATGCATGTATTCTTTTAACTTCTAAACCCATTGGACACATCAGTTTTTTTGCTTGGTATAATGAAACAGGTAACTCATTATCTTCTGGAAGCATGTCATGTAAAACCACTAATAAATCTGTGAAACTTTTATCACTCCATCCATGTTTTGACTTTAGGTTAAACAATTTTAGCACAGCACTAAGTTTTGAAAATTTCTCACAACCAGAATATAATGGTTTTTCTGAATCATTGAACAACTGTTTTAATTTTTCTTGATCATTGTCACCAACATTAGTCTCTAAATCATTAAACATAAAATTCAAATTGTCATTGTCCTCATCTACACTGTCATTGACAACATTTAAATTGTCGTGATTGTCATTTTCAAAATGAATCGATGACGTGCCACGATCCACAAGTGATTCCCCATGCATTGACCAACAAGTATATTTAGGCATAAAACCATGTCTCATCAAATGAAACTCAATGTCTTTGCAATTATCAAATCTTTTGAAATTTTTACAACTTATACAAGGACACCAAATCTTTTGATCTCCAATATTCACTCGATTAGCTTCGGCAAAGTTAAGAAAACTTTGAACACCAATAATATATGTCGAGCTAGTACGTGAAGTATTGTACATCCAATCCTTACGGTCCATCTTAAAAATAAAATAAACAAATAAATGCATGCATATGATCTAAATCAAATGTCTAAAGTGTTGGATCCTAACCCACTTTTTGAATATTCTATCTCAAATGTATACATCTTAACAAGTTGAGTATTTATGAAAAAATCGGCAGTATTTCTCCCTAACTCCCCAAGTATGCGGATAAACCGCAAACCCAAAGGAGTAACGAGAGAAATAACCGATTTTTCTTAAATATCAACTCGTTAAAATTTATACACATTCTAAATGAGATAGAATATTCAAAGAGCAGTCCCAAAAGAGGACAATCCAAAATTTATCTCCATTAGATAGATTTCAGACGGGTATATGTATTCTAAAGGGTTATCTTATTTAAATAATATGCACATACACATATAGAATCACGTATGCATAAAATGTTTATGAAATTCAAATTGATAATGTAAAGGTTTATAAAAATACTTCTTTTCAATTTAATTATTTGTTTTTGATTAATTTATACATAGGAGTGGTAACGAACCAAGGCAGCTCGTGAAATACTCGTGATCGGATCGGTAAAAAGCTCGAATGAACCTAGCCTTAACGATCCCGAGCTCGAGCTTTACATATCCAGCTCGAGCCGGCTCGCAAGCATTAACGAGCTTTTTGTTTATATAATTTTTATTTTATATTAAGTGTTTATTTATAATATTAATTATTTATATATATAAAATTATGATAAATATATTTAAATCATATATTTTATGTTAAATTTAGAAAATATAATTATAAATATAATTAAATTAATAATTAAAGTATTTAATTAAATAAAATCTAAACGAGCTGAGTCGAGCTCGAGCCCAAAAATCTTTTAACGAGCCGAGCTCGAGCTCGAGCCTACTAAATAAAGCTCTTAATGAGCCGAGCTCGAGCTCGAGCTCGAGCCCTAATTTATCTAAACGAGCCGAGCTCGAGCCTTAACGAACTCGGGATTGGATCGGCTCGTTTACACCCCTATTTATACATATCATTCAAGAAAATACATCAACATGAATTAATACGCATAATCATCATACATATATACATCAAACTTATAATTAGATTGTTAATTAGTTTTACTAACCTTGAAGGCTTGAACCGTAGAACATGAATCTTAAAAAAATGTCAATGATTTAAGTAAAGCTCTTTCAATAAATTAGAAGAATCTGAAAGAATTGAAAAATATATAGAACAATTAATAACTATGACATAGAAAAATAAATTAATAGTTAAAATCATAAACAACTTACATGTGAATATGAAGGTGATTAAGAATATGAAGCTTTTTTGGAAAGAGTTCCTGAATAAATCAAAAGAAGCAAAGAGGATAATAAAAAAGATCATAATTAATTAAAGTACCGAAGAGAATAATATGGATGATTAGTTTTATTCAAATAATTTAAATTGTTTACGTAAAGGATGGAAAGACGGTTTTTTCTAAATATATTTTGAAGCGGTTCCTAAATTTCATTTTTCAAAATTTATTAGCTTTGTAGAATTATTTTATATATATATATTTTTTAAGCAACTTTTTTGGAGCGTTAATTCCAAAAGCATTAATTTTTTGAAGCATTAACTATTTTCTATGTTTTGAAGCGTTTTGGAGTTTTCCAAATCAGCACTCCCTAAAATTTTCTTCACACACGTTAACAGCTCCAAATAAAGGATCCTAATTTTTGAAGCGGTTTAGCATGAAATTATTCCCACTTTTGAAGCGAGTTAGCACAAACCGCTCTAAATCGTAAAAAACCATCGCTTCAAAAATTGATTTATGTACTAGTGGTTGGGCAACAGGTCAGAACGGGTGCGAGTTAAGACGGGTTTTAAGCCAAATCCGTTTGGGTTTAAACGAGTCGTTTTAAAAAAACAATTTCGCTTAAGTTAAAATGAGTTGTAACAAAACAAATTGTTTATTTGAATAATTTTTATTAATTTTCTCATTAAATATATTATTGATTATCGTTACCCATTGAAATCCATTATGTTCACATGGTTTTTAAATTGCCCATCTTGACCCGCTTTGTATTAAGGTGTTACTCATCTCAACCCATAATATGTTATAATGTTATCCATTTCAACCCAAAATGCAATAACTGTTTACCCAATTCTATCCATTTATCTTGCTATGGGTCAAGATTGTCAGTATAGTTCTAAGAAATGGAAAAAGATAATTCATTCGGTATTCGCAACAACTTTATGGTGTATTTGGATGAGGCGTAATAAGATTGTATTTGAAGCTAAGATCTTCCCAGTCGATCATTTAATGGCGGAAATAAAAACTTTAAGCTTAATTATTATGGGTAAAAAATAGGGTGAATTTTGAGTCATTGTCTTGGACTCAATGGTGTAGTTTTGATCTTTCTAGTTTGGATTTATTATAAGAGTCATATGTATTGTATTGTATGTACTTTGGTGTTGGACTAATTTTCTGTTAGTCCGGTTTATAATACGATTAGTTTGTTGGCCGTTCAAAAAAAATGATCGATCGTATCAATTTTCTTGATATCAAGATATTTAGGTTCTATGCAGGGTAGTTACAAGCTTCTCAGTGGACCAAGGTAAATACAAAATTTGAGACACTTTTCGTAAGTAATTTTTTTGCTTACGATAAAAAATCATGGTTCGTAAACAAATATGTTAATTTGTCTCTATGTAACATCACTGTACTTTCAGCTGTCCGTACGTCCGTACATCCGTACGATTGTACTGTTACGACTGGAGATTTATTTATTATGAATGATTATGAAATTATTGATTGACATTACTGATATTATCACTGTTACTGGTATACATGATTATAATTTATTATACGCGTAAACCAAGGGAAGTTTAGTTGTAATTCAATTAAACAGACCCGTAGGGTTTATCGCGGTTACTTATCACTGATAATGATGGATTATTGGTCTGATAATGGATTGTGATGGAATTGGAAGTTTGGTTGAGTCTGATTACTAAACGTAGTCAAGGACCCATGGTCATGGTTTATCGAAATAGCGGTGGGACGGTGGCTAGGGCAGTTGCGACTGACCCTTACATATGCCCTATACATATGCATATTTCGGTCTATCATGGATGTGTCAGTGACTAGGGTTTAGTGGGATTTTGGTTTGGGAAATGATAATATTAATGTATTAGATAATGGGAATAATAAATACGCGATGTGAGGTTACGGTCATTATTTAAACGCGAGTATTGATTCAGAAATATTAACTTAATAATGTATTCGCGTGGGTGACGATTCACACGAATATAATTATTAAGAATAATATACTGAAACGATATTCATAAATAGTAATTCAAATCGAAATACGGTACGAGCATCGGATTCGCAAAGGTGACGATCTTTACGAATACGTACGCGAGTAACGCGTTTCGACGAGATAATTAAATATTATCAAACGATATTAATCTAATAAATAAAACTAAAAATATTTATTAGGAATCACAACCTAAATTTAATTAGAATAATTTAATTTATTAATCGATTATTTCACAATAATAAAACGGAAGCAATTTACGAAATAACTTATTCAAACTTATTTTATGTGAACAAAACTAAACTATTTAAAATGATTTGTTGTTTAAATATTTTACGATTGAAAACTGAGTTTTATTATGTTTATCGCGATAAAAACGGGACCGAGCACACGGGAAATAATACGCGTATAAGAAAGGAAATTCCTTCATTTCTTCCTCATTCACCAACTTCTCCCTCTCTCTCTAAAAACACACACACACATTCTCCACCTTCTCTCTAGCCATCCTCCTTCGTTTCTAGTCGGATTCGAGAGATCTTGGCGGCCACGCGTTCGGGTGATCGAGAGGAACAAGGGGATACGAAGAAACCTTGCTTTTAACCGACAAATCAAGGTAGATCTAATGCTTTCTTTTCGATTTTGTTGTTTGATGGTGATTCTCAAATTGGTTGTAATTAAAAACGGTTTAATCATGCTTAAAACCCTAAAACGAGTTAATAGAATCATGTAGAAACCGTAGTTGGCCATGATATTGCAGGAACGTGAGGATGATGATTCTGGATTCGCTACAGCAGGAAGGAGGCGAACCCTGTTGGGTCGCGAACCTGTCTACTTGCTGGAAACGAACCCTAGGGTGGCGAACCCTAGGGACACCGAACCATGCAGATAGAAACGAACCAGTTACATCACCCACGAACCCTAGGCAACTGTTTTGGTCAACGAACCATCTGGACGTAGCAACCGAACTCACACCAGCCAGTCACGAACCCTCAACACTTCACGAGCCTAGCGAACCATGGTGCTCAGCGAACCCTTGTACTAGGGACGAACCTAGGAAGCTTCACGAACCATGCACCTTATGAGCCGAACCCTATCCTTTTAAGGAGAAGGTTCGCTGCCTTTAGGGACTGCCGGACTAAAACCCAATTAAACAAATAGGAAATTGGGTACTTGGGAGCAAACACATATACATACATCATATATATAACATGCATGCATGAATGATGATACAAGCCACCACCTTTTATTGTCCTAACTTAATTCTTCTCTAAAATCATGAAGTTATATAAGCATGTATGGAATTTGTTTGATGACACTTAACTTTTTATGAGGATAAATTAATTGCAACTTTCTTAAACATAAAATTTAATTTAATAACTTCGATTGTGGTGGTTAATTGAATGAAATCATGCATGCAATCATAGGTATGTGTATACTTATGATTACCCCTTACTTATACATACCTATGAATATATACATGGTATCTCAAGAATTGTTCATTAATAGGGGATGATAAAGGAACCAATGAGTCTCAATTATAAACTAGTAGTGACTAATTTCGAAATGTTGGTTGAAACACTTTAACCTTGGATAAATAAACTAAGTTGAGTTAATACTTAGTAATTAAAAGTTAACACTTATGGATAGTTGGTGAGAATAAAACATATATACTTATGAACACCAAACACACAATAATCACAGATTGTTGAGTTGACTTGAGTTACGCACGCGAGCGCGCATTTTTAGAGAACACTGAGCTTAAGGACTGCAGGTGAGTTCTCATAACCTCCTTTTCTTTAAACTGTTTTAGTTTTAAAACCCGGAGGTGAAACATGTATACCAAATTAAATATTATTTTGATAACACAAGGTTAATACCTGTTTATCAATATGATATTCACATTTGAAATTACCATTATTATGGGATTATCTCTTCTTATTTTATATCCATGTAAACATTGTTATTGACCTAGGTCAATAACAAAGATTACAAGTATTGTCACAAATCCCGAGAATCATCGCTCTTAACTTCGGTTAATTGCTTTGACATCGTGTATTGTCACGTGGAGGGTTTCCACATCCGTGAAGTATTGCCTTTGACTTTGGTTGATTGCTTTGACTTCATGAATTGTCACGTGGTTAGCGACCACTCCATGATTCATGTATCTAACTTATGTTAAATACATAAGGAATCATGTATAGTCACGAACATTGATTGAGAATATGATGGATTGAGTTTGGTTGATTTGTTGTGGATTGATTGCTTATATTTGATTATGATTATTTGTGATTGGCTATGATTGATTTGGTTATGTGGTTATGTAATTGTGTATGTGTTTGGCTGTTGAATTGATGGATGTGTGTTGGATTATCTCATACAGGTATTCATATGGATTTTCTCAAGAAGATCATAAGTTTTATACCCGTTTTTAAACAAAGCATTTTATAAAACCATTTTAAGCATAAACTTTCAAACGCATTTTACTAAAACATTTTTTAAATATAAAAACTCATGATTACTCACCCACTACTTTTGTAGTTGACACTTGTTTTCTTACATGTTTCAGGTGATGGAGACAAGTAGGAATGGAGAGAGGATCTCTTCTATTTTGGACATCATCATCATATAGGATCTTGGACTTAGTTAATTAACTAAATTTCTGGCGATTAGAGTTTAGTTAGTTTAACTAAATCTTTTGTGTATTTGACTTACTTGATTCATGATGAACATGATTTTTGTGTAATTATTTTGGTTGATTAAATGATATGTGATGATTTGATTTAGATGCCCACGAGCTTTTGAACAATCTACACATCCCTCGTGGCATCCCGATGATTCCGCCGTCGGTCGGGGTGTTACAGATTGGTATCAGAGCCTGGGTTATAGGGAATTAGGTTACTAGAAATGGTTGACCTAGTCTATAACCATAGGATACCCTAGTATGAATTAAATTCATACACTAGTTAGTATATTCAGGATTTCATGCTTATGTGTTTATTACATGTTAATTGAAACCCTGTTATACATCTGATATAAATATGCTGATTATAAATTTCTTGCTTACGTGTGCCCTAATGATTCGATAAGGACATGCACGTGGTGTATCGTAAAGGTGGTGGGACGTTGGCTAGGGCAGTTGCGACTGACCCTTACATATGCCCTATATATATACCATTTACGGTACATTAGGTGGATGTCAGTATTGAAGAATGTGGGAACTACCCGTTTGGGAAATTATTTGCTTAGGAACTTAATTGTTTATGAACTGCTTGCCTTAGGAAATATTTGTTTGAGCTATAAACCCCAGACAAGGACACACTCGTAGTATACTACAAAGGTGATGGGACGGTGGCTGGGGCAGTTGCGACTGACCCCTACATATGCCCTATACATATACCATTTGTAGTATATTGGGAGTCTGTCAGTGTCAGGAACTTAGGATATTACTAGGAATTATTGTGAGATGGATGTTGATGGTTAAGGTTGGTTTGGATTGACACTTTGGATGATCACACTTGATAAACACTTATAAGTTCCCTTATAAAAACATACGGATTGGACACGTAGGGTGCATAGGATTAATGAACAATAATGAGCGATTAGTGATGTGATATGGACTTGGGTGATGGTATGGACACTTGATGAGAATAAACTATAGGGAGGATATGAACGCTTAGTGACAATAAGAGCACTTCGTGATGATATGAACCCTTAATGATGATTATTGACATTGGAATTGATATGGATTTTAGTGAACTTAGACAATTGGGGGAAACTTAATGTCAGGTGAACTTAGACATTAGGTGAACTTAGAAATAGGCAAGCCTACATGTCAGGTGAACTTAGACATTAGGTAAACCTAATTGTCCAAGGGAACTAGAGATCACTTCACTCAAAATTATCCTACTAAGGATAAGGTGTGTGAAGTGAGATTTATGGTGAAGTACATGACACACTCTACACACTAGCAAGGGCATAATCGTGGTGCAATGGAACGGTGGTGGGACGGTGTAGGGGAGATTGCGATCTACCTCTGCATATGCCCTATATATAAGCTTGTTGCATTGCATTGGGAGGTTGTCAGTGTTAGTATAGAGTGAAGAACGTATAGGATTTAGGAAATAGTTAGCTAACACTAGTTATGACCAACTAGGACACTTAGAATGATAATAGGCAAATTTATAGACATTATGAGTTTAAATAACAGATAGGAAATAAATATAGTTCCTATATGTAATCCTAACTGTTTAAAATAAACTCAATTGACCATTGTTTGTATGACTTACGTTGTAAACGGTAGTAACATGTTTCTATTTCCTTCAGAAACATGCCGCCTCGCCGTCACAACGAAGATGACTCGAACAATGGGGAAGCTAACAACAGTAATGCCAACTCCGGCATACAAGAGTTAGCTACACTTATTTCTGGATTGGTGAGCCAACTGACTCAGGCTAACCAGAACATTAACCAGAATCGAGGTGGTGCAAACCAGACAACTTGCACATTCAAACACTTCAATTCCTGCAATCCCCTGAAATTTACGGGTGCTGAATCAGCCACTGGTCTGCTGCAGTGGTTCGAGAGTATGGAGAACACCTTCATCAACAGCGAATGCCCTGAAAATCTGAAAGTTCGCTATGCCACTAGTGTTTTCCAAAAGAGAGCACTGACTTGGTGGAACGGGGAAAAGCGAACTAGGGGAGTGGATGCTGCACTCGCATTGACGTGGACTGAGGTCAAGAACTTGATGACCACTGAATTCTGTCCTCGAAGCGAAATGAGGAAACTGGAGACTGAGTTCTGGGAGCTCAAGCAGGATAGCGGGGAGAACGTCATCTATAATACTCAGTTCCATGAGTATAGTCTACTGGTGCCTCATATGGTGACACCCTTGGAGAGGGCGATTGAGAAATATATCGGCGGGCTGCCGGTACAGATTCAGGATACGGTCTACGGGAGTAATCCCAAAACACTGGAGGCTGCTATCCGTCTATCTGCAACTCTTACTGATAACCATGTGAAGAATGGGACACTTACTCGGAAGGGACACAAGAAGACTGACACCAAAACTACTGCAAAAGAAGTCAAAACTGAAGTCAAGTCTGAAGCTGCTAGCTCGTCCAAAAGCAGCAACAAGAAGAGAAAGAATCGGAACTTCATGGTCACTGTACCTGCTGCGAAGTCTGCGCAGCAATCATCAAACAATTCTGCTGCAAGAAGTTACACTGGGAACACTCCCCAATGTAATACTTGCAGGTATCATCACGCACCTAACTTGCCATGTCGCGTCTGCAACAACTGTGGCAAGTTTGGGCACTATGCAAACGTCTGTCGGAGTGCACCGCAAGCACAAAGGATGCAACAAGCACCGCTTGCACTACCAGCTCCTCAAACTCAACCTATTCTGGCTGTACCCATTCGCCAGGTACCTCAGGCACAGGCAAGAGCCTGTTATGAGTGTGGTGAAGTGGGTCACTTCAGGAATCAATGCCCGAAGTTGACCGGGAATAATCAAGGGGTGGCAAGAGGCCGGGCTTTTCAACTGAATGCTCCAGCTGCTCAAGCCAACCAGGATGTGGTCAACGGTACATTTCTGATCAACAACTCTTATGCATCTGTCTTATTTGATTCTGGTGCCGATAGGAGTTTCGTTTCATATGATTTTGAATGCTTACTTGGTAGAACACGTACATACTTAGATAAACCGTTCAATGTGGAGGTGGCTGACGGAAACACTATTGATATTGACACTATTATCGTTGGATGTACGGTGAACTTAAATGATCACGTTTTCCCAATTGATCTTATACCTATGCATCTTGGTAGCTTTGATGTTATCATAGGCATGGACTGGTTAGCCACCCACAGAGCGGAGATTGTTTGTCATGAGAAATATATTCGTATTCCTTTAGCTTCGGGTGAAACTTTGAGAATAATTGGAGAAACTGCTAGTAAAGGTCTTAAGCTGATGTCTTGCACTAAAGCACATAAGTACCTTAGGAAGAAATGTATAGCCTTCTTAGCACACATTGTGGAGAAGAAAGAGAAAGAAAAGAGAATTGAAGATGTTCCGGTGATACGAGATTTTCCAGAAGTTTTTCCAGACGATTTACCGGGTCTTCCACCAGAACGTCAAGTTGAGTTCCGAATCGACTTAGTACCTGGTGCGAACCCAGTCGCCAAAGCTCCCTACAGACTTGCGCCTTCGGAGTTACAAGAATTGGCGAGCCAGCTACAGGAGCTGACTGACAAAGGATTCATTCGCCCGAGCCATTCGCCATGGGGTGCACCGGTCCTATTTGTCAAGAAAAAGGACGGGTCATTCCGGATGTGCATCGATTATCGCGAATTGAACAAGTTGACTATCAAGAATCGATATCCACTGCCGCGCATCGATGACCTCTTCGATCAGCTTCAAGGCTCGGCATGGTTTTCAAAGATCGATTTGAGGTCTGGGTATCATCAGCTTCGCGTACATGATGATGATATTCCCAAGACTGCTTTCAGAACAAGATATGGCCATTACGAATTTCTGGTAATGCCTTTCGGCCTTACCAATGCACCTGCGGTTTTCATGGACCTCATGAACCGTGTTTGCAGGCCATACTTGGATAAATTTGTGATTGTATTCATTGATGATATTCTGATCTACTCAAAGACTAAGGAAGAACACGAGAAACACCTTAAGTTGGTTTTGGAGATCCTAAGAGAGGAGCGGCTGTATGCCAAATTCTCTAAATGTGAATTTTGGCTTAAAGAAGTTCAATTCTTGGGACACATAGTCAACGAATACGGTGTTCACGTGGATCCTGCAAAGATTGATGCTGTGAAGAATTGGAGTACACCAAAGACACCGACGGAGATTCGATCGTTCCTTGGACTTGCCGGTTACTATCGGCGGTTCATATCAAACTTCTCCAGGATTGCTGTCCCTCTCACTGCTTTGACTCAGAAGAATAGGCCATACGAGTGGGGACCAAAGCAAGAAGAGGCATTTCAGACTTTGAAGCAGAAACTTTGTGATGCTCCTGTCTTGACACTGCCTGATGGAAATGATGATTTTGTAGTTTATTGTGATGCATCCAACCTAGGTCTCGGTTGTGTTCTCATGCAACGGGGAAAGGTTGTAGCTTATGCATCAAGACAACTGAAGATTCACGAAAAGAACTACACCACACACGACTTGGAACTTGGTGCAGTCGTGTTTGCCTTGAAGATATGGAGACACTATCTTTATGGCACTAAGTGTGTAGTGTTCACTGATCATAAAAGTTTGCAACATATTCTGAATCAGAAAGAGCTCAATATGAGACAACGGAGGTGGGTTGAACTGTTGAACGATTATGACTGTGAAATTCGCTACCATCCTGGTAAAGCGAATGTAGTAGCAGATGCGCTTAGTCGCAAAAGTCAAGTTCAGATCCATAGTGTCCGAGTGCACAATAACCTCCGTAATGATATTCTCACAGCCCAACAACACTCCTTGGCTCAAAATGACTTGAAAAATGAGATGTCTTGCGGGGCTGAGATACTGTTGGAAACTAAGGATGATGGTTTAATGTATTACTTGAACCGATTGTGGATACCGAACAGGGGTGATCTCAGGATGATTATTATGGATGAAGCTCATAAATCCCGTTACTCAATCCATCCGGGCTCTGATAAGATGTATCAAGACCTTAGGGGCTTGTACTGGTGGCCTGGAATGAAGAAGGATATTGCTGAGTATGTGTCTAAGTGCCTTAACTGTGCAAAGGTCAAGGCGGAACACCAGCGACCTTCTGGATTGTTAATACAACCTGAAATACCGATGTGGAAATGGGAGAATATCTCTATGGATTTCATTACTAAACTTCCACGTACCGCGAACGGTAAAGATAGTATATGGGTTATTGTTGATAGATTGACTAAGTCGGCTCATTTCTTACCGATACGCGAAACTTACCCTGTGCGGAAGTTGGCTCGTATTTACATTGATGAGATCGTTAGCCGACATGGTATTCCCTTAAGCATAATATCGGACCGTGATGCTCGTTTCACGGCACGATTTTGGGAATCACTTCATGAAGCCTTTGGAACAAGACTGGATCTTAGCACTGCTTATCATCCTCAAACGGATGGTCAAACGGAGCGAACGATTCAAACACTGGAAGACATGTTGAGAGCTTGTGTCATCGATTTCGGTGGCAATTGGGATAGCCATCTACCATTGGTTGAGTTCTCGTATAACAACAGTTATCACGCGAGCATTGGCATGGCACCGTTTGAAGCTCTTTATGGCAGGAAATGTCGGTCACCTATTTGTTGGACCGAAGTCGGCGATTCGCAGATTACTGGTCCCGAGATTATTCAGGAAACGACTGACAAGATCCGCCAGATCCGCGACAATCTATTAGCTGCTCGCAGTCGACAGAAAAGTTACGCGGATAAACGAAGAAAACCTTTAGAGTTTGAAGTGGGAGACATGGTATTACTCAAAGTATCGCCTTGGAAGGGCGTTGTTCGATTTGGAAAGAAGGGGAAGCTTGCTCCACGTTATGTTGGCCCTTTTAAGATCCTTGAACGGATCGGGAAGGTTGCTTACAAATTGGAACTTCCTCCTGAACTTAGTAATGTGCATCCGACGTTTCACGTGTCCAATCTAAGAAAGTGCTTAGCTGATCAGGATCTTCAGGTACCACTCGATGACATCCGCATCGATGATACCATGCATTTTGTTGAAAAACCAGTGGAGATAATGGATCGGGAGATTAAACAGCTCAAATGCAGTAGAATTCCAATTGTCAAAGTACGTTGGGAATCGAAGCGTGGTCCAGAATTCACATGGGAGCGGGAAGATCAGATGAAGCTTAAGTACCCACATTTATTTACTACGGTCACTCCAAGTTGAATTTCGGGACGAAATTCCTTTAACTAGGGGAGACTGTAACATCACTGTACTTTCAGCTGTCCGTACGTCCGTACATCCGTACGATTGTACTGTTACGACTGGAGATTTATTTATTATGAATGATTATGAAATTATTGATTGACATTACTGATATTATCACTGTTACTGGTATACATGATTATAATTTATTATACGCGTAAACCAAGGGAAGTTTAGTTGTAATTCAATTAAACAGACCCGTAGGGTTTATCGCGGTTACTTATCACTGATAATGATGGATTATTGGTCTGATAATGGATTGTGATGGAATTGGAAGTTTGGTTGAGTCTGATTACTAAACGTAGTCAAGGACCCATGGTCATGGTTTATCGAAATAGCGGTGGGACGGTGGCTAGGGCAGTTGCGACTGACCCTTACATATGCCCTATACATATGCATATTTCGGTCTATCATGGATGTGTCAGTGACTAGGGTTTAGTGGGATTTTGGTTTGGGAAATGATAATATTAATGTATTAGATAATGGGAATAATAAATACGCGATGTGAGGTTACGGTCATTATTTAAACGCGAGTATTGATTCAGAAATATTAACTTAATAATGTATTCGCGTGGGTGACGATTCACACGAATATAATTATTAAGAATAATATACTGAAACGATATTCATAAATAGTAATTCAAATCGAAATACGGTACGAGCATCGGATTCGCAAAGGTGACGATCTTTACGAATACGTACGCGAGTAACGCGTTTCGACGAGATAATTAAATATTATCAAACGATATTAATCTAATAAATAAAACTAAAAATATTTATTAGGAATCACAACCTAAATTTAATTAGAATAATTTAATTTATTAATCGATTATTTCACAATAATAAAACGGAAGCAATTTACGAAATAACTTATTCAAACTTATTTTATGTGAACAAAACTAAACTATTTAAAATGATTTGTTGTTTAAATATTTTACGATTGAAAACTGAGTTTTATTATGTTTATCGCGATAAAAACGGGACCGAGCACACGGGAAATAATACGCGTATAAGAAAGGAAATTCCTTCCTTTCTTCCTCATTCACCAACTTCTCCCTCTCTCTCTAAAAACACACACACACATTCTCCACCTTCTCTCTAGCCATCCTCCTTCGTTTCTAGTCGGATTCGAGAGATCTTGGCGGCCACGCGTTCGGGTGATCGAGAGGAACAAGGGGATACGAAGAAACCTTGCTTTTAACCGACAAATCAAGGTAGATCTAATGCTTTCTTTTCGATTTTGTTGTTTGATGGTGATTCTCAAATTGGTTGTAATTAAAAACGGTTTAATCATGCTTAAAACCCTAAAACGAGTTAATAGAATCATGTAGAAACCGTAGTTGGCCATGATATTGCAGGAACGTGAGGATGATGATTCTGGATTCGCTACAGCAGGAAGGAGGCGAACCCTGTTGGGTCGCGAACCTGTCTACTTGCTGGAAACGAACCCTAGGGTGGCGAACCCTAGGGACACCGAACCATGCAGATAGAAACGAACCAGTTACATCACCCACGAACCCTAGGCAACTGTTTTGGTCAACGAACCATCTGGACGTAGCAACCGAACTCACACCAGCCAGTCACGAACCCTCAACACTTCACGAGCCTAGCGAACCATGGTGCTCAGCGAACCCTTGTACTAGGGACGAACCTAGGAAGCTTCACGAACCATGCACCTTATGAGCCGAACCCTATCCTTTTAAGGAGAAGGTTCGCTGCCTTTAGGGACTGCCGGACTAAAACCCAATTAAACAAATAGGAAATTGGGTACTTGGGAGCAAACACATATACATACATCATATATATAACATGCATGCATGAATGATGATACAAGCCACCACCTTTTATTGTCCTAACTTAATTCTTCTCTAAAATCATGAAGTTATATAAGCATGTATGGAATTTGTTTGATGACACTTAACTTTTTATGAGGATAAATTAATTGCAACTTTCTTAAACATAAAATTTAATTTAATAACTTCGATTGTGGTGGTTAATTGAATGAAATCATGCATGCAATCATAGGTATGTGTATACTTATGATTACCCCTTACTTATACATACCTATGAATATATACATGGTATCTCAAGAATTGTTCATTAATAGGGGATGATAAAGGAACCAATGAGTCTCAATTATAAACTAGTAGTGACTAATTTCGAAATGTTGGTTGAAACACTTTAACCTTGGATAAATAAACTAAGTTGAGTTAATACTTAGTAATTAAAAGTTAACACTTATGGATAGTTGGTGAGAATAAAACATATATACTTATGAACACCAAACACACAATAATCACAGATTGTTGAGTTGACTTGAGTTACGCACGCGAGCGCGCATTTTTAGAGAACACTGAGCTTAAGGACTGCAGGTGAGTTCTCATAACCTCCTTTTCTTTAAACTGTTTTAGTTTTAAAACCCGGAGGTGAAACATGTATACCAAATTAAATATTATTTTGATAACACAAGGTTAATACCTGTTTATCAATATGATATTCACATTTGAAATTACCATTATTATGGGATTATCTCTTCTTATTTTATATCCATGTAAACATTGTTATTGACCTAGGTCAATAACAAAGATTACAAGTATTGTCACAAATCCCGAGAATCATCGCTCTTAACTTCGGTTAATTGCTTTGACATCGTGTATTGTCACGTGGAGGGTTTCCACATCCGTGAAGTATTGCCTTTGACTTTGGTTGATTGCTTTGACTTCATGAATTGTCACGTGGTTAGCGACCACTCCATGATTCATGTATCTAACTTATGTTAACACTACAAGAAATTTGAGTCTTTACCCACACTTAGTATGTGTAGGTAAAAGCCTATTATGTTTAGGTAAATGTTTTTAGCTACACATAAATTAAGTGTCATGATGTGTGGCCTCATGACTGTTGATATAGGTCATTACCTACACATCACTTATGTGTAGGTATATATCACACTATACTTACACATATATGTGTAGGTAAAAAGAAAATTATGTGTAGGTAAAAGTTATATATGTGTAGATATTGAGTAACATGTGTTGGTAAAAATAGATTTATATGTAGGTAATTATATTCAAATCCATACCAACAAATACAAAATTGCATATACAAATAGATATATATGTGACCAAAATTACCACACTTAATTAAATATCTTCAAACATTATTCTTCAAACCATAAAAGTAAAGTATCACTCATTGAAACTAAAATATTTAAACTAACAAAACATAAACTATTCATAAGTCATAACAAATTTATAGATAAAACAAAAACTACTTCACTCATTAATATTTTCATCACTCTGATGTATCTCTTTGAAATTGTCCTAATGTGCTTGGTGGAGGTGACATGATATTATTTACAATCAGTGCTTGTTGTATAATTGCACTTGCACCCTTCAGTGTTGCAAATACATCCGCAAGTTCTTCATAAGTAAGATATTTTGAATTCATCCAACACTTATACGGAGATTCTCCTGCCAAGGCAACCACTAAGGGAGAAATAAAATATGCCAAAAGATAAGATCATTAGATATTAGATTGCATTCAAAATCACAAACTATATAAGAATTATAAAAAGCACTAAACTAAAATAGATTTAAGCAACCAAACTATAATATTAACTAAATAAATAAACAAAATCAACTTAAAGATTGATTACTACAGCCTGCGATCACACATCATCTATTTGATCCAGATGACCTAATGACAGTAAATCTACACCCTATTTATAAATTTGCATATCTTTTTTTCATTCTACTTGTGTTTAACATAAAAAAAATAATAAAAGATCACACTAACATGAGTTGAGCTTGCAATAAATGATTTGTTGTAGACCGCAAAACATTCATCTCTTGAATTCATGCAATCCAAGCTTGTACTTCCTTAATCTGTTAATCTTTATAAATGATAGCCTCTTGAGCAACTCTATGCTGAAAAACATAACACAAATCACAATACATAGAAGAAAAACCATAAATCCATTATGCAAAAAAACTTAAAAATGTTTCCTGTACCGTTTTATATTACAAAAGCAAATAGCATAAATAATACATGTTCCTGCAATTCCATTAGTTGTCGTTCCTTTTCTTGAGCATGTTCTTGTAATTCGTGGATTTTTTAAGATGTTGGCCCTTTCAGCTTCTGAATTATCAAGTTCCCTCCTGCAAATGCATATACAAGAACTTGTTTTACAACCATCAAAGCTAATATTCAGCCCCAAAATCCGACTAATACATGTAATTAAAAAACATTGAGGCGATTAGCAAATACTAAAACAAAAGATGTGGAAAAAGGTCTGCGGTTAAGAACCAAAACCATCAAAAGAAGTTTTATAAGAAAAATAAACAGATCATTGAGAAAAGAAACCTACATGGATTTTATGTAATTTATTTAAAAGTGTTAGGTTAATCTTCCATCGTATAGAAGACCTTCACTTTGCGCACACCTTTTGCACCTGATTAAGTTTTCTGTTGCTGCTTAAGAAGAAGATACCTGATAAGTATGTTCATTTGATTTGTTTTTGTTAGCCTTTTTTTTTTGGTATACACAATAAAATTAGTTAGATATTTGAGGTCAACATGCAATATGGCTTCATTGCCAAGCTACATGTTTACAAAACACAAAACCGTAGTAACTAAGAGCATAATCGCTAATAAGGTTAACAACTTATATGAAATCTTAGATGCTTGCAGCCGATTTATATAAATTTAGTCCTTTGGCAATTAATCTTGACCTTACTCTTCAAAACATTACCATTATAGGATACATGACAAACTCAAGTCACAACCAAAAAATAAAAATACAATTTGTGGAGGTTTACAAATACTCCTACACAAATATAAATTAACAGAAGCAGTTATAAGACATATTTTCTTCCATTCGTGTTTACAATTGTGTGATTCCAGTTTTTTTTTATAATTAGAAAATGGGGCCTAGATAAACCATTCAATGGCAGTCTATGTTAAAAAAAATATTAACCGGCATATGTTTAAAAACCACAAAGATCACCTTGATGAGAAGTTGTCCTTTTTGTAGAGGTCCTACTATCTAATGCTTTTTCTGAACCCTGCAATTAATTTAAAAGATTAGATAAACAAGCAACACGAATTTCAAACAAAACTAAAATGAAAAAGAAGAAACATATCCAATTTTGTTGAGCCCTGTTTTGCGCCCAAACCTTCTACACTTGGTTCATGAAAGATCAAATAAATAGAAATTAAAGATACTAAGTTCAATAATATTGAAACAAAAAACGATACAAACTAACCTTGGTCACAACTTCTAAATAAAAGCCTAATAACTCAAATCAAAATTGAGAAGATGAGCATGCAATTTCTCTTAAATAGAGGTTTATTTGTGGCTCTGAAAATTCAAACTATCTTAATTTTCGAATCAAACCGATTCTCGTAGTCGATTTGCATTTCCTGGAAAAATCAATCAACCAAATAAGAACAAATACTTCAGAAATCATGGAAGCCCTAGTACAAAAAATCTAGTGTTTCCATGGAAGAAGAAATACATGAAACCTCTGTATGTTTTGCTGCACCATTAGGGATTGATGTTCTTGATTAGGTGTGGCATCGAAACCCAAGGTTAAAGAATGAAAACCTTCGACGAGAGTTTGATCTCAATAATGAGATCCTCCAATGATGGCGAACCGGTGGTGTGAATATCAAGCAGGGAAGATCTTCTTGACCCGAAATTGATGGCAATGTAGGACGGAATTGAGCGGGAAGTTTGAGCGAATAGAAATTTAGGCTTCAACTTTAGAACGAAAGATGAAATTGCGAATTTACCAAAATGAGGCAAAGAACTTTGAGCGGGAAAACCTAAAATTGGTGCACTCAAACAAATACACGTGGTTGTTATTTGAGACAAATTCACAAATAAAACTAGTTTTTTTTAACATCTAAGTTTACTGCAACCTAAATTACACTATAATTACACTCTTACATGTGATTGAACTCATGACCTCTCAATCTAATAAGTAAGCCTCTACCAAATGAACTAGTGTTACATATATACAAACACTAGATTATTACCCCGTGTATTACACGGATTAAATATAAAACATTAAATAATTAATAATAAAAAATTAAAAAAATAAACAATTTGTTATAAATTAATTAGATTACGTATTAATGAGTATTTTATGTAATAAAATAATAATTAAAATTTTTAATAACTAAAAAAATAATACCTAACCTACTTATTTTAAAAGAATACGGATTCTTGAACTAATTGATGTTACAAATTCATTCACTTTTCTATTAAAAACTAATTGTTACAAATCAAGAAAATAATGTACAATTTATATAATTATTAAAGGTAAATAACTTAATTTGATAAATATCATTTAACATAAATAACGAAAGTTTAATTTTTTCTATCATTTTTATAACTTTTGGTTGAACATAGTTATTTTAAGCAATTTGTCTTAAGAAAACATCATTTGTTTATAAAAATACCAGTATTTGAAAACTATGATTTATAGTGTATTTTATTTTTTAAAAATTATTTTTTATTAAAATTTTATTTTCTAAAAATACTAACTTTTTTAAAAATTTGATTTTTAGAAAGTTTCATATTTTATAAACTTCTTTTGAAGTGTGCTTTTTAATAAAAATATTTGATTTTAATTTATAAAAAACTATTTTCTTGCATGTAAAAAGACAAATAATAATATTACTCATTAATATTATAAGTATTCAATATGAGAGAATGTATTTAATTAATAAGATTATAGAAAAATGACAAATGGTAAGATAACATGAGAATATGACATGTGACAAAACTTATTTTTGTTTATTAAAATAGAAAGATGTGTAGCTAAATTAGGCTACTTACTTCTTTTAGTTTGATTTTAATTTTTGTTTTAAACATTTATTTCCATGTCTTTATATTTTTATCTATACATTATAAATAAAATATTTAGTATATGAAATAAGTATCCAATATCTACACATATTATAAATTTTGAAATATATGTAGATATTTGTTTTGCCATGTTATTTTATAAAATAAAATAAAATAAAATGTTTACACATATTATTTGTTAGTAAAGCATAATAAGTTATCCACACATATTTAGTTTTTTTACATATGTGTAGATATATTACTTACACATAACATAAATTTATCACATGTGTGGATAATTAAATATTTAATTGATGGAAAATTTTGAAGGGAAATTTCCCACCAATGTGATGTGTAGGTAAAATGTATTCCTAACACATATTAAGTGTTGGTTATTATGAAAATATATGATCAACCATTACCCACACATAAAACACATGTGTAGGTAATTTACCTACACATTTACAAATGTAGGTAAATTATGTGTTGGTAAACACTCCAATTTCTTGTAGTGTAAATACATAAGGAATCATGTATAGTCACGAACATTGATTGAGAATATGATTGATTGAGTTTGGTTGATTTGTTGTGGATTGATTGCTTATATTTGATTATGATTATTTGTGATTGGCTATGATTGATTTGGTTATGTGGTTATGTAATTGTGTATGTGTTTGGCTGTTGAATTGATGGATGTGTGTTGGATTATCTCATACAGGTATTCATATGGATTTTCTCAAGAAGATCATAAGTTTTATACCCGTTTTTAAACAAAGCATTTTATAAAACCATTTTAAGCATAAACTTTCAAACGCATTTTACTAAAACATTTTTTAAATATAAAAACTCATGATTACTCACCAACTACTTTTGTAGTTGACACTTGTTTTCTTACATGTTTCAGGTGATGGAGACAAGTAGGAATGGAGAGAGGATCTCTTCTATTTTGGACATCATCATCATATAGGATCTTGGACTTAGTTAATTAACTAAATTTCTGGCGATTAGAGTTTAGTTAGTTTAACTAAATCTTTTGTGTATTTGACTTACTTGATTCATGATGAACATGATTTTTGTGTAATTATTTTGGTTGATTAAATGATATGTGATGATTTGATTTAGATGCCCACGAGCTTTTGAACAATCTACACATCCCTCGTGGCATCCCGATGATTCCGCCGTCGGTCGGGGTGTTACACTCTATTTACATAAGTTTACTCATAATAATAGTTTACTAATGATAATCATAATTTTACTTTTGTTACCAAATGCAATCTTAGATGCAATATCAATAAGATTTGCACTCGATCGTAAAATTTTAATGATTATGCCAGTAGAATTTCCCTATAAACAAAAGTAAAATTTAAGATTATCATTTTTTAAAATATTATAATGGGTTATTATGGGCCAAGAATTATCGTTCGAATTATGAAAATCATATATATTTAAAGAAAAAACATATAAACAATAAATTATATAAATAAAGAATAGTTGAAAGTATAATACCTAATTACTAGTGATAATTTAAAGCTATGTCCCTCTTTATTAATCAGTTTGATTACTTTATTTACTACTATAAAACTTGTTTAAATCTTTCCCTCATACTATTATAAAAAGATTAATTCCAATTCAATGAACTAAGCCTTTATTGTATAACTCAGTAGTAGAGTTAGGACATCCTAAAGAGATATTTTCAGATACTGCTAGCGGATATACTAGAATGGTAAAATTTCTCATTGTCAAGGAGAAGACGGGAGTTTGATTCCCGCTATGCCAAGCAAAGGCGAACAAAAATGAAAAAAATGTGTAATTAGTTGGAAAGATATAATCCTAAACAGACCCTCTCTTTTGATAATATAAAATAGCTAATTGTTTTTCGTAAACCAAAACGACAAAACAAGTAACATAGAATGTATAATCCTAAGCGACAAAGCAAATAGGAGACTTTCTCTTTTGAACACCTCTGATTAAGCCTAACCAATATAATTGTGTCATATATATGTGTGTGTGCACGTGCGTGTAATAATTATAGTGCATATGCATTCATTATATATAGCAAATTATGTTTGTACATGCGTTTTTATAAAGAGAAAAATACTTGTATTTAGGGTTGTAAACGAACCGAACATTCAGCGAATAGTTTGTAAACCGTTTGACGGGAAGTTTCGTTCAACAAATGAACGAACATGAACAGAGGACGTGTTCGATCATTTGTGTTCGTGAAAGTTCGGTAATGCATTCATTTATACTCGTTTATGTTCATTTATTATATTTATTCATTAAAATGTGTTATATATTCTTAAACTTTTTATTTGTCATAATATTTAAGCTATTTTTAGTTTAATATCACAATATTTAACTTTATATCTATATAATATTTAACTTTGTATTTATATAAATGATTATTTTTAATGTTTGAGATTAAGAAAGTTGATTTTTATTGTTTAAATAATATATGTTCGTGAACCGTTCATGAACAAACTCAATTCTTGAATGAACGAACGCACGAACAACAATTTTCGTCTGGTTAGCGTTTGTGAACAAGTTAAAAGTTAAACGAACAAACAAGAGATCGTTCGTGTCCGTTCGGTTCGTTTACAACACTACTTATATTCCTGTGATTTTATAAAATAATGAGAACTTTAATCCTTATAAGACTTGAGATTGTGTGTTATATAACCAACGATTGTCATATTTCCTAACATATTAGGGATTTATAAAATTTGTTATGTACACAATATCATCACCAAGTTTATAATTACTAAAAATATAACTAAAACCTACAATTGTAACCATGACATATGTGAATGATTTAGCTTTACTATCATTAATTAATCTAGAAAAACACACAAATTATCTCTAGATGATTTCATGTTAGTGAATTTTCAAAGTCAAGAATTTATTAAATTGTGTTTACTATATATCGTATTAAACTTTATTTAATTGAGCATAGTCAACTAGAATTAACCATCAACAATCCTGAATTTTTATTTTAAAACGGCTAATTTTATATCAAGACCTGACCAAGTAAATTTGCTCAACAGATGCCACATACCACCCGACATTAGGGTTGTAAACGAACACGAACGAGCCATTGTTCGTGTTCGTTGGTTTAACTTTTAACTTGTTCATAAACGGTTCACGAACGCCAACCAAACGAAAATTAATGTTCGTGTTCGTTCATTAAGGAATTTAATTTGTTCACGAACGCAAACAGACACATATTATTTAAACAATAAATTCAATATTCTTAATATCAAGCATTAGAAATAGTCATTTATACAAACATTAAGTTAAATATTATAGTATTAAACTAAAAATAACTTAAATATTTTGGTATTAAACTGAATATACAAAATTTGAGAATATAGTGCATATTTATTGAATAAATATAATAAATGAACATAATCGAACATAAACGAACACATTACCGAGCGTTCTCGAACACAAATGAACGAACGCGACCTCTGTTTATGTTTGTTCGTTTAACTAAACGAACATAATTTCTTATTCGTGTTCTTTCATTTAATAAATCAACGAACTTTCCGGCGATCGGTTCACGAACCGTTTGCTGAATGTTCGGTTCGTTTACAATCCTACCCGACATAACAATTTAGGGTCCGTTTATCCAATAACCATCCTAATTGATTCAAGAATCTTACTATCTTAATAAACAAAAATAACATTTGTCACTTGTCACAATTGTAGGTTAATAGTGCCACTTGGCAATTTCTAATCATCTCATTAAATTATCACTCTTATTAAATAAGTATATTAACTATCATATTCAATAATTATAATATTAATGATATTATTGACCTTTTTAGTACAAAAAAGTTTTATAATCAATTAAAAATAATATTTTATTATAAAAACACTTTAAAAAAATTCTAAGATATGATTTTTTTTCTAAAAATTAATATTTTTAAGAAATAAATATTTTTTAAATCGGTATTTATTAAAAAAATTTTTCTAAAAATCATGTATTCTAAAAAAAATTAAAAATAAAATAGACTATACTACATAGATTTTAAAGAATAGTTTTTTACAAACAAATGACATTTTTTATTATTAAATTTTTAAAAATTAATGTCTTTTAAAAATAAAGTTTTTGATCATTGTTTCATTACTTAAAATACTTATTAATACGTATTTTAAACATTTTATATTAAAATGTTATTTTATAATTTATATATTCTTTTTATTAAATATTTAATATTTTATATTAAATCCGTGTAACACACGGGGTATAGTCTAGTACTACAATACAATTAAGTGTCAACCTTTAGCTCTTTATGGTAAGTAAAGTAATTAGAAACACATACTCTTTATTTTTAATTGACTCTTCTACACCGATCATATATAACGTAAATACTTATAAATATAATACATGTAATATCTTTAGGCAAATTCGATGTTCACTTCTTACACCCGTTGAAATCCAACTTACACCCTTTGAATGCATTTTTGAAAGTTTTTTTAGCAGTCGTCTATCTTCATCGTACTTGGTATATATCTCACCATCATACTTAGTATATCTTACCATTAGCTAAGTTAAAGTAGAGTCTGAGAAGCGTAATATGTAGACAACTTTAATACTATTTCTTAACAATAATGATGTAGCTTCTAGTGTTGTAAAAATCGGCTTAGACGATTTAGCCCTAGGTGGGGCCTAGGGTTTTTTGACTTTTTTCGGGTAAAATGACCCATATCCATGATTATTTGAGACATTTCGAAGTCCAAAATCATTAATATCTTTAAAATATCGAATCCAACATCTGAAACATCGAATCCAGATACGAAACGTCAAAATCCATCTATAAACTTTAAACTCAGTATTTAAGTTTGAACTTTTAAGTACTTGACTTAGTATGTTTAAGTTTATTTTTTATATTATTTGAAATACTATATTGAATTATTGATATTGATATGTGTGTGTGTATAATATATATATATTTGTAAAATTAGTTACAAAAATTTCAATTTGCCTAACGCCGATTAATCTCGATTAATCCATAGGAGATAGTTCGCCATCCAACTAGCGTCATCCAACTAGCGCTTAGTGACTTTTTTAACCATGGTTGCTTATTTTCACAAAACTTAAGTAAAATAACGTTAAAATTTATGCAACTTTACTTTTAACATTCGATGATCGATACATGTATACATTTTATGTGCGTATCGCAAACAATGTCTTTTCCTTTTAAATTTTAATATTACTTTAATATTTACAAGTTGAAATAGTGGTTTTATGTATGTGACTAACATGATCGTGTGGGTTTGACCCTGTCCCCTCCAATATCCTCCCTCTAACTTTTCTTTATTTTTTTTTTAATTTAAGGTTTCGATTTAAAATTCTTTTAGTGTGCATATTTTAGAAAAAAGAAATTTGGTTGTTTTTTTGTTTTTTGTTTTTTAGTTTACTTTTTTGATTTTTTTGGTTGCTTTTCCATTATTTGAGTTTTTTTTGTCTTTTTTTTTAACCTTTAAAGTTATGTTTTAATTATCATAAATTTTGGAACAATATCAACGTTCCCGTCATATGGTTTATGCAAAGATGTTTTTCTTTTCTTTTTCATATAAACGAAGCATACTTTAAGCCAACGTGTTTTTGATATGCAGTTTCTAAAATAACATGTAATGGTTTAAACTTTTTAAAATATAAATTTTAGATTTTACAAAACACAAAAGAAAATACTTTAAAGCTGCATAACATGAATAAATAATTCAAATAATGTATTAAAAGCACATATATATATATATATACATATGCCAATGTGTGACTAGCCCACTTGGTAGAGGATTGCCTCTTAGAATAGGAGGTCATGGGTTCAAACCCATGCAAAGGTGTAAATATGGTGTAATTTAGGTGGAATGTAAAATTAGCCGTTCAAAAAAAATATATATATATATACATACATGAATTGAATGGGGTATTTGGGTAAATGTCGAAAATACCCCTAACCCCACCACCAATGAATAAAACAAGTCACCTGCCCATCGCTTGGCCTACCCTGCAAAACTGAAGAAAGTGAAAAGCAAAAGAGAGTAAAATTTAGGAGGAAAAAGAAAAAAGAAAAAAGGGTGGGTGTTATTGTTGTCACAAAAATGATCAAACAGTTTTTGACACCACACTGCAAACCATCATTTACACTTACTCCAATGTAACCTATTCCCCATCTCTCTAAATTCTACCACTCGCTTCCCTTAATATAACAACCATAAATAAATCTCACTTCAATAAATATTTTTTTTTTAACCGTATTGGATCTCAACGAGTGAATAATTAATTTTTAGGTCATTTCATTAAGGTCTGGTTACCATGACTTTCGTTGAGACCTAACCACCACCCAAGAAGGAAACTGCACCGGTGAGTGGGAGACGATTTATCAAGAACGAATCCAACGGTATCAATCGATTATAGAAGCAAACAAAGAAGTACATTACTACAGCGAAACTTTGTGACAACGACAATTTGTATTTATCAGTCATTGTTTCCAATGAAACTTTGTAACCTTCTATAATTAATCGTAACGTTTCGTATAAAATGCATATTATGGTGTATACGATTAAATAAATATTAAATATAATACAATTAAATATAATATAATAAAATATAACATAATTAAATAAAATATATTAATTATAATATAATAAAATATAACATAATTAAATAAAATATATTAATTATAATATAATAAAATATAACATAATTAAATAAAATGTATTAAATATAATATAATTATATATAATATAATTAAATATAATATAGTAAATATAATATAATTATATATAATATAATCAAGATTAAAAAAAATAATTAATAAAACCTATACGTGGCTACTACGTGGCGTATGGGCCAGTTAAAAGAGGCAAACGACCCCCGGCCCCTCACAAACGCCCCTTCTCCCTCCGTTTGCTCTCCACGCCACCGCCGAAGACCCGCGCGTTTGACACCCGTTTGAGCCTCGTTTGCTACTTCCAGGTTAGTTTTCCAACCATGGGATTGATTAGGGTTAAGGTAGATGACCGGGGGTTGGGTTCTTGAGCAAACAGGGGATGGCCGCCCCCATATGGATCACTACAGGGAGTTTGTCTCCCAAAATTCAAATGAAACGACCCGTAGGGTCCGCTACGGAGCGTTTGCTTCCTTTTGTATTATTATTATTGATATTCTTCTTCTTATTATTTGTGACACCCTAGTTACTTTCATGTCACCTTCGGACATTTTACACCAATATTTAACAAATTACATTTAGGTCCCAGCAAAAGCTTTCGTGTTTTACAAACCTGTAAACATACTATTTACTAACACATGTTAAAACCAAGTTTATGTATGTTTACATATTCCACAAAACATTTATTACACAAAAGTTTTTACAACTGTTTTGTTATTAAAATTTGAAACCATCATATGAGCCTTCACGTTCGATTTCCGATCCCCATCACCACTCACCTAACTCCTTTATATCTGTAAACATCACATTTAAATTCACCATTAGTTCATTAGAACTAAGTAAGATTACCCCACTATTTCACCCAGTGTATTCCATAATACCATATAGATACAAAATAATATGAGTTTCATGACAATCGGACATCATAACGGATCAAAATCAAGATTTCACCGTTAAAACATCTAGTCCTTCGTTTCTAATCATCCCAAATCATTATATAATGCTCAAAACCCAATTTAATCCACATATTATCAAAATCAATGGGATAAAACGAATCGTTACCCTTCGAATGGATTTCTGGTTGTAATACGATGATCCAGACTTGTAGAAACAATCCACGGCTTGATCCGGACGTTCTGGTGGTTTGAAAACTGATGTTGGTTCACAAAATTTCGTATATGTGTGTGTTTGTGGTGAGAAAGTTCGAAAATGATCTCCTTTTTAAGTTTTCTAGCGAATTCTGATAAAAATAGGAATCCGCCGCCTTAAAACAGTCCAGGCGCACCGCCTCGCGTGGCCGCTTGGCCTGGGGCGTAGCGCGCGAGACCTAGGTCTCAGATATTTTCGCCCCCACCCGCGCGTACCGCTTAGCGTGGGTGCTTGGGGCTAGGCGTACCGCCTGGCCTTATGGATTTTGATATTTTTATATTTTCTTCATTTTGCGATTTCGGACAATCCGGAACTTCATTTCACGCACGGTTTTCTCCCACGTTCATCATTTCTCGTCTATTTTCAATTTGTAATAATCACAATCATCTTATTAATGATTATGTCAAACGTGTGCGATTTTTTTGAAAACCGGTCGTTACAAATCTCCCCTCCTTACAAAGGTTTTTTCCTCGAAACCGCTTATACATCAAAAAGAAAAGGATAAAATTTCCTCATCTCACTTTCTGACTCCCACGTAGCGTCAGATACCCTCCTATTTTTCCATTGCACCATTACTTGTTTAATCGTCTTATTCCGAAGTTGCTTGACTTTTCGATCTAAAATCGCGACTGGCTTTTCAATATAATTTAATTTATCATCAATCTCCAAATCTTCAAATGGAACATAAGCCGATTCATCCGCCAAACATTTTCTCATATATGACACATGAAAAGTATCATGTATACCATTCAGTTCTTCCGGTAGCTCAAGGCGATAAGCAACATTACCTATTCGAGCTATAATTCGGAATGGTCCGATAAAACGCGGCTTAATTTACCTCGCTTACGAAAACGAATCACACCCTTCCAATGAAAAACCTTTAACAACACAAAGTTTCCCACTTGAAATTCAATTGGTCGTCTTCATTTATCTACATACGACTTTTGACGGTCTTGTGCCGCCTTCAGATGAGCTCGAATTTGATCAATTCGCTGATTTGTTACTTTTAGTATTTCTTTATTTTCAAGTTCTCGATGCCCAACCTCTCCCCAACAAACGGGAGTACGACACCGCCTTCCATATAACATTTCATATGGAGGCATTCCCAACCCAGAATGATAACTGTTGTTATATGAAAATTCCGCCAGAGGTAGATATTCATCCCAACTACCTCCAAAATCAATAATACACGCTCGTAACATATCCTCTAGTGTTTGAATGGTTCGTTCACTATGACCATCAGTCTGAGGATAATACGCCGTACTCAACAACAGTTTCGTGCCCAATTCCATTTGAAAATTCTTCCAGAAATGAGAAGTGAATCGTGTGTCTCTATCGGACACAATCGTCACTGGTATCCCGTGACGCGACACTATTTCTTTCACATATACTTCAGTCATTTTCTCAGAAGAATACGACTCACGAATAAGAATAAAATGAGCACTTTTAGTCAACCGATCCACAATGACCCAAATCGTATCATACCCCTTTCGGGTTTTCGGAAGTTTAGTAATTAGGTCCATTGTGATATGTTACCATTTCCACATAGGAATCTCCAAAGGCTGTAATTTACCATAAGGCTTTTGATGTTCTGCCTTAACTTGTAAACAAGTTAAACATTTTTCAACATATTTAACAATATCTCGTTTCATACCTGGCCACCAGTAATTTACCCGAAGGTCTCGATACATTTTAGTGGCTCCGGGATGACTTGAGTATTTTGATTTATGAGCTTCCTCCATCAGATCAGTTTTCAAAGAACAAGTGGGAGGTATCCACACTCTACCCCATATTGTCTTTAAACCGCGACTATCTTCATCCAGATTATGAGCTTGCTCCTTTATTCGATCTCGCTTCCAGTTTTCTTCTTTTAAAGCTTCAACTTGAGCTTCTTTAATTTGACCCACCAAATCAGAGGAAATCACAATCTTCATTGTTGTAACCCGAATGGGTTCATGTTCTTCTTTCCTACTGAAGGCATCCGCGACCACATTAGCTTTTCCCGGATGATAAAGGATTTCACAATCATAATCCTTGAGTAGCTCTATCCAACATCTTTGCCTCATATTTAATTCCTTCTGCGTGAAGAAATATTTTAGGCCCTTGTGATCAGTATAAATTGTACATTTCACACCATACAAGTAATGCCTCCATATTTTTAAGGCAAACACCACCACCGCTAATTCTAGATCATGAGTATGATAGTTTACTTCATGAACTTTCAGTTGCCTCGACGCATAGGCAACCACTTTGCCCCTTTACATAAGGACACAAGCAAGCCCAAGATAAGATGCATCAGAGTACACCACAAAATCATCAGGTCCATCTGGTAAAGTTAATATTGGTGCCTGTGTTAGCTTGAACTTGAGTTCATTAAAAGCTTTTTCTTGATCATCACCCCAAGCAAATTTCACATCTTTTCTTGTTAGTTTAGTCAAAGGAGATGCAATTCTTGCAAAATCCTGTATAAACTGCCGATAATAACCGACTAGACCAAGAAAACTTCTAATTTCAGTAGGAGTTTTAGGAGAACTCCACTTCATCACCGCTTGAACTTTCGAAGGATCCACAAGTATGCCATCAGCACACACCACATGTCCCAAAAACTGGACTTCACGCAACCAAAATGTGCATTTAGAAAATTTGGCATATAATTTCTCCTTACATAAAGTTTCAAGAACTTCACGCAAATGACAAGCGTGATCACCCTCATTTTTAGAATAAATAAGAATGTCATCGATAAAGACAATGACAATGACAGATCGTTCCAACATTGGGCGACACACCCAGTTCATCAAATCCATGAACGCAGCCGGTGCATTTGTCAACCCAAACGACATCACAAGAAATTCATAATGACCGTAACGAGAACGGAAAGCAGTCTTGGGAATATCTTCCTCTTTAACCTTGGTTTGATGATAACCCGAGCGAAGATCGATTTTAGAAAACCACGACGCTCCTTGCAACTGATCAAAAAGGTCATCAATTCGAGGTAGAGGATATCGGTTTTTCACAGTTACTTTGTTCAACTCTCTATAATCAATACACATTCTAAGGCTTCCGTCTTTCTTTTTAACAAAAAGAATTGGTGCACCCCACGGGGAGATACTCGGACGGATAAAGCCTTTATCTAGAAGATCTTGTAACTGTGTCATTAATTATTTCATTTCAGATGGTGCCAAACGATATTGTCACACCCCCAAATTCCCACTCGTGGAGTCAGTCCACATGGGTGTGACGTGGCCAAAATCACAGCTCAAGGTCATATAGAACACCTCTATATGCGTTTACAAAATCCAAAGTTTGACACATACACTCAACAAAATAGTTTGCAGCGGAACGTAAATAATATTGTAGCGGAAATAAAATAAGTCTAATAACATACAGCGGAATAATTAAATTGTCGGATAAAACATTGTTTAATACATAAACTAAATAAAATTGTTTTTCAAAGACAGCTATCATGAATGCGGGATCCTATGCTCATATCCCCTAATGTGCATTCATGCTCCATAGCTTACTAGTTATCTGAGAACACAAGTTTGAAAAGTGTCAACACAAAGGTTGGTGAGTTCACAGGTTTTGATATACATATAGTAATAAAAGTGTGTCATGCTGTTTATCAAATGTTAGTACCGAGCCCTAGGCTCCAAGTGTCAGTGCGTCACTACCGAACTAGACTTGTTTGTACTTGCCTCCACTGTGGCTCGTACACACAGTAAATTAGGTCAGAGTTTGAACGGGTTATGACATCCAGTCAACATTGTGCCCCATGGGGTTGGTCATACCCTAATGGATCCATCCAAATCTACCACGTTGTTCGTACATTAACGGTAAGACTTTGTGAGGACTTGTTACGAGTTCAACACTTAATGTTTGTCCAATAAACCAACATACACAATAAAATTGTTTGTAATAGCATAATTGTTTGACTCGATGCAACTAGTATTCTCCCCCTATTAAAAGCGTTTGAAAAGAGTAAAGAGGGGCCGTAAACTCACCTTAGTGAAGAGAGTAGAAATTAAGCGTAAGCTCCTGCGTAAACTGTGCATCGGTCACCGGCGTCCTATATCGTATACCGCACGTGAGTTCGTGTAACGACTGTGTTCGTGTTCGTGTTAGTGCTCGTGTTTGTGTTCAACAACCCTCGGTTGTTCATGTTTGTCCGTGTCGGTCCACAATGACCGTGTTCGCTCGTGTTGGTCCACATTGACCGTGTTTGACCGTGTTGGTCCACATTGACCGTGTTTGACCGTGTTTGACCAAGTTGACCGTGTCAAGTCAACGACCCGTTGGTGAACCGTGTGTCGGTTGTGAATCGTGTAGCAATCGTGTAAGTGCTCGTCGTGTGCAAAACGCGCAAGCCGCATATATGGACAACTTACTATTTATAGTAAGTTTCCATTTATGGAAAGTTCACAAAGCATACGATTTTATGGTTCTAGCATGCTCGTTAGTCTTATGTGATCATGTTAACACTTAACACATCATCATACGAATTCACATAAGTCGTTCCCAACATGTTTGCACATAAAAGTTTCCTAAAATGGAAAGTTTCCATTTATGGCATACGGGACATCGGAAACCACCTAACTTAGCATATGTTCATCATAATGACACATAATAAATCACTTAGCATATTCAAATCACACAAATTGCTCATAAGTTGATAGTTTGAAAAATAAAGTTACTATAAATAGTAACTATGACATTTTTGTATACAAATGATTGTCCTAAATCATTCTAATCCATTTTTATGTCATAAATCCTCATAATATACCATTTAGCATCATTCAAACATACTAACATAGCCCAAATCATCATTTAACAACATTGCATCAACAAAAGTTACTAAATATGGCAATTATGTCAAAATGACCATAATCATCACCAAAAATCACATTCTAAGTATTCATATCATCATATTAACATTCAAGCAACATATACATATACATGCATGTTCATGACATCAACCATTTCACCATCTTACAATTAAAAAGTTACTATTATTAGTAAGTTTGTCAAAAATCATGTTTTTAACATAACTAATCATGCAATATCCCTCTAATAACATTAAGAAACACATATTAATATTCAAAATCATCCCACATGCCATGGATCATACATGCATGTGGGTTTTACTCTTGCTTGTGACCAAAACATGAAATTTATACATACATGATGTCGACGGAGCTTAGCTAATAAACTAACTAAAAACCGACTCTAAAATAGACACAAAGTAATAAATCTAGACTCTCTAAATCCTAAGCTACCGACAGGCAAGTGTACCTATCGTATGTAGCAGAGCAAAGCAAGTCCGGATATCGAACCCACAGACTTCTACAGACTGTACCAACTAGACTCTAGGACTTATCTATACAAATTTACTCGATTAGAAAGAGTTGTTTAAAGGGGGGGTTTTCCTAACAACTAAAAATGAATTAAAAGGAGGAAAAACTAAAACAAGAACCAACGGCGGACAAAGAAGAGAATCAGATGAAAAAAACACTACCTAGGCTCGAATCCTATACATGCTTGACAAGGTTTTATCGGTAATGGAACTGATATGCTACCGGGATCTTAAAATACTAAACTCAAAGGAAACTTAGAGCACCCTCGACCCTTCTCAAGGATACTCAACTAAAACCCCTAAAAGTTGTTAAACCACCGGTTAAATGGATTTCCCTCACTGGACATCCAACCACTTATGAAATACCCACTAGACAATCTACTTCACAGTGCGATCGTCTCAATACATATAAGATAAAATCTGACAAAACTATCTACCTCACAGTTCGACAGTTTTAAGACACCTAAATGCACGGGGTAACTTGGAATTTCCTATTGGATTCAATAAAAAAGGTTTGATAGACGAACCAGACCGATCTTCTCACGAAGCCTCTAACCTAGCAATCTAACAACCAAGACTTATTGACAACTTCTCACCTCATGGCTATTAAAGTTAGTTGCACACCTTAATCGTCTAAGTCATAATAAAACACTCCTATGAATTACCTGATCAAAATAATTCATCCAATAATCAAAGACACACAGTAATTGATCTAGCATGCACCTATCATGTGACAGACAATCACCAAGACACACGAGGAGTATAATATCAATAATCAAACAATTATAGATACGCGTTTACATCCATTATTCAAAACCAAATCTTTAAATCATAAGTTTCAGCACATCATATTGTTCCAAAACCGAAATCAACCAAAATCAATCATATATAATCATCTAACCTAAGTAGTTCTAAATGTTTAGCCAAGAAACATTGTCAAAGCAATAACCATAACAAGTTTATAAAGCTTGAAACACATAGTAATTAGGAATAAAACAAAGAATGAGAAAACCGAATGGTTAACACCCGAAAACACAATCCTCGGGGCTTCAATCCTTCAATCTCTTGCCTCCAGAATCTCCTAGTCGCTTCCAATAGCTCTTAGTCGTCCCGGAATTCGTCCCCAGTCGTCTGATGCCCTAATTTTGAAGCTCCAGCCGTTTTTATTGAAAAATCTCGAATTTCTGAGTTTTTACCCTCGTCGCGTACCGCGACAACTCTTTCAAAACCCCTCGCGTTACGCGATGGGTCTCGCTACCCGACAAATTAGTCGGGTCAACCCGCAATCATTAAAAAGGGTGTTTTGGTCATTTTCCTCTGTCGCGTACCGCGACAGGGTTTTAGAATGGCTTCGCTATACGCGAAGGGGTTAGGAATCCAGAATTTTGCTTTCTTTATTCTCAGTTCCGTCTTCGTCCAACCGGGAGCTCGTTTTCTTGATCTTTTGTGCCAAAATGACATGTTTATGACCTGCAAGCATCAAAATACAGAAATGTGAAGTACCAGCTTAAATCGACTCTAAACTAAATAAAACTGTACATAAACTTTAACAAAACAAATGGAAAAAACAGATGTGTTTTGCAACACATCAATACACAACTTCATAGATCATCATATAACGCCATCTAATCATCCTAGATCATCATTAATCACACTAAAATCATCAGACCTAGATTCAAAGTTCGTGCATGTGCAATCTATGAGCTTGCATGTGTCTTTCATGCCTTGCATGTGTGTGTAAATGAAGTGTATAGGGTATTTTAACCATGGAACTACCTCAAATGCTCCAAGAATTGATGAGTAATGTTGATAACAGCTTCTCAAGCTCCTAGACCACGAGTTTGAGTGGTGATGATGATCCTCAAGCTTTACAATCCTTCCCTCAAGCTTTACAATCCTTCCTTCAAGCTTCTAATGGACTTCCAAGCTTCAAAGGTGGGCTTCTATGGCTTCCAAAATCTTTCTAGAGGTTGAAGAAGGGTGTAGCAGAGTCTCTGGGTCGGATATGGTCGAATGGTGGCGTGTGTGGTCGAGTAAAATGATGATAATAGGTGTGATGATGATCTTGGGGGCTTAAACAGCTGTTTGGCGTCTCTGTGTTCCCAGGCGTATCGCCTGACGAGAGGGAGTGGTGCCAGGCGTAGCGCGCACGCGCGCATCGCCTAGGGTGAAGGTCTTGGGTTAGGCGTACCGCCTGGCCCCCTTGTCAGGCCCAATAAGCTTGGTTTAATGGGGTTGATCCGTTCGTTGTCGTTTTCACGCTTCCGAACTATCGTTTGGCCTTGTTTGAACTTCCAAGTTCAATGTGTGAGTGTTTCGTGGGGTTTCAAGTGTTGTGCTACACAATGTGCTATATGTTCACCAACGTTCGTGTGTTTTGACACGTGTGTGCTGTTTGCCGATAATTCATCGAATTATCTCGTTGTGTGTCAGTGTTTGTACTGTCGTGCCATGTGTCACACTAAATTTAACTAATTCTAGTGCCACGTGTACAAATAGTATTTAAATAAACATTTAAATAAATAAAAGCTGATCTGGAAATTACGGGGTGTCACAGATATGGAGCTTTAGCTATGGGCTTAGCCCCAGGAATAAGATCAATCTTAAACTCAACATCTCTATCACAAGGAATTCTCGGTAAATCATCCGGAAATACATCAGAAAAATCCCTGACTACTGGAACATCATTAAGTTCCTTTATCCCCTTTTCTACATCAATAACATAAGCTAAGAATGACTGACCCCCATGGTTCATGTAATTCATAGCTTTAGCTAAAGAACACAATATGGTTCCACCTCGTTTCTCTCCCTGAATACATACTTCATAACCACCCGGAGATATTAATTGAATAACCTTTCGGTTACACACAATGTTAGCTCCATATTTAGACAACCAATCCATCCCAATCACAACATCAAATTCTCCCAAGATCATTGGAATCAAATCAACCTCATAATCCTCACCATCAATGGTGAGTTTACATCTATGATAGATGTCATACACTAAGAAACTCTTAGAGTCAGCTATTTCTACCTCTAATGGATAAGGTAGCTTAGCTAGTACAAACGAATCATGATTCACAAACTTCACAGATATAAAAGAGCGACTAGTTCCAAATCAAACAATACATAAGCAGGTAAGGAATTAATATGAAAAGTACCTGTCACCACGTCTGAAGTGGTTTTGGCCTCTTCTGCTGTAATTTTGAAGGCTCTACCCTTTGGTGGGGGTATTTCAACCTTCTTGCCACTACCTTGAGCCTTAAAAGACCCACCACTAGTACCTCCTTGACCTGCCCCTTTCAACTCCGGGCACTCACTTCGTCGGTGTAACAGTTGTAGCACAGATTAAGCGCACTGGCACACTGAGAGGCAAGATGCCCAGACTTGCCACAACTGATTTAAAATAACATTCCCTAAAATGTTTCTTTCCACAAGTTAAACAATGTGTAGCTTCTTTCAAAGAACTAGACTTTTTGAGTGGGCTAACAAATTTCCCCTTTTTAGAGGATCCCACGTCCCTTTCCATCTTTCGTTTTTCCCCACGGTCCTCTTGTCTCTTTAACTCCAGTTCACACTCACGAGCACAATCAATTAATTCAGGCAAAGTTTAAAACTTTGATGGTATGAGGAACTCCCGGTACTTAGCATTTAACATACTATGGTACCTGTTAATCCACATTCGTTCAGTCCTAAGAAGATCAGGATAGAATTTGGCTTTATCAAAGAACACTACAGTAATAGTGTCTATATCCTCCTCTTTGTGCCTCATTTGTAAAAACTCTTCAGTAATTCTATCAATAGCAGCTTGAGGACAGAATCGTTTAAGGAACAACTCCTTAAATGCACCCCAAGTCAAATCCTTAATTCCATCCCGACCCTTCTCCTTTCGGAGAAGTTCCCACCAATCTTTTGCTCGCTCTTTCAACTGGTTTCTAGCAAACATTACCTCGTCAGATGGATCACAATGACACGTTTCCAACGTGCTTTCCATATCAGCTATCTACCTTTGGCTCAACAGTGGATCTACCTCACCTTTAAATTCAGTTGGCTTACAAGCCACAAACTCTTTGTAAGTAACCTTTTTAGAAGGTTTCTCCCCACTAATTTCATCTTTAAGAGTTGCAAACTCTTCACTTATAAAATTCTATAACGAAGCTTGTAATCCATCTAGACGAGTTGGTATGGTAGCTTCAAATGCTTTAGCTACCTCCTCCCTCACCATCACTTCGGTGAGATGTGCTTCCTCATGCCCTAACCTCTCTGGGTTATGTTCATCAACCATTTTATGACTGAAATAATTTAAACATATCATTAGTTTACATATCTATACTCAACATATATGTAAACCACATACTCGTCCTTAACGGACTTATACACTACATATTTATGTGTCTTTATTGAATATTCACACTCTTGTGAATTACTCAATCATATACTTATACAGACACAACTGTGATTTTCAACTAATCACATACCCCCAGTTCTAACACTTTACCAAATCTTCCATTTGCTAATATGAAATAATGTTCCTATGGATACGTTCATATCGTGTATATGTTACTAAGTTGGCCAGGCATAGCAAGATATGCACCATATACTCGTGTCCTTACGTTCATTGTTTCACACCAGTTAGGAATATTGGTTTATAACAAAACAATTTCCATATCATATAACATCATACCACAATTTACAGATACATCATACCTGGTGAGTTCTGCTTTGTGATCGGATTTCGGATCGAACGGCTCTCCTCATTTATCAAGAGCTCACTACGGGGCATTTGTCTCCCAAAATTCAAAGGAAACGACCCGTAGGGTCCACTACGGAGCGTTTGCCTCCTTTTGTATTATTATTATTGATATTATTCTTCTTATTATTTGTGACACCCTAGTCACTTTCATGTCACCTCCGGACATTTTACACCAATATTTAACAAATTACGTTTAGGTCCCAGCAAAAACTTTCGTGTTTTACAAACCTGTAAACATACTATTTACTAACACATGTTAAAACCAAGTTTACGTATGTTTACATATTTCACAAAACATTTATTACACAAAAGTTTCACAACTGTTTGGTTATTAAAATTTAAAACCATCATATGAGCCTTCATGTTCGATTTCCGATCCCCATCACCGCTCACCTAACTCCTTTGTACATGTAAACACCACATTTAAATTCACCATTAGTTCGTTAGAACTAAGTAAGATTACCCCACTATTTCACCCAGTGTATTCCATAATACCATATGGATACACCAATGAGGTTCCAAATAAAATTTGGCAACAACATTTAACCACATACAAAACGATTTACTAACGGTTCGTTTTCAACCAAACATCAACATATCTCCCATTCATGCACAAACATTATAATTTAACGTAACACACACACACACATATATATGCACACAAAACTCCAGTTGTGCATCATATTTCCCAAAAGTCAACATTAACAATTTGACTCTTGAATTTTTAAAGGTCTACACCCTTGTAGGTCACCTTTTGTTCACACACCTTTTGAATCAATTACATTGGAATTGCAAGTCTTATGTTCACACACCTTGTGAATCAGCATGCACATTTCCAATCCACCATTTGTTCACACACCTTGTGAATCAATTACATTGGAATTGCAAGTCTTACGTTCACACACCTTGTGAATCAGCATGCACATTTCCAATCCACCATTTGTTAACACACCATGTGAATCAATTACATTGGAATTGCAAGTCTTACGTTCACACACCTTGTGAATCAGCATGCACATTTCCAATTTAACATCTACACATTCGTAGATCACCACATGTTCACACACCTTGTGAATCATTCAACAACAATAATCACAATCGATTTATTTATTTCAATCAACTCAACTAATTATGTATGCTAAATGCACAAACACTTGTAGTGTGGACTCACCCCGTCCTACAACTACAAGCTCAATCCAGTAGGTAACTTACCTCAATTTGGAGAGTTATCAACAATCACCAATTCTTTTCCAGGCCTTCTAGAACTAGATTCACCTCCCCTTCCTATTATATATTCACATATAACAAGATTTAACAACATGAACACACACTTGTGTTATTTATATATCTAATTCATTTGACCTGTTTTACTTTTAATATTCTATCAAAACCTCATTGAGGCTTTTATCAAACAACTCAGGTGTAGAAATTAATCTACACATGTTCTTAATTATATTATCAAAGTTTCATATTTTGTAATCCATTACTAATGATTAGCATATCATGCTAAAACCATTAACTTTCTAGTTTCAACATTTAATCAACATTGAATTGGATCTATCATTCCAGAGAATGATCTAAAATCATCATAACCATGATTTAATCATCCCACTAGTTATCATACCCAATAATATGAGTTTCATGACAATCGGATATTATAACGGATCAAAATCAAGATTTCACCGTTAAAACATCTAGTCCTTCGTTTCTAATCATCCCAAATCATTATATAATACTCAAAACTCAATTTAATCCACATATTATCAAAATCAATGGGATAAAACGAATCGTTACCCTTCGAACGGATTCTTGGTTGTAATACGATGATCCAGACTTGTAGAAACAATCCACGGCTTGATCCGGACGTTCTGGTGGTTTGAAAACTGATGCTGGTTCACAAAATTTCGTATACGATGATCTCAGATATTTTCGCCCCCACCCGCGTGTACCGCCTAGCGTGGGTGCTTGGGGCTAGGCGTACCGCCTGGCCTTATGGATTTTGATATTTTTGTATTTTCTTCATTTTGCGATTCCGGACAATCCGGAACTCCATTTCACGCACGATTTTCTCCCACGTTCATCATTTCTCGTCTATTTTCAATTTGTAATAATCACAATCATCTTATTAATGATTATTTCAAACGTGTGTGATTTTTTTGAAAACCGGTCGTTACATTATTATTACTATTATTATTCTTATTATTATTATTACTAGTCTTATTCTTACTATTATTATAATAATAATAATAATTATTATTATTATTATTCTTATTCTTATTCTTATTCTTATTCTTATTCTTATTCTTATTCTTATTATTATTCTTATTATTATTATTATTATTATTATTATTATTATTATTATTATTATTATTATTATTATTATTATTATTATTATTATTATTATTATTATTATTATTATTATTATTATTATTATTATTATTATTATTATTATTATTATTATTATTATTATTATTATGCAGACATGTCTTCTGACGAGGGTGATGATTTCGATGAGCTTCCGCACCATCCGTGGTTGCAGTTCCCTCAGGGAACGGTCGCGCGTACCAAACGCGATCGGTTGCTGAAGAAATCGATGGTCCAGTAGAAGGCCATCGATTAAGATTTACTGACACAGATTGGCGCACGAGAGAGGATGACGGCCATCATTGGCGAGGACACGCCATGGTCTCGACTATTTGAGATGTGTTACGCCCCTCAGTACCGACTCATCACCGTCGAGTTTCTTTCCACCTTCATCTATCGTCATGTTGATCCGGATTTCCAGCCACAGCCCGATCGATTAGATATAGAGCCTGCAGATTTGGAGGCTGTGTACCCTGTTCGATTAGATAGCAGGACAATGCACGGCATGCATATTGTGCAGCGTTTCCCACATCTCGGGCTGCTGTTCGCACTCGAGAAGGGGGTCATTTGGCAGCCGGGGCCAAATGATCTCCATTACAGAGATGACGAGCCCATGCCCCAGCAGCAGCCCCAGCCCCAGCTCCAGCAACAGCACCCACATGATCCCCCGCAGCAGCCCCCGTAGCAGCCCCCACCACATGACGAGGGGGAGCCGCATCAGGATGTGCCACATCAGCATCCTGAGCGCGTATACGGAGTCGTGCGGCTTCCTGCTCGTGTCTAGGCTATGCTGTAGGGTATTGCTGATGCGTCACAGCAGGTCATTCAGCAGCAGGTGAAGATCCAGCAGCAGCTCCAGCTCAAACAGCAGCAGGCGCAAATCCAACAGCAGCAGCTCGAGCTCAGTCAGCGGCTCGCTCATACCAGCGAGCAGCTGACGCGACGTGTGGATCGGTTGGAGGATTTGATTTCGTGGCAGGTGCCTATCGAGCTTAGGCATGCTCATGTTAAGGGTGTCCAGCTCCCTGCAGTTCCGCAGCCACGAGATTATCCTCCCCCCTCCTCCCCCTCCACCTCAACCTCATGATGGCTAGTTAGTATTTTCAATTATATTTGTATTTGTTGAACAAACACTTGTATTCATATTTATGTTTTATATATTTGGTTGTTTTGGTTGATGATGCGTGTATATATTTGGTTGTTTTGGTTGGTGATGCGTGTTTATTATTTAAATATGTTTTGGTTGGTGATGCATTATTTATCGTATTATTCTGTAACATCAATATGCTTAGACAACTAACGTCATTTATATATCAATTAATTAATATATTTAAATTATTATCAAATCTAATAATTAAAAACATTTTTAGATTTCAAAACTAAAAGTTTTGAAGGACAATTAAAAATAAACGAACCGAGAGACCGTAAAAAATGTAAAAAATAAAAACAAGTTTTAAACAAAAAAAATATTAGATTTTTACAAACAAAAAAACATGTGTTTAAAAAAATAACTAAACTTTTTACCGTACGAGAGATACGTCGTCGTAAAGTATAAACGTAACGAGAGATACGTCGTAAAATATAAAAATAATTTTTAAACAAAACTATTATATTTTTAATTTTTTAACAAAACAACTATATTTTTACACCCCAAAAACATACCCAAACCCCCCAAAACTGCCGAGATTAAATTTTTTAACCTTATACAGTGGTCACTACGTGGTGTATAGGTCTGACACACTGACAGCAGAATGCCTGATCGTTTAAGGTTGTCAGTCTGTGGTCAAAAAGCCTCGTAGTGGCCACTACGAGGCGTATGGGTGGCGGCCGGGGTGTTGAATTATAATTTTGGGGTGTGTAGATAACCCCACCCTATAACAACCATAATAAAACTCACTTCAATAAATATATTTTTTTGAACAGCATTAGATGTCAACGTGTGAACCAAAAATTTTCAAGTCATGTCATTAAGGTCCGGTTACCATGACTTCCATTGAGACCCAACCACCACCCAAGGAGGAAACTGCATCGAAAAACCCTGTCCTTTCAAGGACCCCTATTTCGCTTTGATAGAGATTTGAACCCGTAGCCTTTCATTTGAAAAGTCAAGCGGGTACCGCTAGGGCAAAGCCCCTTTGGTACTTCAATATTATGTGTATATATATATATATATACACACTAGACTAAACCCAGTGTGTTACACGGGTTGAAAACTGAAATGATATGTAGTATAAGAAAATTTGTTTTTGAAATAACGTTTTTATGAGAGCTTAGTTTTACAAAACTTTCATTTTTCCTAAAATTACAAATTTAATATAATTATTTAAAAAAATATTTTGTAGAAAAAAATTCATATTTTGTAAACATTTTTAGTGTGGTTTTTAATAAAAAAATATCATTTTTTAATGTATTAAAACGATTTTTAATATGTAAAAGGTATATAGTATCATTAGTTATTAAATTTATAATTATTTGATAAATTAGAGAATATAATTATAATTGTCATTTAATTTGAGAGGGAATGGATACGAGTAAAAAATTGACATGTGGCAAGATAGTCTAATAATTTGACATGTGTCAAAAATGATGTTTATTTATTATAATAGTAAGATAAGATTAAGATAAGATAAGATATACATATATTGGTATATTACATCCTATGAAAATATGATATTAGAGAGAAACTTCTTAAACATTATATGTGTTGTTTATTTATACTCTTGAAAATAAACAAGTTGTACATATTAAATCACATTAAAATCAATTTATTTATCCAAAACCGAATTTTTTATTCTACTTTAACGTGGATCAAATATTTATTTTTAAGATATCAAATGGGCGAACCATATATGGTTTAAAAGTTTTCTATTTAGAATCAAGTCTTTACATAAAACAATTATGTGAAAACCCGATCCTCGAAAGAGGATCATTAAATCCTATTTGGGTCATATATTTAAAATCTTAATAACAAATATGTATCTGCATTAAAATTGAATAAAAATTTGAGTTTTGGATAAACAAATCCATTTTAGTGTGACTTAATATGGACTACACACGTACGTACGTACGTACGTACATACATACATGTGTGTGTGTAATTTAAAGATTTCTACCCTAGTGATTATCTATTTATAAAGTTTCTCTTGTGATGGCCTCAGGTGTCTACATCAAATACAAGTGAACGGTTGAAATATTATTTTGAGTGAATGTTTCATTTTTTTCTAATACAAACACGAACCTGATTAACATGTGTTTAGTAGGTTGTTAACACGTTAACAAATGTTTAAAAAATTTATTAATTTTACAAGGTTTAAATTTGTTGAAATATTTGAACAAGTTTTTTTCCAGGTCTAAACAGATTACCATAGGCCATTAATAGATTAATATGTTTAACAGATCGTTAACAAGTTAACAAATTTTTAACTTGTTTAGACACGATTTTTATCGAATCTTAAGCGTATCAACCTGTTTATCTCACAAAAGCTTAACCTCAACATGAAACATGATAACTTCATATCATGTTAATATATTCGTGTGAAAAATTGACAACCCTGTGTGCGTATAAACTTAAAATAGATTATTTTCTAATTGTTATATACTATTAGATTTTGGGGAGAGCCGTAGTGGTATTGGTATAACGGTATACGGATAACAATATTTTTTATTTTTTTTAATATTAAAAATATTTAAAATAAATATGTATTAGTAAAAGTTAAATGAGTATGATGTAATTAATTTGACTTGATTATAATGTATAGATGATAGGGGTGATGTATGAATATTATGATCCTAGATTTTGAGTCCGTCTATGCTCTGGTGTAATTTGGAAGAATCTCAAGCTATATATATAAGTATCGAAATCTTTAAAACCAAACTTTTCTGATTTGGTTGGTTCGGTCGAACTATTAAACCTTAGTGATAAATTATAAATATAGTTCATGAATATTATATTCATATATAATTAAATATTTCAAAAATAATATGAAAATAATAAAAAATTAAAAACTCAACTCAACTTGCAAGGTCAGATCCAAGCTTTAAACCTTCATCGAACCGTCAGATATTAATGGTTTTATGAACACCCTGATAGTAATATTCAGGGGGGGAAAATAAATAAATAATTAAAATGGTAATTAAAAATGCATCTGGCCATGAGATAAACTTCACAATTACATTTCTATTTTTTGTCAGATATCTGATTTTAATCACATCAATACCAACTTAAATGTATTTAATAAGCGATCGTAATCAGCAAATATGTTTTTTTTAAGTAGAGACACTAGTTTTTTTTAACAACAAATATTCAGTCATCTGTTATTATTAATCTGTCCAAAGAATAGAACGTAATGACCTTACACACCTAACTAGAAAGAACATAGAATTAAAAAAATTTGTGTTTCAACATAGAGCTATATTTGTAGTAGTCAAAACTCCAATCCGCTGATATAAAACATTATGTATTTCATGGTGATATGCTAGAAAGCTTGTCTAGCATCTATAATTCATGTATGTATTTCATATTTTTCGTATTTGAAACTCTTATTGTTCTACATGATGTTTTAAAAAAAAATAGTTGATTTTGTCAAAGCATGCACATACAACAATTTTTTTAATTCCTTCTACTAATAATAAATAATAAAGATTTAAATCTATAAATTATATTTTATGATTATAATTGAATTATTCTTATAATTTATTAAGTTGATAAATTATTAGACTAAAATGTTTTATATTTTTTTATTTTAATTATATAATTTAATTATTTAAAGTATTTAATGTAAAATCGAGTTGTTTTTTTTTGTTTTTATTAGATATATAGATAGATTTTTGTAAATTTGTTTGTTGACATTTTCATATATAGACGGTTGGAATAAATACATCTTTCGTGAACACCTTAGAGAATGTGATCCTTCGTGTGATTTGCTCGCATGTTTGATATGTATTACTACCAAAAATGTGCCAGAAGTTTTTCAAGATTTTTTTACAACAAAAATAGAAATATATTTTACAAAGGATAATGAGAAAAACATGTAAATATAGTCAGTAAACATCAATATTATCATAATCAAATCAAACTGATTTTTTTTAACAGCATTTGATCTCAACGTGTGAACCATTGATTTTCAAGCCACGTCACCAATGTTTAGTTACCATGACCTCTGTTGAGACGCAACCACCACCCCAGGAGGAAACCGCACAGGAAAACTACCTGACCTCTCAAGGACCCCTATTTTATTTTCAGGAGAATTTAAACCAATTACCTTTCATTTGAAAAAGCAGGAGGAACCGCTATAACAAAGCCAATCAAATCAAACAGATATCTTATTACTTCATTGATTAGACCAAATTCAAAAATCATGACTTAAACAAACATAATTAACGAAAGAACATAAAAGTTATGATTTTAATGTTTATTGTTTGTATTTTGAAGGGAAAAAGGAGCAATCGAACCGGTTTTTATCACCGGTTCTTAATCCAACCCGCCGGTCTAGTTGCAAAAACACCCATAAATACACACTAATTTTGTGTTTTTGAGTTTAATTTAGATTTTATTTAGTTATTTGAATGACAATAATATAAACTAACAAAATTGAAACATTACATGCTAATAATCATTCATCCATTCATTAACATCTCATAAAATTAACAAATTAACCAGAAAAACTCCATTGATGAACACTCAATCAAACTCCAATCAACAATCTTATTTTCAGCTCAATCCATGATGATGATTAGACCCACTAATCATATGTTGGTGGATTAATCCGCCATTGATCTGTTCAACAAGCTTACTTAACTTCATCTGCTTGTTACTCCATGTTTCCATCAGCTTCACCTCTTTCCCATCTGCATCTCTCTGCAAAGCATTCAATTGCTCTCTGTACTCGTTCTCCATCCGCCCTAACGCCACCGTCTCCTCCTCCCGGAGACACCGGATCTTCGCTTCAATCTCCTCCGTCTTCTCCCGCCTCTTCCGGTTCTTCTCCGCTTCCAATTGCTGTTCCAGTCGGTTCAACCGCCATGTAGCCTCTTTCTTGTGTTGCACCCATGTTTGTTTCGCTTCCTCCACCTCTTTACAGTACTGAACCAGGGTCCCCATCTGCTGAACCGGGAAGAACCGGGAAGGGTGTGGGTGGTCGGAGTGGACTGGGTCGACAACCACCGGCTCCGACGGAGAGAGGGTGAGGCTAACGGACGGAGACGGAGTTGTCGATTTTGAGGATGAAGACGATGCCGTATTGTTAGTATTATTACCAGTGTGACTCATCCATGGTGGTAGTGGTACCGTCACCATGGGCGGAGTTATGCTCGGGTCGGGTTCTGGTACTCCGAGAGAGAGTATCGGCGAGTTCAAATTCGGCATTCTTTCGGTGGGTTTCAAGTACGGCTGGACGTACTTCTCGGCGAACGTCTCGAGTATATGATCGTAGGCGCCCTGAACCGCTTTTTCCGGCGAAGCGGAGACAAGCGGAGGCGTTGGCGGAGGATTGGACGCCGATGATCCGGTTTTCTTACTGTTTTGAATTTGCTGTTTGATTTGTTTCTCCTTGAAAACCTCCCACCACTTCCCTAACCGCTTGGCGGTCCGGCCGGGCACTTCAGCGGCGATCTTCTTCCACTTGTTGCCGTACTTGGCCTGAAGCGAGATGACGAGCGCCTGTTCTTGTGGGGTGAGCGATCCTTTCTTGATTCCGGGCTTTAAGTAATTCTTCCAGCGTTCGAGACAGGATTTGGGGTCACGATCCAAGGGTTTTGACATGCGGTGGGAGATGAGGTTCCATTCTCTGGGACCGTACTGGTTGACGTAATCACGGAGGAGGGCGTCTTCTTCAGGCTGCCATCGTTGACGCTCCTTCATCTCGGCACCATAGCTCCGGCGAGTGAGTTAGTGAGTGAGTGAGTGAGTTAGGGAGTGAGTGAAGGTGGAATGTGGAGTGGGTGGATCGGAGGGGATATAAAAGGAAGCAGGTGGTGAAATGGGAGGGTGGTGGTGGAGGTAGGGTGACAGTGACAATACATGTAGGAGATGATGATGTTGATGATGATGATGATGATACGAGGGGTGTTTGTTGGCATGCACGCGCTGGTTTAGTCACTTCATATCTTTTTTTTTTTTTTTTTTTTTAACCCTAAAATGCTATTTAATAACTTTTTTACTTAAGTAAAAAAACATTTAAAACAAACACTCCTTTTTTTTAACGACTAATTTTTGAGCAGTGACGGATTAATAGAGTATAATTGTGTTATCAGCAATACCATCTGATAATATTTACCATCAATTTATCAATTCTGAAGGAATGAGGCTTTTCTCACTATCAAGATTCCGTTATATTATAATGTACGTCTTTGGTCAAAGACACACTCTCTTGGGGATCGATCCTAGTGAGAAGCAGGGTTGTAAAAGTTGTTAAAACATTGGTTGGGTGATTGACATCTCATTAATCATTAGTGATCAATTCAGATAAATAGAATTGAAATATTGTGTGTATACTTTTTTTGAAATAATAGTAAATTCTAAAATTTTGGTGGATAAGACCTAAAAAAATCGTTGAAACTCAAAAAATTCAGTTGTTGATTGATTAGAACGATTTAAACCGATTAGATTGATTTTTGACCGAAGAGCTTGATTTTTTTCCAAACTTAGACTGCCGACTAAGATCAATGATTATGTGAAATCGAATTGGATTTGACTCTATTACCTCTGTTTTTTTAGCGGCAAATGTTATCTCCTTCTAAACGAATCCAAACTAATTACATCATTGCATTGGTTAGAACACATGACCTCTTATTCTAAGAGACAAACCCTCTATCAAATGAGTTAGTCTCACATTGACAGTTACCTCTTATTAACATGTGTTTAGAACTTAGAATTGGTTTTCACTACATTGATAATGCACTATGCTTTTTTGCTACCATTAAAACTTTATGATTGGTTGTTAATTTAAACCCATGACATACCCTATCTTTTCTGACTTTTAATATTAGTTTTATCATAAAAATTCGTTGTTGTTGTTGTTGTTGTTATTAATGTACTAAAATAATAATATATGTTTAAATTTTAATGTATATATGTTTTTAAGGGTCATATTATTCTCATACACACCTCTTACCCTTCACACCCTTTACATGTCTCGTATATGGGGCAATCATTGTTCGTCATAATTTCTTAGTGCTAGTGATTGAACTCCTATATGTCTCATATAGGCCTATATGAGGCGTATAGGTCTTATACGAGACGTATACGATACTAATTATTGTCTAATAAATGGCGTAAGAGGAGGCTATATATCTCGTATATGCCTATATGAGACGTATAAGGTTGGTGGGTGTGAAATTAAAAATGTTGGGTGTGTAAAATAACCAGGCCCTTTCTTACCATTTTGAGATATTTTATTATACTACGTTGGATGTCAAATTTGCGTCTTTTGCATATTAGCATCGGCATAGTTTGTGTATTATTTATTTTATTTATTTTTTATTTGTTTAATTATTAATAAATATGAAAAAAGAAAAGTATGGATGATTGCATGCTATCATCACCACGATAGTAGCGGATGGATGGAGGTGATGAAGGTGATTGATAAAAAGGAGGTGTGTATTCACGGAGCATGTCTTTTTATTAGAAACTAGGTTACAAACTTGTCTAACACATAGATTAAATAAATAACTTTTAAAATTATTTATTTTAAATTATTTATCATATACTTCTATCTGTATTAGAAAAACTAGATTATTACCCCGTGTATTACACGGATTAAATATAAAACATTAACTAATTAGTAATAAAAATTTAAAAAAATAAACAATTTGTTATAAATTAAGTAGATTATGCGTTAATGAGTATTTGAAGTAATAAAATAATAATTAAAATTTTTAATAACTAAAGAAATAATACATGACCTACTTGTTTTGAAAGAATACATATTTTTGAACTAATTGATGTTACAAATTCATTTACTTTTCTATTAAAAACTAATTGTTACAAATCAAGAAAATAATGTATAATTTATATAATTATTAAAGTTAAATAACTTAATTTGATAATATCATTTAACATAAATAACTAAAGTTTAATTTTTCCTATCATTTTTATAACTTTTGGTTGAACATTATTATTTTAAAAAATTTGTTTTAAGAAACATCATTTGTTTATAAAAATACCAGTATTTGAAAACTATTATTTATAGGGTATTTTATTTAATTTTTAAAAAAAAATTATCAAACTTTTATTTTCTAAAAATACTAACTTTTCTAACTTTTAAAAAAAATGATTTTTAGAAAGTTTCATATTTTATAAACTTTTTTTTGAAGTTTGCTCTTTAATAAAAATATTTGATTTTAATTTATTAAAAACTATTTTCTTGCATGTAAAAAGACAAAGAATATTATTACTCATTAATATTATAAGTATTTAATATGAGAGAATTTATTTAATTAATAATTAAGATAGGGAATTTAATAAAATTATAGAAAAATGACAAGTGGCAAAAAAACATGAGAACATGACATGTGGCAAAACTTATTTTTGTTTATTAGAATAGAAAGATATTAAAAACGTGATTTATAATTTTATCGTACTATTTACCAATTGAATACAATCATTAATGTTTAATAAAAGAAAGAGAAAAAAAATAAAAAATAAAAAATTGTTATATAAAGACTTAATAAAAGAGAGATGCAAGAAACTAGCTTTAAATGTTAGAGTAAATTAAATAAATAATCATTTGTATTCCCCATTTTATAGATGATATCCTTTACTAGAAATAGTTATACAAAACATCTTTAAAAATAAAATTTTTATCATAAATATCATCATTTTTTTAATATTAAAGGGCAATTTATGCAATTTATTAAATGATGATTTATGTAATTTCAAGGAAGAAATACATTATAAATTTTCATTTTAATGATGTTTTCAATAACTATTTATAATAAAAGATGTAATCAATAAAATAAGTAATTATAAACAACTATCTATGTAATTTCCTCTAAATATTATATAAACATGACATGTGTTATTATAAACCTTTGATACACCCATAGAGAAACTTAACAAATTAAATTACATTGGAAATAGTTAATATTTAAAATCACTTGTATATTTAAGTATCAAAAAAATACTGGCAGTTAAAATGATTATATAAGCTAAATATAAATAGTTTTAAAAGAAAGCGTATAAATGATTTACTGATTAAAAAATTTAATATTTATGGCCGTTGAAAAATAGATATTATCATTTAGATTCCGTTAAAAAGAAAAAAAAAGTTAATTATTTTGTTGGAGAAATATTGAAAATGAATATTTTAAATAGAAAATAATATTTTCGTAATGTCAACCATATCATATCATAGGGGGACTAGCCAGGTTTACAAGTTACTCTAAAATGAATTTAGCATCACACGTTTGATGGGATGGGGGCTAAAGTGATTTCAGAGATTGTCGGAATGCGAGGGCGTGGTTTGTTGCTGATTCGACATCACATAGACGGCTGCTTATATAAATAATTAAATATAATGCAATTAAAATTAAGGAAAATGTAAATAAAAAAATTGTAAACATTTTTTTTTAAAAAAAAACAGAGCATATGTAAGTCTTAAAATATTATTTTAAAAAGTACAAACATATCATGTCTCAAGTATGGGTATTAAATACCTTGTTTTATGGAGGTTGACTAGTCAATCCAATAATAATTCGAAATTTTAATAGCTAATGGTTATTCACACACCCCACTTTTTTAATTAAACACCCTCACCGACTCTATACGTCTCGTATAGACCTATACATGGCGTATAGCCTCGCGTATAGGTCTATACTTCTCGTTTATGAGTCTAATCATTGGCACTGACACCCAATAATTCGTCATGTATAGAGCCGCGTATACGGCCTATACAAGCTCAATCATTGATACTGACAAATTCTGGCACCCAATAATTGCCCCATATACGTCTTGTATAGACCTATATGAATCGTATAAGGGGTGTGTGATGTGTGTGAATAACACAACCCTTTTAATATAGGGCTCTTTTATTCTCAAACATGTCCCACACATTTCACATCCTTTATACACTTCGTATTTCGTATACGATACAATCATTATGTGTCATAATTTATTAGTGTGAATGATTCAACTCATGTATGCCTCATATAGATATATGAGGCATATACGAGACCGATTATTGTCAAATTATTGGGTGTCAGAGGGGTTATACACCTCGTATAGGCATATATGAAACATATAAGGTTGATTGTGTGTTAAAATAAAAAAGTTGGATTTGTAAATAACCAAGCCTTTGATATAAAGACAAACATGATTTGAGCATGAAAATTATTAATACTTTTAAAGATACGAATTTATAACAAAACAATACAAATATACAACCCGAGCAAACCTAAAATTTTTATTATAAAATCCTTACAATCTATAACTTTCATTTGTTTGAAAGTTGCTCAATTTACCATCATCAATTCAATTTGCATGGTAACATTGTTGATGTATTCCATTACCCTTATTTTGAAATTCTCTCTTTATTTTTGTTTCTTTATGCAGTCAGTGATTATTTTTTAATTTCAGTTGTACTGTTAATTTAATAAAAATAAAAATAATAGTAAATTGTATTGTAACTTTTAGTTTTGGGCAAGCTCCAAACTATCTTTTTTTAAACTGCTTAGGAACGCAGAGCACAACCCTGCCTAAAAAGAACGTTTTAATTGGGTAAATCTCTAAGTTTGACTTAACAAATATGTCTTGACCCGAATTCGAACTTGAAATCTCTTATAAATAAGTCAATAGTGTAACAGAGGACCTACCTGTTAAATAAAAATCCCCTCTCCCATTATGTTTGATATTATTCCTGCTATATTTTATAAGAATATCAGATATGCTAAAATAACAAAAATTAAATCTATATTTTTTGGTTTTTCTATTATTATAAAATTTCAGCTACTAAAAAAGAAAGTATTTTCAAAAGAAAAAAGAAATAAAAAGAATGGAGCGTGGAATGAACGCGCGCACCAAAGGTGAGTGGTGGTGCCACAGAGAGGGGAAATGGAGGGACTGATCAACGCATTTCTCGGATCTGCTGGGGTGGGTGGGTGTAGGACCTTTGTCTGTTTATAGGTGTGGGGAGGGGACTTCTTTTTTGATTTTTTTATTATTAAAAAATACAAAACAGTATTATTATTTTTATTAATAATAATAATAATAATAATAAAAGAAATAGAAAATGTGGGTTTGGGGTTTTGTAGGTACGTGCCGATGGGTTCGGGGTGTTTATACCCCCTATCCCTACCCTGACCTGACCCTAACAGATTCCGGTCTTTTTCACTTTTTTGTGTCAATCCAACGGGCCTCTTCCCCACTGCTATTATTGTTCATTTGCCTTTTATTTTTTATTTTTACTCTTATGAATATCACACTTTATTTATTATACCTCATGTTCTACTCATGTCTAATGTTTTAAATTTAAACACAGAATACGTCTTCATCTAACTGAGGTTTTTTTTTTTTTTTTTTTTAATAAAATAGGTGTAAGTTGAAAATAATATTAGTAAACTTGTTAATAGGTGTTTTTCTTTATTTTTTTCTATCTATATTAGTTAAAAGTAAGGAAATAAAAAACACTCATTTTAGTAAATAAGTTTTCAATTACAAATATTTGTTAAATAATTTTTTCAACTCCCTATTTGGAATAAAGACAGCCTTTTAACTCATAAAAGATATTCATGAGTCAGATAATTGCTTATCAACATTTTGAACATTAATAATAGGTCTGTCATATGTCTTTTATATGTATATATGAAACATATAAGATAGGATGTACAAAACATTCGTCGTTTGATGCTCGTTTGGAAAATGTTCATTCGAATTTCGCTCGTTTTAAACGAGCAGAGCAAGCTTGATTAGGTCTCTAAAGGAGCCGAACACAAGACAGAGCAAGCTCGCTCGAATAGTTGCTTGTTTGACTCGCTCGTTTTGATTCGTTTAAGCATAATGGATTGGGAGACAATGTTCAACCACTCGTTTAAGTCCTTAAAACTTGACTTTAATTAATTTGAATATAAATATTTGAATTTGTACAAATTCAAATGTTTCATTCTCGTATGACTTTTAGTTTTCAATCATCAAATCAAATCCTAATTGCAAGTTTTCAATTAAGCCAGGGCAAGCTCACTCGAATAGTTGCTTGTTTGACTCGCTCGTTTTGATTCGTTTAAGCGTAATGGATTGGGAGACAATGTTCAACCACTCGTTTAAGTCCTTAAAACTTGACTTTAATTAATTTTGAATATAAATATTTGAATTTGTACAAATTCAAATGTTTCATTCTAGTATGACTTTTAGTTTTCAATCATCAAATCAAATCCTAATTGCAAGTTTTAATCTTATATTAATTTATTTCGACAAATAATTCTAACATTATCGCATAATACCAATTAAGTTTGTTAATGCTATATACTTATTAGTCAATTAAAATTATTACACTTTTATTTATTTTTTCGTACTTCTTATTTAGCCTGTGTATAACACGGGTTTCTAATATAGTATGTGTGTGCATACTATATGATGCACATTGAAGAGAGAAGATGAAATCTCTTAAATTTAAGAGTTGCACAAGGTTTAAAACCTAAGGTACAATTGTCAAAGCTAACCCATTATTCTTAATTCCTCCGGTCATTTCAAAATTCAACCCACCCCGTTGAAAACTCTAAAATTAGAGAAAGGCATGTTGCTGCTGAAGAAAGACGGTTGCTTCTATGAACTTTGACAGCCCTTGATGTCTTCGTGTATTCCCTTTCTACCCGGCTACATAGTGAGCGAGAAGATGTCAGCCATTGTCATACCTCCGGCAGCTGTTATGTTGGTCTACGAGATGACTAGGTGATGATGTGATGTTGGGATGGTCTGGTGTTGAGAATTGGATCCCGATGAGTCTGAATATAGTGGAGGCTTGTGAGGCTTCGACAACAGCTGTGTGACGGCTAGGGTTTAGCAACTTAATCCAGCTATCCTACTCTTTCTCTGATGATATTAAGGTAAGAAATCTACAACCTACCCCGATTTATGGTTGCATGCTGGGATTGATGGTATAAAGCAACGAATTGAGTTGGGTTTCTTGATATATATAATTATTTTCTATTTTTCTATTTAAACAAATATATTATATTTATATTTATATTTATCAAACCCAAACCCCAAAATCGAAATCAAAATCAAAATCAAAATCAAAATTCTCATATCTCATATCACAACGACGCAACCCACAAAGACACAAACTCATTACTGACGTAACCTCTAATCATAGCCGGTCTCCCATAGTCTCCCAATGGCAATAGATATGCTTTGTCTTCACTATACGTTTCTTGATTCGAATCCTTTTGTTTTATTTGAATGTACATCTAAAAAACGAAAGGAGAAATCTCAAATATTTACAATCTGTTAGATTCTAGTGGTCTGTTTGCTTGTTTCAAATCTGGTTGTCATTCTTGTTTGATTTTAACATAAGAAATATTATAATTTGTTTGATTTATGAATTTGTTAAAGCATTATATTTATTTCTAAATCTTCAATTTTTACATCTGAAATATTATAGTTTTTAGGGTTTCTTCTCACAAAGAATCAAATGATGAAATTGAGGCTTCTCATGTTAAGTTAAGTGATGGAGAAATGTCGAATTAGTTGATGAATTGATAGATAAGAACCAAGTACCATCCGTAGATGGTGATTTAAAGGTAATCTGAACCGAACCGAGCCGAGCCGCTCGGTTTGTAAACGAGAGCATACCCTCACTTGGTCGGTTCAACTTGTGAATAAACTAGTGGATGAGCTTGAGTTTTGAAAAGAAGCGAAAATTTTCAAAACCACAATACATGTTAATTTTTTGAAGCGAGAATGGACGAAACCAATACTTATAACATTAAATGATCTTTCTGTCAAAAACTTAGCACTATGGACAAAAAAAAAAAAAAAGAAGAAGGGATGTGGTCGCCCCTATTAACCTTCGCCACTGTGAATGCTTGATCTTGATTATATCAATTACTATCATGTTCCATACGTGTTTATTGAATGTCTTTCAGTGTTAGACGCATATTAAGTCATTGATTTATGACTAGTTTGTGGCTTCTTTGATATCACTAGCCATAGGAAAAAATTTAATTAATGTTTTTAGGATTTTGTGTGTCGGGTGGTCTTTAGCATTAGGTTTTCTTAGTAACTACCCGGAATGGATGTTTCTTTGGAATTCTTTGTGTTACTATCATTTTGTGTCAAAATAGAAATTTTAGGGTTACTCCTTGCATCTTTGGTGTATTGGGATAGGAATATCCGAAAGGTGACTTGTCTGTTCGAGTACAAAAGTGTTGTTAGAAAAATCCAAGAGGTGATCCAACTAACTAATGTGTATTGCAAGATTAGGGTTTCCTAGTTTGTTGCATCTGGTAAATGATCCAGGATCCATTAGTTTATCTATATTTTGCTATCTAAGATCTTAGTTCCACCGTATCAACCAAAGTCAATAGTTTTCAAGAATCGTAAATAGTAATCCAACCTAAGTAGAGTTTTTATCATTTGTTAAGATTTTTACCAAAATTTTTGTGTCATTCTTTTAAATAAACTTGTTAATCTATTTCTAAGGGTGAATATTAGTTAAATTGTCTTTTAAAAATCAATTAGGATACAATAGAATGAGTATAATTGTGTATATTGTCATTAACTGCTAATCATGTACATTATATAGAAGATACATTTACATATTTAATCCTTCTAATATAATCTATTACTAATATATAATATTTTGTCTAACATTCCCCCTCAAGCTAAGGCCGGAAAGGGACCTGTAGCTTGGACTTTAGTAAAGTGAATCGATCGGTTGGTAAAGGCTTTGTGAAGACATCTGCAATCTGATCTTGTGTGGAAATAAACTACACTGATAACTGTCGTTGTGCAACTTTCTCTCGGACAAAGTGGAAATCAACTTCTACATGTTTTGTACGTGCGTGAAATATCGGATTAGCTGATAGGTAAGTTGCACCACGATTGTCACACCACAAAGTCGGAACTAATGGGGTCTTGATATGTAATTCACGTAAAAGTGTCTCTAGCCAGGTTAACTCCGCAACCTTATTTGCAAGAGATTTTTATTCAGATTCCGTAGAAGACCGAGATACATCCCTTTGTTTTCGAGCAACCCATGACACTAGATTCGAACCTAGATATATAGCAAATCCCCCCGTGGATCGATGGTCGTCTGGGCTACCAGCCCAGTCTGCATCAGAAAAGGCACTGAAGGAGTTTAAGGCAGCATCTGTGTATGCATGAAGCTGCGAGTTGGACCGATGTGACAAGAGCTGTAACATCCGTGCCGGAAACATCACCGAAACAGTGATCTCAACAGTAACTTGAACAGTAATCATGTACAAACTATACGTGTTTCATTGTATGTCATGTTCATATCATATATCATTATCATTTCGTGTTATCAAACAACAAATTCAGAATCATTTCAGAGAAACAAAGTTCGGAGCTATGGTTCATCAGTCAAATAATCATCTGGCGTTATAGAACCATCATGTGATTATTTGTTAGGATTCTATTATGTATAAACGTATGTGAGGTCTTACGGAACAAAATAACAACGGATGTCGTTATGTGAATGCTAAATTGACGGATTATTCGTATAGGTGACGATCTATACGAATATATCTGAAAGTTTAACGTTCTGAATGATATCCGATAATTAGAAAACCATATTGAAAAGTATAGTTATCACCGTGTTCGTACGGGTGACGATTCGAACGAATACGCGCGACGACTGTATGATTCGATTTTTAACTGTTAATTAAATATTTCAGAAATTTAAAATAAATGGAAGATATTTAGTTAATTTACTAGGAATAACCACCTAAAATAATTCTATAAATCTTATTTAAAAAAAAAACCAAGACGTTTCGTTACAAAAATGAAGAAATCCGACGTTTTTACGCGAAACTGAACGAACCCGGACATTACCGGGTATTTCACCATCATTTATGATGGCATTTAATTCCCCCACCATCCCCACCAACCATATTTATAACCCATTTTCGTTACCTACTTTCTCTCTCTATTCTCTCTAGAAACCATAGCCATATCTCCTTCATTTCTCCACGAAAACTCGAGTTCTTGGTGTCAAAACAACCATCATCACTTGTAGATCACGAAAGTACAAGGGATCTAATCTTTCATCCACCAGATCCAAGGTAAAATCGAGTTAAAGTTCCAGTTTTAGGGTTTTGAAAACCCTCTTGTTCAGACCTATCTAGAGCCGGTTAAACACGTTCCTAACCTTAAGGATTTACACTGTAGCACCTTAGAAAAGTGTATTAACAAGATCCACTCAAACCTCTAGTTGATTAGCTCGAAAACCGTGTTAGAAACCCTTGGGCCGCGACCGGCCGAATGAGGTACAACCAGCAAGGCCGAATGGCTTTTCCTTTCGGCCGAATGGCCTTTGTGCCGAAGCAACCTTCATTTGCCGCCTCTTCTTTCGGCTCAGGCCCTATTCTGTCGACCAACCAGCCTTCATTTGCCGGCCAGACTCATTATGTCGGCCCTCTCCTTCGGCCCAAGCCTTTCGACCAGACCCCGTTCAGCTATATCCCTTTCGGCCACTTCCTTTTCGTTCTAAGTCACTCACCCAAGTCAAGGCCGAACCAAATGACAGTCGGCTACCCCCCCACTCAGTCGGGTGTCTTCCTTCGGCCGAACCCCTCATGCGGCCCAAATTCATTCGGTCGAACCTTTAGTCGACTGCCATCATTCGGTTCATCAATAGTATACACGGGATGGGTGTGCATGCATGGATCTTGATTACTCATGTGTGTGGATGGAATATAAAGGTTTTCTAAAACAAGAATCGAATAACTAATGATATTATTGAAACAAGGGTTGTCAACTTCAATTTGGGATAGAAACATAGGAGAAAATCATGAAGGACCAAAGCAATAATATAGGGTCGAAGTGTTGATTTAATTATTAACACTTAAACCCTAGGAAAATCCATAAAGATATGTAACTAACCTAGATGGTTTATCTAAATTATCTGGTCTTAGTTGATCAAAGTATTGAAAAGAAATCGTTTGGAAATTCAAAGACTAATAATGGGCCGAGGTTGGCCCAATGGGCTTAACCCAAGCCCATCATGGTAATTATACTTATCTTTTTTTAAAAAAAAATTATTATGTTTAATAAAATAAAATGACTTATAAACTTTATTAAATTAAAATAGATGATCTTAACTTAATGTTTAACTTGAAGTGAATCAAATTAGAAACGTTTAAATTAATAACTTGTAATAATGACTCATGGGATTAGGGTTACTAATGGGTAATAAGTTAGACTAGTTAGATGAAATCTTAGAAACACATTAGTACATAGGACACTTAGTTGAACACCGAGACCAAACCCTAGATACGACTACTATTATAAATACTTATCGTATTCGAATTCTCTTAAAACAACTCGGGAACCGTATAAACATAGTCTACAACAACGAGCGCGCATTTTGTGATAGTTCAATAAAGAGCAACACAGGTGAGTTCATTGCCCCTTTTCTAAACATTTTTGTTTTCAAACGCAGGGCTGAGAAGCATGCGTAAACCTTTTTATTTAAACTGTTTTACGTAAATGCTTTTACTTATTATATGCTTTATATATATTGCTTATACTCCTAGACTCCTGTCTAGGTAATGGCTATGCAGAATTAACTAACAAGTTAATTAACTACTCTTATGAGTACTACTTTAATTCTAAACTCTAAGCAAACCATTAGTCCATCGAGTTCAAGTTCAAGAATCTAAATTCAAAGTGAAATCAAAAGAACTAAAGCTAAAGATCAAATGCAATGGAATCTAATCTAGTGTGTGATCAGTAAACTAAGGATCCTACTCAAGAATCTATAATCCTTGTGAAATCATGGAATTCAAAAGATCAGAATCAAGAGAATCAAGGAGATCATAACTGTGTGTGAATCATGGAAATAATGAAATCATTAAGATCTAATGAAATCATTAATTACTTAAATTAAAGTCGAATTCAGTTGTATGTAAATCAAGACCACGTGTAACACACGGAAAGTCCCGTCACAGTAGTAGACTCTTGTAGTCAAGCTACATGGGCATAACTTAAATATTAAACTAAATCAAGAGAATCAAAGACGATCAAGAATCAAAGGATATCCTTAAAGTCCCGACATGTACAGTAGGCCAATGGGTTAAGCTGATATGGGCATCAGGAAAGTCCCGACGCATACAGGTAGACTCCTTGTGGGTCATGCCTGATATGGGCCACGTGTGAGAGGGTACAACTTGGACAACCACCAACAACTAATTCTAATTGAGTCAAATAAGGCCCAATCATCATGTCTTAGTTGTATTTAAATGCTTAATTATTAGTTTAATCAAACATTTAATATGATATTTCTACAAGTTCTTTGGGGGTAATCACGAATACATGGTGAACTCAAGAAATCAAAGGTGATTCAATTTGTGGAAATCAAAATCTAAAATGAAGGTGAATGGACTGAAACGCTTAATTATCATCAACAACAATATGCTAAGCAGTCCAGTATGTGGTGGGACGGTGGCTGGGGCTTGTCCCCTACATATGCCCTATATATAAGCATACTTGATTGGATAGCATAGGTGGTCGTTAATGAGGTTAAGGTTGTCATTTCGGGGAATCAAGGTAAACATTTTCAGGGTAATCAAATGCTATGAATCAGAGGTATGGGATGAAATGCTTAATTATCACCAGGAACAATATATCATTTGGTTTGGTATGTGGTGGGACGGTGGCTGGGCGGACGGTAAGTTCGACCCTACATATGCCCTATATATAAGCATATTGAACTGGATGGTATAGGTGGTTAATGGTGAGGTTAAGGTTGTCTTTCAAAAGGTTATTCAAATTCATTTTTATAAAATTACATGAAGTCACCAACCATGTATTGACTTGATCTTTTTGCATGACTTCTCAGGTGACGAACAGGTCAACTAAGAGGTTATTACTTTTGGACTAGGATACCAGTTAGAGAACCTAGCTTTTTGGACCTGCATATTTTTGAAGCATCTTCTTACAGATTTATTTTGTATATCTTGTGTAGATACAAGATGGAAGATTTATGAAGATGATAGTAGATTTACATTGTTAAATTATGAACTAAACTGATGTAATTTAACTTTGTAATTCTATTTTCATTTAGCAGTTTCTCATTTATATATCATGTGCAATGTAAACAATCTGATCATTCCGATTATCATTCCTAATATCGCGCCCCGGGAACCTTCCGCCCGACGGGACACACGATCCGGCCCGCCGGCTCAGGGTGTGACAAGAGCAAACCTTGATCAGATGTCCCGAGTAAGTATCGAAGGATACGTTTAACGTCGGACCAGTGGTTTTCAGTTGGAGAATGCATGAATTGACACACTTTGTTAACGGAAAACGAGGTATCCGGGCGTGACAAAGTAGCATATTGTAAGGCACCGACAAGTTGACAATATTTAACCGGATCAGCAAAAGGAGCACTATCACTGATGCGAGCGGTCAGTATACTAAAAACTAGACTAAATTTAATCTAATTAACCTAAGCTAAAGACACCAAATCTAATCCTAGACCTATACTTAACCTAAACACCTAGTAATAATCGGAAAACCTAAACTAGACCGCTCCTAAGGCAAGTGTACCTGTCGGTGGCAGAATAGCTGGTGGAAGTCCGGAGATCGAACCAATGGACACTACTATAACAAACTAACCCTAGACTGTAAACTAACTAAGGTAAAAGAGGGGGAGGGGGTTTTGGTGCAAACTGATAACCTAATCTGACTGATCTGACTAGAACACTAAACTAAACTAAAACTGATAATGAAACTGGAATCTAACTGCAGTGAGGGGAAACTGGTGTATCTAGGTTGGGAATCAAAAGTATGACAGATGCTGATCTGGACTGACTTATGAAGGATGAAGACTAGGATCTTAAGGAACTGACTAAGGAATACCTAATGGGACCCAGATTTGATACCAGGCAACTCCAATGGGAATCCTAAGGCTGTAATGTATGCACTAGTCTATCGGGTCACCTTCCAGATTTTCCTGATATGCAATTGCACTCAAACGGGTGAATCACCTCCCGGATTTCTCCACCCGTTTGTATCCTAAGACACTAGAGAGCTATAAAGTTTACAACTTTAACATGGATTGACACTAACACTAAGTAGATCTAAGACAACGCCCTCCCGGGTCGTTTAACTCAAATATCCCAAGTGTAAGAGACCAACCATCTAACATATCACCTCCCGGATTTCTAGGTTAGGTCACACATGCAAATAACAATACTTAATGAAGTCTAATCCTATGGATAGTGATCAACAACCCCTAAACTAACCTAAAACACAAAGTAATAGGCCTAACATGCATCTATGTGTGGAAAGACCTTCCTAGACACATGTAGATCAAACATTCACCAAATATAATCATTCAACATATGTAAAAACCATCAAAGATTCAAACTTTACAGCTGATAACAGTGCATATATCATCCACAAGTATAAATCATGTCCAAAATCATCAAAGATCAAAACTTTATCATCCCAAACCTAGATACAACCATAGATCTAGCCAACAATCATCTCAACAGTAACAAAACAAGTCTGAAATAAGTCTAAATACATGAAAGATTGCTGCTTTAAACTAAGAACATGTAAAGATAAAGAAAATACTCAAAAGCAAGGTCCTTCTTCACTTCAACAAGCCCTAATCAAGCCAAATACTCCATGGTTAAGCTCCAGCAGCTCCTAGGCTCGATTAGGGTTCCAAAGACACAAAAGAAGACCCTTAAAACGGCTGGAATGCGATCCATTTATAGAGGGCTTGAAATTAGGGTTTTAGGCACAAAAATCCATCTGGGGCGCATAGCCTAGGGTGGTATGCACGAGGCTAGGCTATGCGCGCGGAAAAAAAGGAGAACTACGTCTGATGATGCCAGGCGCATAGCATGGGGCCAAGAAGCCACGCTAGGCTATGCTCCTAGGGTCAGTTTCCTTGATTTCTTTGTTTTTTCACCCGCACTTGATTCCGATGCCTGTTTGCCTTCATTTCCGCTCCTCCGGGACACATTCCTGCACAAAAACACTAAAATGTAAAAAGGAACATAAATCGACTCGAAATATTTACAAAACTAACAAAAACAGACTCGAATATGCACAAAAACGGATGTGTTAAACTAACACATCAAAAATACCCACATTTAAACCTTTTTCGTCCTCGAAAAAGCTAACAAAATGGAATCATAGATCAGGGGCTTGGTTTTTAATATGCAATGATTTAACAATCTTAAATCCTTGTGTATTAACCGCGATTGTTGGTATAATTGTCCAATCTAAACCCAAACACCAATTTCAAGTTCCCTAATCATGATTTATTTATGTTCAAGTTTAATCATTCATCTTATGGATCACATCCCTTGGTCAAAACGAGTTATCTTAATCCTAAACAACAGCTTTCAAGGCACAGGATTAAATCAAAAGACTTAAACCCACCTCTGTATGCAAACTACCTAGATAAAATTAAAATTTTAACCGAATTATGGACATGGATGAAGGTGTGAGCATTTTGCCTTTTTATTCTCTCATTTTTCTTTTTCTTTTACCTCACTTGAGCGTATTACAGCACTGTTTCACTCGGTTATGAGCCGGGGTATGACAACTGCTTTTTAGCTCTTATTCTCTCTTTTTTTTATTTGCACAGGCTCAGCTCACTTAGTGGATTGTGAAATTTCTTTTATTTAGCGGACGCCATAAGTCTCGGATTTATTTTCATAAAAAGAGAACATATGTGCCAGGTTAAATTTTAAGAAATCTAGGTTGTTAGTTTACAGAGGTTTCTTTGTTCACTATTACTTAGTTTCAGATTTCCCAAATTTTCCAAGTCTTAAACCCACAAGAATCCTGAATTTAAGTTTATTCTATCAATCCTAAGAAACTTTCTATCGGCTGGGCCTACCAACAAATCCCACATCAATACACAAGTTAGCCTCTAAAAACCTAAGCCCTAATCATAGTCCGATCATCTTCCATTTATAAAATGCAAGCCAGAACAAGGACATTTTTCAAGACTCTAGTTATATACATCCTAAAACTCTAGACTCAATCAGAAAATGCAAAATAAATAAATAAACAAACGAATATTTACAGAAAGATAAAGCAAAAGGTAAAAAGTGGAAAAGACTTAGCTGATAACGTAGAATCAGCTTGCGTGAGTCTAATCCGAAAAGAAGTCAATCTACACTGCCTGCAGTTTGCATATAATGTCTAAGTAGTCGCCACCCGAATGGAAATTGAGTACGAGCGGTTAGAACCAGACTGCAATTAAGATCTAAAACAACCAAGCAAGATCAACTGTAAAATAAAATAAACAGACTCAAATAATGACTTAATTAAAATATTTACAAATGACTCAATTAAAAGAAAAATCTCTCTTTTTTTATTTATTTATTTTTATTTATTTTATTTTATATATATATATATATATATATATATATATTTAGTATTTTTAATTTAATATTTACAATTTTTATTAGAGATAATGTGGCAGAGAATGACATCGGTGAAGGAACCGGTTTAGCATGAGACAATCCCGTGCGTATCAGCAAATCTTTGATGTATTTTTGCTGAGATAAGATCATATCAAGGCTAATACGCTTTATTTCAATCTCCAAAAAGTAAGAAAGTGCACCCATGTCTTGAATAGCAAACGAGTGGCTCAAACTAGAAACCACTTTCTCAATAGCCTGATCATTGTTCCCTGTCAAGATAATATCGTCTACATATACAAGCATATAAAGCCGCATGCCATTTTGAGAATAAATAAAAAAGGACGAATCTGTCCGAGAGCCACAAAAACCAAGAGCAGTAAGGGCCGATGTCAGGCGCTGAAACCAGGCACGTGGGGTCTGCTTAAGTCCATAGAGGGACGTATGTAAAAGGAAAACATGATCCGGTAGAGTAGAGTCAACAAACCCCTGGGTTGAGACATGTAAACTGTCTCATGCAAGTCCCCATGTAAAGAGGCATTCTGAACATCCAACGGGGCTGAATGGTAGTGGATTTTACAACGGACAAGACAGCAATGGACAAGACAACACGAATGGTAGTGGATTTTACAACGGGGCTGAATGTTTTAGTATAGTCAATGATCGGCTGCTGATTAAATCCTTTCGCGACTAGACACGCTTTGTAACGAGTAACTTTACATGTCTGATCACGTTTCAGTTTGTATACCCATTTACAGTCTACAATGTTAGTGCCTGAAACACGTGGAACCAGAGACCATGTTCCATTTCTCATCAATGCCAAATATTCGGTAGCCATGGCTTGTTGCCAGTGAGGATCTTTGTTGGCTAATGATATGGCCAAGGATTGTGCCCTATTCAAATAAGTAGTAGATGTTTCGTCACCTTGCATGGAGATCCTTAAAAAGGTGGGTCTTGATTGTAGAGACTCGAGAAAAAGATGTCGGTGCATAAGCATTCTCCAAAGACAGCCATATGTCATGAGAAGTGTATCCTTGAACATGATGGAAAGACGCTTCAAAGATACTAGAGATGAGCAGACTTCGAATATGGCCATCTTTAGCAAGCCATGTTGTATAATTAGGATTAGGTGTGGGTTCATCTTTGTCATCAGTGGGTGGAAGAAGGGCTGGTGGACATGGTATTGTTCCATCAACATAGCCGAACAACCCATTGGTAATGAGGAACGGGGTTAGCATGGTTTTTCAGAACCTATAATTGGTAGGAGAGAGGGTGAAAGCAAACTTGTGTGAGTTGTGACTGGTTTTGACCGAATTAGAGAAGGGGGCTAAAAGGGCCATCGGAAAAAAAAACAGGTTGTGATCATCAACTATACTGGTGGGTGGTGATCGGCGGCTGTATGGTGGTTGTGCGCAGGTAGTAGGCTGTGATGGCTGGTAGGGTTTTGTATCCCATGGCTGTTGATACCACAATAAAATGAGTATAATTGTGTATATTGTCATTAACTGATAATCATGTACATTATATAGTAGATACATTTATATATTTAATCCTTCTAATATAATCTATTACTAATATATAATATTCTGTCTAACAGGATAATTAGTTGAATTAATTCATTGTTTCTACATTTTTATTCAAAACCCACATTTCTAATTAATCATTTTCTAGTTTTGTTTCGTTAGGTCAATGTCTCATGAGTTTGACATCCGGATTTTCATTGACTATTCTGCAATTGATAGGTACACTTGTCTGTCATAATGGTCTAGGTATTTCTATTTTAACTCGTTGTATCTAGGTTAAGTATAGATTAGTGTTTTGCATCATTTTCTTAGATCACAAAAAGGATCATCAATATCATAAAATTTTGTTTTTATTTTAAAATGTGTTATGCTATTTAAAAAAATTTTCATTTCTGTCTGAGTATATGTTGTTTACATTGCAACTTTATTCAAGATTTATATTCTTAAAATATTTTTATAAATGTCCTTGCATTGGGTTAAAAACTATTTTATTTCGTAATTCTGACACATTTCCATTGATATGCATTTTTTGTCAATCACGGTGGACCGGTGTGATTTTTCAGGCGTCATACTATGCAACATTATAAAATTATATTGTTTTTCACTATTCTTTTTAGTTTTTTTTACTATGAATCACTTACCGTTTGGGTGGAAGAAAACCACATGCTTAAAAGATCTTTTTTCTTGAACGAAGCCCTTAACCCACCAGCAACCAATTGCTAGGAAAAATCCAACCCAAGCATCCGTTCATAGGCATGACGGTGGAAGGCCAGTAAAATTGGGCGCGATCAAGGATCGAAGCTAGAACTTGGGTCTCATATCACTTTCCTAATATTTCCATCTTACCACTATGACAAACATTACCAGTAGCTTAAAAGATCTCAAATTTGAAGTTAATCAGACAGCAAAAAACAATTCTAAATCCTACTAAAATATTTGGGTTGGTTCTTATTTGTATCCGAATTTCTAATTTGGTTTTTAGATTGGGTATTTTGATATAAAAAAACTTGACATTCGGATAGAATATATGCTGGAGAAGTTATTCAATAAACACTTAGAAATCTATCGGCTCGTGTATCAAATTATTATCCGAAATCAATATTTCTACCATTTTGAGTTCAAGAAACTTGATTAAATAATACTACAAATAGAATCGTTTGTGATATGAATTTCGAGAGTGTTCATCTTTGAATTAAGTTTCTGTGTTTTTAACACCAACCAACCGCACGACAGTTATTGGCGGTTGGTTTTGCGGGTAACTTCGCAAATCAAATTTCGGGTCCAAGTGATTCCGATCACAAGAAATAAGCAAATTTTGTTTAGGTTTCAGGGCGTTACACCAACCCCATAAGGGGTGCCGCCCTTTAACCCCTTCCCGCTTAATGGTCACCAGAACCGCCACCTGGGCTCTGCCCCTTGAATCCTACCAGGGACGCTGCCCCCTTTCCCCCCTTGGTCATGAGCTTAGAAATCTTAAACGACCGTGCGCTCCGTACCTCCAACTCTTTAAAATTATTTAACGTCCAATTACACTAATATATACAACGATATCCAAATTCAACCAAATAAATCATGATTATATATTCAAATACATAAATCATTTTTATTCAATTTATTTGGATCGACCATTACTCATGTTTCTTATTCGGATCATTTCAAGTTTCTAGTAAGGTCCAAAAAATTTCAAATATGAACAAACCAATCTAAATAAAATGATTTTTAAAAACTCTACTTCTCGCTTTTTATTTATATAACTTAAACTTTGACCTACTGGTATCATACTCGTACTAGAACCGACCGAGCACTATTGATCATGGCATTTGTATTTTTTTTTTTTTCTTCATGTTTTCGGTATTGGTACCACCATCGTTTTGGTATTTTCAGTTGTACATGTACCAATAATTTTTTTCCTTCATGTTTTCAATATCATTATTTTTTTAATACAATACCAATATGATATGGTACTGATTCATCCCTATAATACAAAGTCGAAACTTCGTTATAACATCCATTTTACTTTTCTTTCTTTTTTAATAGGAACACGGAACACATGATATGATCGATTTCGAATACTCAAATCATATAGCAACACCTGAAACTAGGGTGTCCCACCCCATGAGGAACCCTTTAGAAAACCCCCTAACCCCAATCCTATGATCTTCCATTTGAATAGTCATGGTTAGAGGTGTACAAATCGGGTTTTTTTTGGACCCGGTTCCGGTTCCAGAACCGGTTCCGGTTCCAATCGGTTCCGGTTCCAGTCAACAAAGTCAATACCCGGTTCCGGTTCCAGTTCCGGGTTTTAACCGGTTCCAACCGGTTTTTGACCGGTTCCGGTTCGGGTTTTGGCCGGTTCCGGTTCGGGTTTTGGCCGGGTTCAGGTGGAACCAGTTCCGGTTTTCCGGTTTCGGTTCCGGTTCCGGTTTTAATTTGTCTGAAAAACCGTACCCATTCGTACCCACCGGTTCGGGTATGACCGGTTCCAGTTCCGGTTCGGGTTGTCGGTTCCGGTTCCGGGTCCGGTTTTTTTGTACACCTCTAGTCATGGTGATACCTTTTGGCATCCATTTTACTTAACTTATATATTTCATTTCACTCATTCACTATTAATATTTCATTCTTGCATGGTTTCTAACTTGTTATATATATAATAAATAAAAAAAAACTATTTGATTATTAATATTTAAAAAAAATTACGTGATGCAATGCCCTTGTGAACATTGTTGCATGCTTTGTAAAAGTGACATTAACGTTATAAAGTAGATAAGAAAAACATACGAATTTGTGGTACTCAGTTTTATAGGTGTATACATAAATAGAAAAAAGTATCACGCTATTGACTTATCATGTTTAGCAACTTACTATCGATCGATATGAAATATAATCTCCATAAAAAGAAAAAACTTATTCACAAAGCAACTATGTTTTTACAAAATTTATACAGGTATATTAAGGAAAAAACAATTAAGCACAACCACAAACTAGTTTTAGTTTTTTCAAGTTTACGAATTAAATTTATAAAAAAATTAAGATTATACATATACTTCAAGTGTTAACCTGAAAGTTAATAAACTTAAAATGATAAAAATTTAATTAGAAAACTTGAGGGCATAAAAAATCACTTAGAAAATATTAACCGCTATTCCTAAATTAGTTTCATAAGAATTATGATTTATTATAAATATATATATATATAGGGTAAGGTTCCCCTAAAAAGTTTATTTTGCCTAAGAAGGCTAAGAAGGATTTTCAAAAACTCGAAAACCAACTCAAACAAACCCCGATTGAATTCATTTTTGCATCATTGGAACCGGCTTGTCGAACCCTAAAACCCAAACCTTAAATCATAAACAATAAACCTTAATACTAAAACCAAAACTTTAAAAACAAATCTTTAACATAAAAGATAAAACTTTAAAGCTAAAAATCAAGCCGTAAAACCTAAAATCTAAATCTAGTTGTTAAAACGAAAACTTAAAAGCTAATGTTGTCGGGTTCGATAAGACGGTTCCAATGCCATCGAAATGAGTTCAATAGGAGTTTGTTTGGGTCGGTTTTGGAGATTTTAAAAATCCTTTTTAGTCGTCTTAGGCAAAATATACTTTTTATTTGATCTTTCTCCTATATATATATATATATATATATATATATATATATATATATATATAGGTGGACGTTCAAATGAGAACCAATATAAGTTAAGAACTAAAAGAACCATGTCTAGCCACAAATTTGAAGGGTAACTTCCCCTATTTTCAAGGGAAATTACTTTTATACCCTTCAAAACTTGTGGCTACAAATGTGGTTCCTTTAGTTCCTTAGTATTTAATGGTTCTTAATAGAATAAGTCCCTATATATATATATATATATATATTCTTCATTGGTAGCAATGTATAAGGTGAGCGACCTCACCCGATATCAACTTGTTATTGCATCACGATCCACTCCAATAACTCACCAAACGATGGTCGACTTAATACGTAAAACAATCCAAGCAAGGGTTTATAGCCTCAAAATATGCAGGGCTTTCAAAAATTTTAAAATTTTTTATATGTAATTGAATTTTTTGACCTATATGGTTCGATTGGAACTAAGGTATCCTCGCCGAAGGAAAAGAAGAGTAAGCCAATAGTATCCCGTGTTTTTTTAGTTTGTATACTCTGAAGCAAATAAAAATACAAGAAAGTCCCTAGTAAAACTATGCTCTTTTTTAATTTTCATGAAAGGTTTGTATTTTATAAATCAATGAAAAAACTTTTAGCTTATTATTGTCGGTATCAAATCTAAATAAAAAAAGATGGACTTTTAACATAATTGTTAGTGAAGTGCCTCAAACTCTTATTCCGATTAGAGCTTTCAAAATATTGAACTAGCCGTGACGTTAAGGTCTTATTCACTCGCTTGTCATTTTATTAAAGTTTTTAATGGGATTGGTAAGAGTATTTTAATACAGTAACTGTATATTAGCAAGTGGGTGGTGCTCATGAAGCTAGGGATCACAATGGGTCGGTATTGATAATTTCATTTTATATTTTATTATAAAAATAAGTCTCATGTACGATCCAATGCTCTACGTCCCATTTGCGGTGCACACATATAATGTATATATGTGTGGACCTTCAATGGGACAAAGTAAAATTGCACTAATTTTAATGTTATTTTACTTATTTTGTGAAAATAACGTTAAAAATGTTGGGATGATCAACTTCAAACGATAACTTTGAACCGGGGACTCCTTCGGAGCAGTTTATTTGTTTGTTTTGTATGATCCAATGCTCATCGAGTATCTATTTGTAATTAGTCGTCATGTTAAAATCATTCTCATAGGTATATGGAATATTCATTGATTTGTTAAACAATGAAAATAGGAATTTTCAAATATACTTCCAGATTCTGATTATTATATAACTTTATGTTTTTTGGATAACAATAACAAGTTAGATGCATTTAAAAATCACATAGAGTATATATAATATGCACATACAAAAAAAAAGTAATAAAATAAACTCCATATATCCTCTCATCTGATGTCCCATCACGAGTATTTGGTACCGAGTACCAATATCGTACCGTTAGAGCTCGTATGTTATACGGTACTCACTTTTTCATAAATTCAGTACGGGTATTTCCGCTACACTATTGGTACAAAATCAATACCATTTAGAGATGATTATTTTATAACAAGTATCGGTTGTGAACTGATATCATACCAATAAATTCAGTACCCACTTTTTAAAATTCGATATCAGTACTTCTAATATCGATGCCAGTATTGATACGAAACTGAAAATCATCCTCGCACCATAGCACACATTGTCTCCTCACCTCTTGAATGCCATCGACTTGTGCCTCCCCATCTCTAAAGCCAATCAAGAAATCATAAAAGTGAATGTCTCTCTTTTATAAAATATCATATAGTGGTATAACCAACTATGTTACTTATTAGTTACTTGAGGAGAGAAGAGGTACCCTATGGCTTTGATATTGAGAAGATCACTGGTTCAAATCCTGGCATAATGAATATATATATATATATATATAATACTCCAAAATTAATTATACAATTATAAACGCATTTAATCAAACATAATCATGTTACAAAAATATATAATGTTTTTTTGTATAGCAAAATAATTTTTTATTTAACAATAATTTTATCACTGGTTCAAGTCCTGGCATAATGAATATATATATATATATATATAATACTCCAAAATTAATTATACAATTATAAACACATTTAATCAAACATAATCATGTTACAAAAATATATAATGTTTTTTTGTATTGCAAAATAATTTTTTATTTAACAATAATTTTATACATAAAATATTAATAACAATTCAAAATTTCAAGCCATCAAAAAATCGTTCTACGTGTAGTCACACCTCTCACATACCCAAAGAGCCGGCTGTAACAACGTTGTCACCTTTCTCGGCTTATTGTGAAGCCATCTAATTAAGACCATGCATGCAAGACACCATAAGTTGTCGTTTTGAATCTTCAAGGGCTAGGGTTTTTATTGTTTCTTATTAATTAAAACGTGACTCCATTATTTAATGAATTGTTTATACGTTAATTGATACCATTAACCACGTGAAAATGAACGACTTATTTAATTATAATGGAAACTCCGGTTAATTGTTAAAAATATGCTTCTAGTGTTCTTTGTTGACTTCTGTTATGACAGGTTTGGGTTTGAGTCTCCTTTAAAGCAATTGCTTATAGACTAGCGCAAGGTTTTTCAACTTAGATCTCCTCGTGTATGGTAGGGTCAAGTTGCCCGTTTGACGAGTGGTATTTGATTTTTCCTGTTTAAAAAAATCGAAGTAAATGCCTAATAAACGTAATTTTTAATTTAAACAGGCATATTTATCATGTGAGAGCTTAGCTGAAAGCAGTGATGTAATTCTATATTAATAAATAAATAGCTAAAAAGACACCTAACATTATGTTGTTTAATCTCAGTAGCGTTAGTTTTTGATATCGGTTCCGTCTCAGCTTTAAAATTCTCGCCCCTCATCTAAAATTATTCAAGATCCTTCACTGATAACAAGAAAACCTCTTACTTATTAAGGAGTAAATTGCTCCAAGAAATACTTGAACCCAAAATCTTTTGTAAAAAAAATCAAGAAATACCGCTAGACTATAAGTTCTCTGGTTATATTTGTTATCCCTCTTTTGATCGGGGGTCCTCTTATTTGTTAAAGTTGCTCTGTAATGTCTAGACCTCCTTTGGGCTGCACCTTTCGATCCAATACCTGAGCCCATTTACGCTCCCCACCGGCCCACCGGCCACCTGTTATTTTCAAATTCACCTCGTTATAGTCTTTTATTTCGTTATACCGAACAAGTTAGACTTTTATAATTAAACAAGTGAACTGTTTATTTTTAATTAAATGTGAATATTTAGTTAATTATTATTAGTTACATTTATTTACAATACTAATTAATTAAGCTCTTATTTAAATAATGGAATAAATATGAATTTTATTAAATTAACTTTCAAATATCTTATTTAATATTTTTGTAAATTTAATAATTTTAAAATTAAAATTTTCAGTTTATATTGTTGATACACGTTATGCTCAGTTTTAGCGTTGTTGGTATTTAAAAAAAAATAAAGTAAATAGATTTTTGTAATTACGTGCTAGCATTTATAAAAAAATAAACTTTCAGCATTTTGTAAAACTTAATTAGTATTTTGTTGTGTCTAGCTCCTTGCTAGATTTCTTTTAATAAAATTAGCAATTCAAAAAAAAAGTAATAGAAATTAAAGAATTATGCATAAAAAAAAAAAAAAAAAACCCAATTCTCTGGCAAATATAGCCATGCAACTCAAAATTTTAAACTAATTTAGGAGTTGTTTGTTTGGATCTGAATGAGTTTAAATCTTAATATTTTAGATTCAGACCGTTTGTTTATTGAAATAAACACGTCTGAATGGGGAAAAACATCTAAATTAACATCTGAATGGTTTAGACTTGGTGTGAAGTCTGAATGAGAAAATGGTGTGGGAAGAGGGGACGGTTGAAGAAGTCCAAAGGAGTCTCCACGACCAAAGGTCTCTCCACCGCCGCCTCACAACCACCGCCGCTCCCAAAACCGTCGAGTCTGAATCTGAGTTCGAAGGTGAAGGTCGATGGTGATGACGGTGGATGGCCGGGACTGTGGCGGAGGAGAGGCCGGGGCTGTGGCGGAGGAGAGGCCGGGGCTGCGGTTTTTTGGTCGAGAGGGCAGATTTGATTTTGAAGGGTAATTTTTTATTTTTCATTCAGATGTGTAACCATACAGTCTTAACCGGTTTAACACTTAATGGCCCAGACCCTCTTAACTATTCAGACACCTTAACCATTCAACACTTAATGATTCAAACGTTACCAAACAACCCATAACCAATTAGTTTTCTTCGTTTAATGGCTACATCACATCACATCACACATACGATGGATAGACAAGCAAGCCTATCATGTATTAGAGGGGTCGGAGTGGGAGCCGGGAGAGAGGCGGGACGAATTGGGGCCGACCGGGAACACCACCCCCCGGAAGTGGGGTGGGGTGAATCGGGGAGATGAAGCCGTTTCAAGCCGGAAGTGGGGTGGGGCGAATTGGACCGTTGGAGGACCGTTGTAGGTTTAAAAAAAAATCTAATTTTTTTTTTCTATTTAAACAACTCCAAAACAATCACAACTCACACTCTTTATCATTTTATTCTTTCATTCTACACTCAAATTTTATAAAGTTTAAAACAATGGATCCGTTTACATTGGAGCTTCCCACATTTGAAAGTAAATCGTCAAGTTCAGAAGAAGAGGAGATCAATATCAAAAAACGAAACTTTGAGTTTTTGTCAACCATCGTCGCCACGAGTTTAAACGAGTCTGCATCCACCGCATCCTCTTCGAGAAGGTATACACAATTTATTTAGTATAGTTGTTTTTTTATATTTTTTTTATTATGTGTTTTACAATATATATGTTACAATTTGTTTAAAATGTATTTATTTAGTATATTTTTTTATTACGAAAATCTTCGAGCCGACCTTATCGAGCATTTGGAGCATTTATCGCAACAATATCACGCCAATAACCCGAATAATTAGTATTTTCATTTAATGTAATATCTTTTTAATTTAATGTAATATCTTTTTAAATTTTAATGTAATTTTATATTTTATTTTTAATGAATCTATTTAATTATTATTATTTATTTATTGTTAAAATAATTAAATAAAAATAAGATTTGAAAATGGGGAAAAATGGGGAAAAGTGGGACGACACCGTGCAAAATGGGGAAAAGTGAGGAAAAGTGAGGAAAGCTGATGTGGCGCTGATGTGGCAACGGGGAAAAGTGAGGAGTTGTGGGAGGACTCCTTGTGGCCTTATAATCAGGCCCGAAGCATTTGAAGGGTCCAGGTTGGGTACACTGTTCCCACTGTTTTTCAACTCAAAATAATTGATTTAATAATATTTTATTAGAAAATTTTATAGGAATTAAATCTGGTTTCCTTTTTTTTCTTTCTATAAATCTTTTGGCTCTTACTAGACTTTTTCAAGCTATATGATTAATTATAATAATATTGTCCAATTCTTGTAATTGTCATATTGTATCAATTATTATATTATATTTATTATTCTTGTCACTTTATCCTTTACTTTCCAGGATACTCAACATTAAGAATGCATTACCTCATGTGACAATTAATCATAAAAACTTTTAAAATATAATAATGCATCGAGTGTGTTGGAATCTTTTTAAACAAATACAGATCTGCTTGGCTTCATAAAGAAATGGTAGGGTCGTTGATCCATTTACAAAACCCACGTCTCAAACAGCGCCCCTTCAAACAATATATATATATATATATATATATATATATATATATATATATATATATATATATATATATATACATATATATATATAGGAGAGTTATCAACTGTTAACCAATTCTTATTCCGATAACTGAGTAACTACGTTTATTACTTTAAATACTACATTAAATTAAATCTAAAAGTGTAGGTTTTCTTGTTTTTAACTAATGCAATTACTGTGGGCCCCACTTACATCAATTAAAAAATAATAAAAAACCTATAACTTTATATTTACTTTAATGCAGGTCATAAAGTAATAAGACGTAATTATTCGGTTATCGCAATAAGGAAGGGTTAACATTTGAACCCTTCCATATATATATATATATATATATATATATATATATATATATATATATACATATATATATATATATATATACATATATATATATATATACATATATATATATATATATACATATATATATATATATATACATATATATATATATATATATACATATATATATATATATATATATATAGGAGAGGGCTCCAATGATAACCTTTATTTTTTAGAAAACTAATCACAATTGTTGTCCATCAATTTCGTTTTTCGTTTTTTGTTTTACTTTTTGTTTATTATAAGGTCAAATTTATTAACAAAAAGAAAATATATATATATGTAATTCATGTTATTACATATATGTAACTAACTGATTATATATATGTAACTTATAAACTATATATATGAGTTACATATATAAGTTACATATATGTAATTTTATAGGCTACATATACGTAACTTCGTGATTTACATATTTTTATTAAAAAATAATTGTTATAACATTTCTAAGCTAATAATAGAAAATCATGAAAAAAAATTAAAAGTTAATTGGTTAGCAAGAGTTTTATTGGTTTTTCTAAAATAAGGAGTTTTCTTTTGAACCCTCAAACCTTATTTTAGAAAAAACCAAGAAAACTCTTACTAACCAATTAATTTTTAATTTTTTTTCATGATTTTCTATTATTAGCTTACAAATGTAAAAATAACAAAAAAAATTTAAAAATATGTAGATCACAAAGTTACGTATATGTAACTCAAAAAGTTTCGTATGTAACCCTATAAAGTTACATATATGTAATTAGTATTAGTAACATAAAGTTACATATATGTAATAACCTAAAATACATATTTTATTTTTATTTCTCTTTTTACTTTTCTTATCTTATAATAAAAGGAAATAAAAAATGAAAAACAAAATTAATTTGTAATAATTGTGATTAGTTTTCTTAGTTTTTTTCAAAATGTTGGTTTTCTTATGAACCATCCTATATGTATATATGTGTGTGTGTGTGTGTGTATGGGATGGAAGTATACATAAGCCACTAAAAATGAACTAACACGTTAACAATCATCCAATTTTTAATTTATAATGTAAGTGGATATGATCATGTCCTGTGTTAGTTTTCTTATCTTATATTAAAAGGAAATAAAAATTTAAAAAAAAAAACTGAAAAACAAATTTAATTTGTAATAATTGTAATTGGTTTTCTTAGTTATTTTCAAAATGATGATTTTTTTATGAAAATCCTATATGTATATAAGTGTGTGTGTCTGGTATGGAAGTATACATTAAGCTACTAGAAATGAACTAACACATTAACAATCTTCCAATTTTTAATTTAAAATGTAAGTAAATAGGATCATGTCATGTGTTATTTTTCGTTTTTTAATATTGGAAGTCATTTTAAACATTTTATAACTGCTTAAAAAAGTAGAGTTAATATGACAGTGACGACAAAATAGGTGTTTTTCGTTTATTTCTACATTTTTAAAGAATGCTGTCAGCTGTAAACCGGCCGTCGTTCAAAAAAAATTTGGTAAACTGGTCGGTCGTAGCGTGTATTCAAAATTCACGTGGGTCAAAACTGCGAAGGTCATCAATTAACAGAATATTCTCTCTCTTCTTTCTTTTTTAACGGCCACAGAGAACATTCAAACGACCAAAGCAAATCATCTTTTAAACTCTCGTTATTCGTTAATTTTCCGACCAATTTCCGTCCCCACCGTCCACCAACTCTCCACCGTCCTCATTCCTCCCTCCATTACTGATTACACCCCCATATATACTCACATCTATCAGCATTCACCATTAACATTCCAAATCACAATCATCAGTTTCATCAAGAACAATAATCTTTTTTGCTTCAATGGCTGCTGCTTCAGCTTCTCTGCAATCATTCCCTTCAAATTTGAAGCTATCACGCACCACCGGCGTCACCACCGCATCAGCTTCTAGTTTTCTGTCGTTCAAGAACTCGATTAACCCGGTTTTCTGTAAGAAATTGGCCGCCAACGTCAATGTTTCCGGCAGCCGGAAAACGTTTCTTGTCAAGAATCAAGTCAACCCATCAGATGCGTCCAGACCCAGTAAGTGAATTCTCGTTTTCCCCCAATTTGTTTAAAACATCATTTCAGGGTTTTGGTTAATTTGATGGTTTGGTGTGATCTGTAGCGAAAGTTCATCAGCTGTGTGTGTATGAGATCAACGAAAGAGACCGTGGAAGCCCTGCGTATCTCCGGTTGGGTCAAAAACCTGTGAATTCCCTCGGTGATCTTGTTCCGTTTACCAACAAAGTAAATTCTTTGATCTTAATTTTGGATTTCAGTTTTTTTGTTTATGATAACAAAGATCTGAAAGTTTTACCAAATCTGGTGCAGGTTTACAGTGCGGATCTTCAAACGAGATTGGGGATCACCGCCGGAATATGTATTCTGATCAAGAACATGCCGGAGACGAAAGGTGACCGGTATGAAGCTATTTACAGCTTTCATTTGGGAGACTACGGGCAGATATCCGTACAGGGTGCATACGTGACGACGGAGGACACCTACCTTTCCGTCACCGGCGGCACCGGAGTCTTCGCCGGAGCTTACGGTCAAGTCAAGCTTCAACAGCTAGTGTTTCCCTTCAAGCTGTTCTACACCTTTTACTTGCAAGGATTGTCTGCTGATCTGCCATCGGAGCTGTTAGTCACCCCTGTTCCTCCGTCGCCGGCGGTGGAGGCGTCTCCGGCGGCGAAGGCCACGGAGCCGGGGTCTACAGGTCCTAACTTTAGTGATTAAAGCAAGGAGTTGAGCGTGATGCGCACTGATGGAAGTACGTAGATGAATTTGTACCTTTAGCTGTATGATTTGTACGTTGAGGGGCCAAAGCTAAAAAGTAGGTTCTGACTAGCTGTGGCTCATTTTTTAAGTGGCTCATCATGGTATTAGATTTAGTTTTATTTCATTAAATAAATAATGGAAGTATTTGTTGGATTGTTACTTTTAAACGGAATCTGTCATAATTTTCGTTTTATACATTTGAATATTTGATTGTATAATAAATCAATTTAGTTAGAATATAACATACCAAAAACACGAAATAATATATCAAATTAAAATATAACATAAAGCAGAAAACATTATAAGAATACCAAGATATACATGTTTAATTATACGATGTAATCAAAACAAAGAGAGTGATTATCAAATAAAATAAAGTATACTTGATATTAAAGTTATATTTAAGACTAAAAATATCTAACTTTGCAAACTAACATTATGATACTTTAACTCGTAACATTTACCTTTTTTATATTAAAATTGACTTAGTTTAAGCCAACGATAGAAACGACCTTTATATTATCAATAAATAAGTTAGTTTAAATTTAATGTTTTCTTTTAAACTAAATTTAGTTTAAGCAAGGTGTTCATTTTTCGAGATCTAGTTTGTCATCGTAGTAGTGTTGGTTCGTCATCGTAGGAGTGTTGGTTCGTCATCGTTGTGTCATGTATGTTTACTTTCTCTACCTTTTTCACTTTAGACATTTATGTTTGAAATGATTGAAATATATTTTTGTAGCTCTTCTTCTTAGGAACTTAATTCCACTTTTATTCTTCCATGACTACCATTTCTATCCTAACCATATCCTTAGTTTTCTTGATTTAAAATTTCATATCGAAACATTGACATTTATGTTCATTGACTTTTGACTTTCCATCTCATTTGAAGGATAAGAGTCTGTCATCCAAATCTTCCTCATTGAGTTGTATCTTCGTGCGTTCTTCGAAAGCATTCAGTCTTTGAACGACCTTATGAAATGACATTGTGTTAAAAATAAATTCCTCTATTGGAACAATAATCTAAATGAACTTTGTTGGTAACGAATCAAGTTGTTTTCGAACCAAATATTTGTCATTAATTGTACACACGCTATTGGTTGCTTGTGACATGAACTTAATAATTTTCTAGGCATCAATATCAAGTGACTCGTAAACACTTATTTTTAGATATTCAAAATTAAAATTGAGCGTTTTGTAGCTAAGGCCCTTATCCTTTTTAGCTCCTACATGTAAAATGTTCTATAACTGTTCATGTACTCAGAAAGATGCAAGTTTATTTTTATTTAAACCTAAAGTAAAGATAATTGAGAATATAAATGTAATTTAGAGAATAGAGTAACATCAAATTGAACTAAAGAAAAAAAAGTAAAAGATATAATATTTGATATGAAATGGTTTCAAATTGAACCCATATCTATTCTATTATACTTAATAAATCAAAATAATTATGGGACACTTGTCACAAATCTTGAGTATCCCTACAATACTTTTCCCGATTCTCTCTCCTAATAAATACACAAATTAATTAAATACTAATTATATAATTATATGTTCTTTATACCTTTTTCAATTAAAAAAAGTTCTTAATATTATAAAATATATTACATAATAATATTAAATACCAATTATATTATATATACCTTTTATAATCAAAAATGAATTCTTAATATAATAAAAAAATATTTTAATATCAAGAGCACACTTTTAAAAAATCAAATTATTTTAATATATGAAAATTTTCTCAAAAATGTATAGCTCATAATGTCTTTTTATAATTTATAAGTCATTATGATTAACTATTTATTTTTTTTCTTTGTCAACTTGTTTAATAATAAAATATAACATCTTTTATTTTGTAAAAAATGAATGGCACTTTTGAAAACAACTTTATTAAAATGAAATGTTTAGAAACCAAACTTTGAAAAAGTGTTATTTAAAATTCAATATTATTATTTTATTTTCTATGTAATATTGATCATATTTTAAAACAGAAAATCATTTACAATTTTTAAATTTATATTACTGAATATTTATTAATTTTTATTCAATCCGTGTAATATACGGGATGTTAACCTAGTTAGAAATATATATAAAAATAAACACATCATAACATATACAAATAACATAATATATTATATATAATCTAACTCGGTTTAAATAAGAGTTATATCAAAATGTAGATAAAATAACATGTTACAAATTTAAATAAGAAATATACCTTTATCTTTATCTTTATCGTTGTCTTTATACTAATAAATAAAAATAAATTGAATATATGTATGAAAGCATGTACGTACTAATTTCACTTTTTTTTCTATTAAATGAATCTCTCTTCAACTAAAAACAATATTAATTATTAATTGTAATTTTATACCTTTTTGATATTAAAAGACATATTTCTTAAAATATTAAAAAAAACGTTTATTAAATTCACACTATAAATAAAACCAAATTACTATAAACCATGTACTTTTATTAAGCATTAATCTCTTATAATTACACAATAAACTTTTTCTAAATAGCAAATATCTTAAAATCGTCTTTTTAGAGAATCTAAGTTTTATAAAATCCATTTTTTTAAGAAAGAAAACTTTTAATAAGATGGGATAACTCTACACAAATGTAACCAACTTTTCATATTGTTCCAATTAAGTCACTGGAACTTTTTTCTGTCCCAATTAGGTCACTCAACTTAATATTGGTGTTCTAATCCTATATAAATAACCTGAATAGCAGGTTATCGTTAATTTTCTACATATTTAACTTATTTAATATGTTAAGTGATGATATAATCATTTGATAAAGTAAATAATAAATTAAAAATTATTTAAAATCATCCAAATTTACGCATGATATTTGAAGAAAGTTAAGTTTCAAACGTTAAATATTGACACATATTGTTTGAAAAACTTATTTTTTTCAAATATATTGCGTAAATGTGGATGATTTTAAATAATTTTCAATTTATTATTTACTTTATAAAATGATTATATCATCACTTAACATATTAAATAAGTTAAATATGTAGAAAATTAGCGATAACCTGCTATTCAGGTTATTTATATAGGATTAGAACACCAATACTAAGTTGAATGACCTAATTGGGACAGAAAAAAGTTCCAATGACTTAATTGGGACAGTATGAAAAGTTGGTTACATTTGTGTAGAGTTATCCCTAATAGGATAGATAAAAAGCTATCAAACAATGAGATATTTATAAAAAAATATCTGTTTGTAAACAATATTTTTAAAATGAAATATTTAGAAACAAACTTTTAAACACATGAAATTGAAAAAATAATATTAATTGTTATTATGGTATGTATTTTTAATCATATTTTATCCTAAAATATCATTTTACTAGCTTATTGACCCGTGTACTATACGGTGTTTTATATAAAAAAATAAATATTACAAGACAATTAATGATAAAAAATGATATAAATAAAGGTAATCAAGCAAGACTGTGTCTGTTAGAATAATAATATAAAAAACAAGTGCATTATATTTGTAGACATACCTATCAAAGTTTCTTGTTATGAAGACATATTTACGAGATTATCACATTGAAATTATTTAAAAAAAAACTGAAAAATACATAAACAATAACAAACTTAAAACCAAATAGTAAATTAACATAATTGATTTTAAAAAAGATGTCCACTTAAACCAATATTAAAATTAAACCACCAATACAACGATGTCTGCCACATTAAATATTCATTGAAAGCATTATTTAAAACTGAAAACATAATAAAACAAAGAGTAAACTTCGTTTTTGCTCTATGTGGTTTGGTCAAAATAACGTTTTGCTCCAAAAGTTACAAAATGTCGTTTTTGCTCTATAAATTATGCATTATGTCTCGATCAGCTCCAATCTACTAGCACCATTTATTTTTTCTGTTAAATGTAAGAGTATCTTAGACTTTTCATACATAAGGGCTATTTGTGTAAAATTTTTTAAAGAGAAGTCTCCTCTCTCTTCAATTTTTCAAATTTCAGGCCACAAGGAGTGGTCTAGGTTTTCCCCACTTTTCCCCGTTGCCACATCAGCGCCACATCAGCTTTCCCCACTTTTCCCCACTTTTCCCCATTTTGCACGGTGTCGTCCCACTTTTCCCCACTTTTCCCCATTTTCAAATCTTATTTTTAATTAATTATTTTAACAACAAATAATAATAATAATAATATTCTTAAAATAAATTTGATCAACAGTCCTCGACCTGTCCTTCACGAGATGGTGAAAATGTTCGGTTACCTACATATAAAGAAAATAAATTTAAGCATCAACCGTTACTTTTTTTGTTAACTTAAACAATGTTAAAAAATACCTTTCTATAAAAACCATCCCGTTTTTGCGCATTACCAACATCGGGATTTTCAGAAATAGTTAGCCAAGCTCTGGCCAACGCAACCTCCTCTTCATCGGACCAACGCTTGGCCGGTGCTTTCTTTCCAATTGGTTTCTTTCCCGGTCGCCTAACCGGTTCTTGTTCTTCTTCTTCTTCCGACTCGACTTGAACATGTTCGCTTGAATCCGAGTCGTCTTGATTATGGTCACGATAGTCTAAACATACAAATAAACGTATAAAAATAGAAAAAAAATAAAATATAAAAATAGACTTAAAAAATAAACTTATAAAAATAAACAAAATAAAATAAAATATAAAAATAAACGTATAAAAAATACCTTGAAATGGAGATTGTTGTTGAAAATTTTGTTGGTCTTGTTGATACGATTGCTCCCACTGGTTGAATTGTTGTTGAGTGCCCGGTGAATATTGCAAATATGGAGGCGGGTTCATTGGATCGTAGAAAAATGATGGTTGATTCGGAGATGGCATTTGTGGATGATACCCGGGTGTGTTGAACGGGTTCATTTGAGGCGTTTGAACATTTTTTTGTCGTGGTTTTCTAAATTTCTTGGTTGATGACCCACCACGTGATGAACCTCCTTCCATTTTAGTTGAAAATTTTATAAATTTTGGTGTATAAGTTATAGAAGATGAGAGAAAAAAGTGTGAGATTTTGGTTGGTTTTTGAGTTGTTTAAATAGAAAAAAAAATTGGTTTTTTTTTTTTTAAAAAATTTAACCGTTGTCCAACGGTTATCTCCTCACTTCGGCGACAATCGGTGTGGCCACCCCGAATCACCCCACCCCACTTCCGGGGGGGTGGTGTTCCCGATCTTCCCCGGCCGGCCAAACTCTTCCCCGGCTCTTCCTCGTGCTCCACTCCGAGTGGCCTCATAGGATCATATTTTCTCTCTCTAAAACCTCACATTCTCTCTTTAAAACCTCATGATTCACACACACACACTCTGTGTATGAACAAAATGCTTAAAAACAGCAACAGTGGCGCAAATCAAATGTGATGGGAGTCGGATTCTCGCAGCTCCTCCCCTGCTTTAATCCGGCGGAGGATAAATTGAACGAGTCACCGGAGCTGATATTCAAGGAGGCTGAGCCACTAGACGAAACCCTAGGTCACTCCTTTTGTTAAGTTTTTTCATCAGCTCGATTCATATCTACTACACACTCAAATCGGTTTCTTTCTCCCTAGCAATCTCTACGATTCTCTCTGTCTCATGAATCTTCCTTGATGAGATTGCGGCAACCGTACAGCGTTACAAAGAACAATATCAATCAAAGCGATTTCTGGTGCATCGGCAAGCGCGAATACTTCTACGCCTCGAACTGTTGTTCAATTAGAGAATATTTACGATGATGTGATTGATTGTGTTGGTGGCGGTGTGAAGTCTAGTGGTGGATGCCGGTGGTGGTTGGAGGAGGTGACTGTAACTGTGGTTTTGGGGAAGAGGTGGGACATTTAATTAACTTAATTACACATCTAGTCCTCATTTGTGAAAAGTCTAAAATGACCTTATATTTAACAGAAAGAATTAATGGTGTTAGTGGGTTGGAGCTGATTGTGACAGAATGCATAATTTATGGAGAAAAAAAGACATTTTGAAACTTTTGGAGCAAAATCGTTATTTTGACCAAACCACAGGGAACAAAAACGAAGTTTATTCTAAAACAAATGTCTTCTCCAGCTTAGGAGTCAAGAGCTTTGGCGTGCAATCTTGAGCAGCATCTTCGGTGTATTATTTACATGCCTTTGATGTTGATAGGCCTAGGCTATCATCTTTTTTTTTTTTTGAACAACACCTAGGCTATCATCTACATTTACAAGATTGCATTTAAGCTCAACATAGATGCTTGACTTTTGGGTGTTTACAATATGAAGTTAACTCTTTGTCTTTGTATTTGAATAGATAGTTAAGTTGTCACTCAAGAAAGATACAAAAGTCTTCATAAAACCATGTAACAATATAATAACTAAATACCAATTATATATAATTGACCAATTTTCGATAAGTTGTAGAAACGAAGAAAATGCATAACCAACTTGAAAAGGAAAAATGCATAAATGATATACGGGATGAAAGAAGTATATAAAACATATTGGACTATAGCAGCTAATAGTGAGAATGGGATTTAGGACAATATATAATGTGGACACTATAGAAAAATGAGTGAAAACTTATATATATAGGGGTGGTTAACGTACATGTTATTGTCAACGTACAAAACGTAAGAAGCAATTAGGGCCGTTGATCCGTGATTTTTGATGGACCAGATTAACGCGATGACAAACTTGTAATTTATTATGTTAATTATACTAATTAGACGGTACACAATAAACAAAAAGGGCAAAAACATAATTTGATTTTTTTTAAATTTAACATAATCCTAAAAATCAGGGGATTTTACCCCCTTTCTTCCTAATTATCCGTATTACGAACTACGGTTATTCGGAGCGTGTTTATACAATCATACATGCAATCAATATTGAAAACCTTATTCGAAGAAGTTGAATCCGCCAAAGAACGTGATCAACAAACGTAAGTAAAATTTAACTTTATTGATACATTCTTACACTGTATTAATGATCTTAACATACATGCATTCAAATATTTAGGTAAACGTTCGGAAACTGTAATCATGGATTCTAGGAAGGTTACAACAGAGTTGCGATCAAAATCAAATAATGACAAAAAATCCTTGTTAAAGGATTAAAGGTTAGTATTTACAATTTCCTAACACAAAACGCTTTAATATTGTTTTATTTTGATTTTAGTTTGTAATTAACAACATAATGTTAGAAGATTGTGTTAATTAAACTATAACAATCATTATGTATGATTCTTAAATGAGTACTTTTAAAATATAGTTGTTCAATTAGTATTGGTACGTAATTATTGTAAACTGGTACGTAATTACAAAAAAATGAACTCACAAACATACACAAGTATCATGTAATATCATAAGTACTTGTTAGATTAACCACATTTGATTGATTTGCATTATACATTATTGATACCTGATTTCATATCAATTGCTTTAGAACAGTTATGTTGTTATATATCATTGGTACGTAAAAAATTTTAAATGCATCTGATTAAACCATCCTAAATGATCCAAACATATTGATATACTTAATCTTTGATTAAGAACGTGATTATAAATACTTAATTTCATATATGTACACAAGCTATTAAACCTGTTGTTGTTGTTGATGATGATGATGATGATTTTGTGGATCTACGAGAACGTCATATTAGACACAAGCCAAACACAAAAACTGTATCAGGACCATCACAACATATATTTGTGCCATATACAGACAAGAAGCTGAAGGCAAGAGTTGGTATAAAGAATAGTGTTACTCAGTTGTCTAAACAGCAAAGGAATGCAATCAAATCAATGGGAATCAAACCATTTTTATCATTGGATATAGATACCATTCCAACAAGGTTTGTACAATGGTTGGTCTCAAACCATTTTTATCATTGGATATAGATACCATTCCAACATTACATAAGTCGTAGTCGTCCATGATTGAAAACCATTCACTATCAAACTCTTCAGGTGTTATTTAATCAGTCCAAACAATATTGCATATATGCGACTTGAATTCGTCGTTATTACATAACACACTACCAACATGACACATTTAATAGTCAATACACATGAATATATATAATCACATACTTACAATTACGTACTGCATATAAACTACTGTTATTCTCCTTTAAAATTATGTCCTGATATAATAAGCTTACATAACCTACTGTTTATAATTCAAAAACAAAATGACGTACTGTTTATAATTCAAAAACAAAATGACGTACCCTCTTAGTTAGTTTAAAAACCTTAAAATCGAAAATTACATACCATTATTATTTAACAACCATAATAACGTACCATCCAAAAAAAATGTTAAATATTACGAATTCAATTATTAGTATATCATGCCTTTACCTTATCCATAACCTTTGTCATGATATGCCACATGCATAATCTATGTCTGCTTGTAGGCCAAACAGCTTCTACTGCCTGATTGATCGCAGCATCTTGGTCTGTGACTAAAACCTTTTGGGGGGAAACCAAAAGCATTTGTAAAACATTCCAATAACCATTTGTAAGATGCAATTGTTTCTGACCCTAGTAATGCAGATCCAAATGTGATGTTGCAACAGTGGTTGTCAATACCCGTAAAAGAAACAAACACCATTTTGTATATGGAAAAAAATATATGTTAGCATAACAAAAACATGTTATAATTTACATAAACATACTATTAATAAATGTATTTCATTTATTTCTTAGTTCGAAATGTTGCATCAAATGAAACAACATCACCAAAAATAACATAATTCTTCTTAGCATGTCCATCAGCCCAAAAAAGACCAGTAAGCTGGTTTTTATTGTCCTTTGTGTATTGAAATGAAAAATCAGGGACATATTCCTTCTTTTTTAATAATATATTGAAAACCATGTCCGCATCATATTCTCCTAGAAACAAATTTATCTGTTTTTTGAAGTTCTTACAGTCCACAGATGTAACACCAACCTTTTTGTCACACCCCCAAATTCGCACGTGCGGAGTCAGACCGCGCGGGTGTGACGTGGCCAGGATCACAGCTCATGGTCATATAGAACGACTATATATGAGTTTCACAACCATACAGTTTCTAAATATAACAAGTTTAATAAATATGCAGCGGAAAAGTTAAAGTGTCAAGCAGCGGAAATGTAAATCAAACGGTTACAGCGGAAAGTGAATTGTATCAGACAGTACAAAATGATAATTGTTTTAAAATCTAACAAAACAAGCCTAGGATTAGAGTCTATATGCAGGTCAGACTCCTTAGTGCATCCTCGTGCGCATCCTAGCTTGAAATCCATTAATTACCTGAGAATACATGCGAAAAAGTGTCAACTATAAAGTTGGTGAGTTCACAGGTTTAGACAGACATAAAATAGTAAACAGACATATACTAGGTATGTTAAGTTGTTTGTGGATCTACGATCCGTGAGCCTGTCAGTTCATCTTACCGAAACTCGACTGTTTCAGTTTGCCTCCCCGGGTCATCGCTGAACCCAGCATCAACATCGATATTACACTCGTTATGACCTCCAGTCAACATTGGTGCCGAGTGGGGCTAGTCAAACCCAGTTGTACTACGTAATAACGACTCGTTTGTTACACAACTAACGGTAAGGATATGTGAGGGCTTAATGCGATAATAGTTACACTCAAAATAGTTTTACAACATACCAATCATATATCTAAAACAGTTGCATTGTATTCTCACCCCAAAAGTTTAGCAAAAGCAGTTAAAGAGTAATAGTGGGGCCGTTAACTCACCTGATTTTAGTAAAGTGCGTTCGTACACGAACAGAGTAGTGCTCCTCTTTCAACGGTTACCTATATCACATAGGTGTTATGAGTTTGTGTTCACATTCGTGTGGGTCTCATAGGAACGTGTTCGTGTCCAAACAACTCTAAGTTGTTATGTGGGTCGTGTTGACCGTGTTTGACCTAACGTCCCGTTGGTGACGTTTTTAGTTCAGGTGATCGCGTGACGTGTGATTTAGTGTCGTGTGATGTGTGCGGATACCAAAGTCACATCCATGAGGTAACTTACTATTTATAGTAAGTTCCTATTTTAGGAAAGTTTCCATTTAAGCAAGTCATGAAATAAATCACTTTCCAATTATTCTATTATGAATAGTTAACCTAAGTGAGCATGTTATCACATAGCACATAGTTACACTTAGCTGGTTAAGCATGTTTCGTGTTCAAAAGTTACTATTTTGAGAAAGTTGTAAAAATAAGCATATCCTACTAACTCTAGCAACCAATTTCATCAGCATTTCAATATCCTAGTTTTGAAATAACCACTTGATCATGCTCGTTCTATTCAACACACTAACATTTACCGATTTTGTAAAATAAAGTTACTATTTATAGTAACATACGACAAGTCAACAATTTTAATCATTCAAAGGAAGTCAATAGGTCTAATATAATCATGTTAAGCATACCACATTATCAAGTTCATCATTCGTTAGCAAATTTATAACAAAAAGTTACTATTTTTAGAAACAAACGCGTAAATCGTAACTTTTGACAATTCTAGCAACTCATACACATCAATAGTCATCATAATGGCTTCTAAACATCATTTTATACATAAACCCTAGATCTAAACACTTGCATGTTGCCATTTCATCATCCATTCATATTTTGTAAAAATAAAGTTACTAAAATTAGAAATATGTGCAAATAACCATTTTATTGACATTTTTAACACTTCAAAATCTTGTAGATCATACCAAATATTACTTATAACAACATCTTAATGTCAAAAATCATGTAAAACTATCTAGATCATACATGCATGTGATCATCAATACCCATTTTATAACAAACTCATCATCTACTCAACAAACTCAATCAAGATCGTCATGGATCGTCATCAAATCATCAAATCAGCCATATAATCATAAAATCATAGATTTAATCAAGCTAAAATTTGTGCATGTGGTGCGTGGGTGGTTGCATGTGAGTGATTCATAATGCATGTGGGTTTAGAAGTGATCTTAGGCCATAATGAGTATAGTTACTACCTCACAAAGCTCTTGAAATCGTTAGATGTTGTGGTTAGGGGTGTTCAACGGTTCGGTTACCGGTTTGTTCAGTTCGGTTTGTTCGGTTTTTGGAAAAAAAAATTATATCCGTTAACCGAACCAAACCGAATTCATTATAAGGTTATCCGAACCGAATTCCAACCGAATTCAATTCGGTTCGGTTTTCGGTTATAACCGAACAAACCGAATTCAACCGTTTTAACCAAATTTAGTCAAATTCAACCAATTTTTTTTATTTTTCCCCCCAAATAATGTCTACTGCTTGCTTTCCCCAACCTGTTAGAATTTCAAACAACAATCCATTCTTATCCTAATAAAATATTTTGGTATTAATTTACAGTCAAATTGAAATGGGGTTTGGATGCATGTTGAAGACATCGCCAAACCAGTAAACCACAATTATTGCTTCATTGAATACAAACACTTGCTAATCTTATGCCTCTTTTTTTTTTTATGTAAATCACATCCTAAACAAGCAGGTTATATATGTAATAAAAAAAAACAGATCTAAATCCAAAACAAACACATTATAGATCTAAAATTGTAGATATTAGTTACTCACCGAGACGGAGAAGGAGCCACTGAGACGCGAGAGAGAGCTGAGACGCGGAGTCAACGAACGCACCGAGAAGGAGAAGAGGCCACTGAAAGCTTGAAATGCCAGAGAAGGAGACGCCGCCACACAGGAGTTTTAGGTTGAGAGGGAGGCCAGACTGGTTTCAGGTGAGTGATCGGAGTTGCAGAGAGGCCGATCGCCATTTGAGAGGAGATCTCGATCGGGTTTCCCTTTTCAAGAATGAGATTGGGAACTAGGGCTGATTTTATGATATATAATATATATAAAAATTAATATATTTAATTAAAAATTCGGTTTAAACGGTTAACCGAACAAACCGAATTCAAAAAAAGGTATAACCGAAAACCGAATTCGGAAATTCGGTTACGGTTAGGAACCAAACCGAAAACCGAATTCAGAATTCGGTTCGGTTTTTTTCGGTTACGGATACGGTTCGGATAACGGTTTTAAACGGTTTTCGGTTATTCTGAACACCCCTAGTTGTCGTAGCAGCTCTAGAAACTCCTGGAAAGCAAGGTTTCGTAGAAATAAGAAGGTGAGGATGGGGTTCAAGCTTCTCCAAGTCTTTTTCTTCAAGGTCTTGATAATTTGCAAGCTTCAAGCTTCAAGATGGGTCTCTAATGGCTTCCAAGGGCTGAAACAGAGGTTGTGTAGGTGTTTTGGGGAAGAGAATCCGTGCTAGTTGCGTCTGAAACCGAAAATCATGATGAAGGTAGGGAAATGATGGTCTTGGGAGTTTAAAAAGGTAAATCTACGAATCTGGCTCCCAGGCGCACAGCCTGACGGGCGCGCTTGGCGCCAGGCGTACCGCGCGGACAGGCGGGCAACCGGAGCGCCATCTACAACTCGCGCGTACCGCCTAGGTTGGGTGATTGGGTCAGGCGTACCGCCTGGACCTTTGGTCAAGCCCAATTTGGTACATTTTCTTGTTTTGGCCTGTTCTTCGCGTATTTCTCGATTACGATCATCGTTTTAAGATTTGTAATCATCGTTTCACCCATTTTAGGTTCCCTAGAACCTAAGTGTAGTGCGAGTGGACTGTGATTTGTTTAATTCACCAACGTTCATTATTCAAGACACGTGCGTGCGTTTTACGATAATTCCTCGAATTATCTGTGTGTTTGGACTGTTGTGCCACGTGTCACACTAAATAGTAATAGTTCTAGTGCCACGTAAATAATAATAATACACATTATTATTAAAATAAAATATTTGCTGACCTGAAATTTACGAGGTGTCACACTTTTCAAACCCCCCATACTTTGTACGCATTATATTAAAAGCTGAAACCGGACCAATGTTGTACTTGTACATTGAACACGTCAACTGCATTTGCTCATATGTTAACTTCCTATATTATGGCAATAGGTGGATATCATCTTGTGAAACAAGGCTGTGATTATGTTCTTCTACAAATTTGCTAATAGTAAACTTAATTCCATCATTTGATTTTAAAACAATATGAGCTAAACATCCAGTTCTTTGATTAGGCATGTTCCTAGACTTGATTTTCTTCTCTTTCCTGTCTTTATTTTCATTTGAATTACATTCTCTTGTCGGTTTATGTCCCTCCTTAGAACAAACAATGTATTTTATCTTTATGACCTTGCCATAACATATCTGAGATCCTCTCCGAGCTATAAAACTGCATTTAATTGCATATGTTTGGTAAAATTCAAATGCATGATCAATTGAATCGAAAACCATTCCTTCTTGTGGTTTGTACGAAATGGGGACATCAGGTTTATAAAAATGCTTCCCTGATGTTGGAGATATACGTTCTATACCAACACATAGCTGATCAACTTGAAATTCTGCAAATAACATAATTACGTCCCATACTTATCATAAATTACGTACCTATATAATAAGGGGAACAAATATACTACTTATTATATATGATGTAACAAGTTAATCTTGTACCATACAAAATACATATTGATCCATCTTATAAAATTGTAATCACTTATTATACATGATGCAATAAGTTAATCACGTTCCATAAAAAATACATATTGATCCATCTTATAAAATTGTAATCAAATAACGTACAGTACATAATGCATTACTTAATTACGTACCACAACCCACGTAAATAACTACGCTCTTAATCATAACAGTACATTAATTATTACGTACTACTTATATAATCTACAATTTAGTTCATACAAAAACCAATTCAACACACATTTTAGAATACAAACAAATAATTATGTACATGCTCATCCATAATCACGATTGAAATAACGTACCATATATATCATAATACAAATTACGATTGAAATAACGTACTACTTATATATCATAATCACGATCGAAATAACGTACTACTTATATAATCTACAATTTAGTTCATACAAAAACCAATTCAACACACATTTTAGAATACAAATAAATAATTACATACATACTCATCCATAATCACGATTGAAATAACGTACCATATATATCATAATACTAATTATATCCAAAAAGTTTAAAATACGCATAATTAATTGATGACACGACCTAATTTTATATATTCACACAAACAAACAATTATACGCCGTTCTAAATTCATCTATCATCAATATACTCCTAATTACAGAAAAATTCTGATAATAAATAAGGAAAATTCAAAAAAAATGTTTACATCAAATAGCGTACCTTCGCAAACTCTATCGACACCCATTTATGGTTTAACAACAAACGTTATTGAAATTTTTCTTCTAAATCTCAAATTGAATCAGAAACAATTGCTTAATTCATGAATTCATATGAAAATTTTCAAAAAAGTAACTGATTCCATGTTTGTCGTGTGATTACGTAAATAATAAAATCGTTTCTTAAAATAAGCTAGTGTGTCATTTACTAAATTACCCCTCCGGACCATGTTTTCGAATTACACGTGTCATGTGCTTTATGGCTTCTTACGTTTAGTACGTTAAGATCAACATGTATTTGATCCGGCTCCTATATATATATATTGAAAAAATTTCTACTTTTGGCATATATTAGGAATGTATTAATGTCATTATATTATTATAAATTAGATTATAGAAATTAGGAAAATTTCTAAAAAAATTGAATTGAATATTGCATTTATGTTTTGCGTAAATTAGAAAATAAATAACAATTTAAAATTATTATGTTATTTATGTATTTTAAAGAACTTAATATAGTTTACAAAAATATTCAAAATAAATTAACATTGCCATATTAGTATAAAATAATTGGAAACTTAAATCTATTTTACTATTTTGACATGATATACTTGTGTCAATTAAGAATGTATGTAAAATTGTGCGGGTTGAAAACAGATTTTTCTTTCGTCTTGTAAAAACAAAACATAAATAAAAAAAATTTAGTCTGAATTTACGTATGTGATAAGTTTAGGATGCATGTGAATCTCATGCATGTTTAAATATGTATGCCTTCAGTGAGTTCAGAAGAGCTTATGTTATCAAAAAAATTACCAATTGAAGTAAAGGGATAATATATAAAGAGTGAGCAATATATAGCTCAATCTATTACTCTAGATAGGGTGAGCAAAATATAACCATAACCGATTTAACCGAAACCGACTTTAACTGACGGTTATGGTTAAGCAAAGCCATTAACCAAACCATTTGGTTATGGTTATGGTTGAGGCTAGTCATTAACCAACTTTAACCGAACTAAATAATGTATATTTGTTTTTTTTAATATTTATATGTTTGTATGTTTTTTAAGAAGTTATGGTGCAAGTCAAGTATAGAAAGTGAATATTTACTTTTTACTATATGAAAATATTATGGATCATACGTGAGACTAAATATATAAGAAAATGAATCAGAGTTCATGTGGTTTTATTTTTTGTTCACTAATTCTCAGTCACTACAAAGTTTTACAAGCTTCATTGAGATTTTCATCATTAATATATCTATAATTCATAAATATATTTACAAGTTTTTCTTAGTTTTTCGACAATTCCATTATTAACTGATGTGCGTGAAATTATATATTTTAAATGATGGATTTTTCACACAGATTTTAGTTTTAAAAGGGTTTTCACTAAGAACTAAATCACACACAATAGGCAAGTGTACCTATCGTATAGTAATATAGCTAATGGTAAGAACCAGATATCAATCTGTGGACACGATATCTCTCAATACTAAACCTCGGTCAATGTTTAACAAAAACATGAAGAAGTCAGGTTTGTGAATTTTTACAAATAACAACTAAATAACTAGATTTTATTATAATCCAAAGTCTAATGAAATTGCTTAGATTATGAATTCACTTAGTCTAGTGATATGATTAATATAAATTGGTAAATCAAATGTTGACTAGATTCCGGTCAAAGAGATCTAATCCTATAATCTTTTGGAAAATCAAAATGATAAACACATTCTAATCACCTAAGATTATTCTATGAAGCCTAAAATCAAGGTCTATGTCAAGATTTAATCAAGAATCTTAATTCTACAACTTAAGGAAAACTAATATGACTTATACACACTAATCACCCTAAGTTGCATAAATTCAACAAAATCATAATTTCTTCCAACTTACAATCTATGAACACAATCATGAAAATGAGGTCATTTGGCCAAAATTTCCTAACTTACATGTTAATCATATTCAACAAATCATAATATCACCATGGTTTTTCCAAACTCTAGAGAAAGAAAGTATACTTATGCAAGTTTCCTAATATTCAAGAAACCAATTATCATTCCTAATCTCATGGCATAATCTTAAAAACAAGTTGTAAGATTATAAAAAAATGTTTGATCATAGTTTTCCAACATAATATTACTAAACATTCATCATTCTTGAAAATTAATCAACATACACAAGTGTACAACATCATTGGAATACAATCATAACTTCATCTTGAATCTTAACATAAACCATTTTCACCAATTCATAAAATCAACATCACATGAACATAAATTTCATCGTAATCTAAACAATAGAGTAATTAGCCCATAAGGCTTACAAGAACAACAATAAAGTAGGTGAAATTAACAAGAAACATGATTGAAATAATAAATGCAAACCACTAGCAAGCAAGGATTGGAAACAAAATGGTGTTGGATGCTTCTTGCATCTTCAAGACCTTCAAAATCTCCATTGGAAAGCCTTAAGAATTTTGATCAGAGTGTATTTTTGCTCCAGGAAGCCCAACCCCTTCAAATGAGGAGAAAAACTCAATTTATAGAAATTCTGGAACTTGGCACGGTCGTGCAAGGTGCTACAGTGCTTCACTTTTGGTCTGGGACGGTTGCTAAAGTTGCCATTTTCAACTAAGTCTCGAAAATTGACTCGAGGTGTTAGGCACGGTCGTGCCAAAAGTCGCACGGTCGTGCCAAAAGTCGCACGGTCGTGCGCGTGTCAAGGTGGCCGGCACTGGCTAGCTGCACGGTCGTGCTAGGCTCATGCATGGTCGTGCTAGGCTCATGCACGGTCGTGCATAGGCCAACACTACCATGCATGGCCTAGCACTACCTGGTTGCACGGTCGTGCATGCGTCGGCACTGCCAGTGCAAGATTTGGCATGGTAGTGCACATCTGGGGATTTTCTCAGAAATTGCTGAAATTCCATATAAGGCTTGATTTTCTTCCAAGCAAGGCCGTTTATCCTGCAAATTCACAAAAACAATAATTAGGACTATTTGTGAATGAATTTGAATGTTGTTAACGTTAAAACCGGGGGAAATTGTGTCGAATAATATGTATAATTTAACGTATATCATTAACCGAATTTAACCGAAATCGAAACGTAACCGGTGGTTAACCAATTAGTGGGTAAACGATCAATTGGTTATGATTATGGTTAAGGATTTAGAATTAACTGAAGTAGTGGTTTTGGTTATGGAAATGACCATAACCGCACCAAACCGAACCATGCACACCCCTCTAGACATTCATCTTAAACAACTCTCTTGAAGTTAGAATGACACTAAACTCTTGTGATGTAAGATGGTGTGTAAGTTCAAATCCAATTCCTCAATTTACACCAGTCACCACAACTACTGTTTAAAAATGATCATAAAAAGATCCTAGACAAGTTTATATGCTAAATCAAGAAATCATGGTTCATAATTATTTAGAATAATATTATTTTAGATTTGTTCTCAAACAAAGAACATACTATGATGATCTCATGCTCATCACCATTAAAATTCAAATCCATCATAAAATAGCACCCATATTTTTCTATCATTAAATGTATGCATTTCTATTAAAGACAATGATTGATCGAGAATTTCAATTAGTATCTTTAAGTCAAAAGTTACTTGGCTTTATAATCATAGTAAAATGTTAACCGGTTTCATAAAATACTCCCAAAGTTTAAATTGTCATAAATCATATTTTGAAAAAAAAATTAACAAAATGAATGTATATAATAAAATGTATTTAAAACAATCTTATTGTTTAAGATATGTTCTCAAACAATAACAAGCTTTGACAATTTGATACTCATCACCACTAAAATTCATAATCGCTCTTACCATGTTGAGCTAGAACTTTAATGGCATATCTCAAACAAAACTTCAATCAAACCTAGTTTCATGAAGTAAACTTCCCACAAAATATGAACGGCATAAGCAAAATCATCAATCAAATTATGATTCAACTTGAAACTCTCAATTTTAAAATAAAAAAGCTACCATTGATTTTTTAGCGTCAATTTTTGAAGAAAATGCATACAATTACTTGTAACTTAATAATGGTTTCATACCATCACAATCCTTGAGAAAATGAACAACATTCTATAGTTCTAAAGAAAGACAATCCAACATTTATGAAAATTTATAAGGATTCAATTATATTGGAAGTCTTTAAGCAATTTTTGTTGGTTTATAGTAAAGTTAGTTTTCAAAAGTTATAAACCAACAAAAATAGAAAATTGAATTGGATATTATTGCCAATGTGAATTTAAAACATTAACCTCTTTATGTCATTCTTAAAAACCATAAAACCCATATCAAAATTTTGAAATATTAAAGCAACCCTTTGAACATAATGAAAGTAAACAGATTATTGTATTACATAACAAAAAACCCACAAGATTTTTAGTCTTGAGATGGAAGCTGGTGCCATTTTTGATAAAAGACGAAGAAAATGAAAACCCTTTTCACAATCAAATCAAACGAACATAAATTAGGTTAATCACCAGAAAAATTAATTAGAACCATGATGAAAAGGGAAGATGTTTACCAACATTTGGGCAGAAATAAAACCAAATTATTATAAACCATGTACTTTTATTAAACATTAAATCATTAATCTCTTATAATTACACAATAAACTTTTTCAAAATAGCAAACATCTTAAAATCGTGTTTTTAAAGCATATAAGTTTTATAAAATCCATTTTTTTAAGAAAGAAAACTTTTTAATTAGATAGATAAAAAGTTATCAAACAATGAGATATTTATAAAAAAAAAAATATTTGGTTATAAACAATATTTTTAAAATGAAATATTTAAAAACAAACTTTTTAAAACATGAAATTGAAAAAATAATATTTACTTTTGTTACTTAATGAGTGATGGTCTTCTGGGACAATACATTCGTAATGGATCCATCATATACGTGATTTTAGATGGTTCTAATTGTGGGTGATAGTCTTCAACTAGGGAGATCCGGAGTTTCCGAAATCTAGACTAGTTTGCCCAGTAATGTTGTGGCTGCAATACGTAGGCCGTCATTCTCTGATCCATTCTTTAGGTGAGAGGAAACCTTCTCTTTTAAAATGAATGGAAGGTAAAAAAGGAACAGTCTGTAGATAAGTATATAGACATGCTATTTTGATGTGATGTAAGAATCGGTTATATCATAATCTACTATATATTAAGTGACTTACTCCCCAAAAGCATGCTATGCTCAAAGGGAGAAGCCGGTCCGTCCGATTGAAGTTAAAGTCAATTCACGGGGAAGAAAGAGCTGGCGATCTTCACTCGTCCATCACTCCCACTTGAAGTTAAGAGATTTTATCTTAAAATATTATTTTATAATTTTTAATCTTTTTATTGTAATAAAAGACTAACACATGTCAAATTCTAAGCAACCTATCAAAATGATTTTCCCACTAATTTCTATAACCAGGATTTAACAAACACGTGGATCTTTTCATCATATCAAACATGTTTCTCAGACACCCCTTAGACCATCCCTAATACCCAATCCACCGAAATCTCAACCCATCGAAATTTTCAGTCACGTCGTCACGCAATTGAAAATCGTAAAACCCCGTAATAGTCACCCTACTGAAATTGTGAGAGAGAGTTCAATGGGGTTGAGTGTGACACCTCGCAATTTCCAGGTCAGCACTAACTTTATTTTGATAATAATCTGTATTATTATTGCATACGTGGCACTAGAATTATGATAAATTAGTGTGACACGTGGCACAATAGTCCGAACATACCGATAATTCGAGGAATTGTCACACAACACTCGCACGTGTCTTGAATAACGAACGTTGGTGAACGGATCAAACAACAGAACACTTTCACTGCACAAAGGTTCCAGAAAACCCAAATCAGTTAGAACAATGCTCACATGTCAAGAAACGATGACCGTAGTCAAGAAATTCGCGAAAATAAGTGATTTTATGTTCTAAAATGGTTGAAATATGTGTTTTTGTCATGAGTTACTATAAATAGTAACTTTATTTTGCAAAGTCTATAAATGATAACATGTTTGTTGTAATGAATATGATTTAATGGTTATTTAGGACTAAGATAATGATTATTGATGAGATTGGTATCTAGACTTTGTAACATATGCTTACTTTTGTAACTTTCTAATTATAGAAACTTTTTCACGCAAACCATGTTAAACCGTTACACGAGTACTTGATCCAAAACCGTCACCAAAGGGTCGTTAGGTCAAACATGGTCAACACGACCCACAGAACAACTTGGAGTTGTTAAACACGAACACGGTCCTGTGAGACCCACATGTATGTAAGCACAAACTGCTTAATATGACACCACGAGTGGGAATTTGGGGGTGTGACATAAACTGCTTAATATGACACCAACACCACTAGACTATAAGTACACCGTAGAGTTAGCGGACGGCAAGCTGATCGAAACACAACATATCATCAAAGGGTGTGTTCTGAGGTTAGCAGACCACCAGCTAGCGATTGATCTGATGCCGGTAACTCTCAGGAGCTTTGACATGGTGATTGGAATGGATTGGTTGTCTGCTAACCATGCTGAGATCGTGTGCAACGAGAAGATCGTACGAATTACATTGCCGAGTGGAGAGCAGATCTCAATCCAGGGAGAGCGACGTGGGATACCGTTAAACATCATGTCCTGTATGAAGGCAAGCAAATATCTGAAGAAGGGATACACGGCTATTCTGGCACTTATCACTGAACAACCAAAGAAGGAACGGAGGATCGAGGACATCGTTGTCGTCCGCGATTTCCAGAAGTCTTTCCAGACGATCTACCTGGACTACCACCAAAGCGACAGGTGGAGTTTCAGATAGACCTAACACCGGGAGCTGCACCGATAGCCAAGGCACTATATCGATTGGCTCCTACCGAAATGCAGGAACTATCTAATCAACTGCAAGAGTTATTAGATAAAGGATTTATCCGACTGACCTTCTCACCTTGGGGAGCACCGGTCTTGTTTGTGAAGAAAAAGGATGGATCGTTCCGTATGTGCATCGACTACCGGGAATTGAACAAGGTGACGATTAAGAATTGATACCCATTACCACGAATAGACGATCTGTTTGACCAACTGCAAGGGTCAAGCTACTATTCGAAGATCGATTTAAGATCAGGTCACCATCAACTAAGAAAATAAGAGGAAGATATACCGAAGACAGCCTTCAGGACAAGATACGGACATTACAAGTTTCTAGTCATGCCTTTCGGGCTGACTAACGCACCGGCTGTATTCATGGATCTCATGAATCGTGTGTGCAAACCATATCTAGACAAATTTGTAATCGTATTCATAGATGACATCCTTATTTACTCCAAGACTCAGGAAGAACATGTCGACCACTTGAAACTGGTCTTGGAACTACTGAAGACGGAGCAATTATACGCGAAGTTTTCCAAATGCGATTTTTGGATTCGCGAAGTCCAGTGTCTTGGACATGTAGTGAACGAGAAAGGAATACACGTAGACCCAGCCAAAATTGAGGCAATCAAGAACTGGGCAGCACCTAAGACTCCAACTGAGGTGCAACAGTTCCTAGTATTGGCCGGGTTTTACAGGCGATTTATCGAGGGATTCTCAAATATCGCACAATCACTGACATCCCTTACACACAAAGACAAAAATTTTGAATGGGAAGAGAAACAAGAAGCTGCTTTCGATTTATTGAAACAGAAGTTGTGCAGCACACCAATCCTATCACTACCGGACGGGTGCGAAGAATTTGTAGTCTATTGCGACGCATCGAAGCAAGGACTTGGTTGCGTGCTAATGCAACGCGAGAAAGTCATAGCTTACGCATCACGACAACTAAAGGTACACGAGAAAAACTACACAACCCATGATTTGGAATTGGGAGCCGTGGTGTTTGCATTGAAGATCCGGCGACACTACTTGTACGACACCAAGTGTACCATATTCATCGATCATAAAAGCCTACAACACATTTTCGACCAAAAGGAGCTAAACATGAGACAACGCAGATGGGTCGAGCTGATAGGCGATTATGATTGTGCAATCAAATATCATCCAGGGGAGGCTAACGTAGTGGCTGATGCGTTAAGCAGAAAGGAAACCACGAAACGCGTACGCGCACTACAACTTACCATTCACTCAGAGCTACCTAACCAGATCCGGATCGCACAACAAGAAGCTCTGAAACCGGAAAACCTCACTCTCGAAGCCATGCGAGGCATGGATAAGCAAATGAAAGAGAAGGACGACGGAGCTTACTACTTAATGGATCGAATTTGGATTCCATGCTACGGGGGATTGAGGGAAGTAGTGATGGATGAAGCTCACAAGAGCCGGTACTCAGTACATCCAGGTTCTGACAAGATGTACCACGATCTAAAGACAACTTACAGGTGGCCTAACATGAAGTCGGAAATCGCGACTTATGTGAGTAAGTGCTTGACTTGCTCCAAGGTCAAGGTCGAATATCAGAAACCCTCAGGGTTACTTCAACAACTGGAAATTCCAGTTTGGAAATGGGAACAGATTTCCATGGATTTTATCACCAAGCTGCCAAAGACGGCTAGTGGTCGCGATACCATCTAGGTTATCGTAGACCGACTCACGAAATCGGCACACTTTCTGCCGATTAAGGAAACTGATAAGTTGGAGAAGCTAACACGAACTTATTTGAAGGAAATCGTTTCCAGACACGGGGTCCCCGTCTCCATAATATCCGACCGAGACAGCCGTTTTACGGCGCATTTTTGGAAGTCCTTACACAAGGCACAGGGAACAAGGTTGGACATGAGCACTGCCTATCACCCACAGACGGATGGTCAGAGTGAAAGAACCATCCAGACCCTGGAAGACATGCTTCGAGCGTGTGTGATTGACTTCGGTAACAGCTGGGAGACTCACCTACCTTTGGTGGAGTTCTCATACAATAACAGTTATCACACCAACATTGGAGCTGCACCTTTTGAGGCACTGTATGGACGTAAGTGCTGTGACAATCCGACATTCCGGACTAACCCCGTTAACCAAAAGTTAACGGAAACGAAATGAAATCACACAAAATCAAACCGAAAGGACTAGAATTGAACAAAACAAACTTAGAAACACTATAATTACAAGAATTAGAATTGTAATTTATGAAAATACTCAACTTTGACTTCCAAAGTCAAAATTCGTATGAAATATCAACAAAAATTCGAAATATTCAATAATTGGGCTTATAACCGAAATTCAATTATCAATAATCATCACATTGATGATTATTAACAACAATCATGCGTTACCAGAACATGGATCGACGAATTAAACTCAAATTATAGCTAAAACAATGAAACCGTCACTTGTATCACTACAATTCACACAATTCGACCAAAACATTCACAATTGAACTCATAGAAGAATTATTTAGCACATTTAGGGCCCTCTGCATACAACAATTCGATCTCAGAAGCGCGAGTTTGGGATTTGAATCAAGGATCGGCCGAAACTCAATTTAAAAGGAGGGATATATCAATTCTACATCAAAACAAGTAAGTGTGCACTCCTAAACCACCTAAAATGGCCGACTAAACTAACCCCTATGGTTAATTCGAGAATAAACATCGAATTCCATGACTTTGATTTCTAGGGTTCATCTTAAAAACAGTTTTGGGGGGTTCGGTCTTGATGGGTTTAAAAGTTAAATCAAATAGTACCAGTAGTTTCAGAACCCACCGATTAACAAAACCCACATGTCAATTTCATGAAACAATTTCGAATTAAACGATCTCTAATTCTAGGGCTCTTGAGTTAAAACATTTTGGGGGTTTCGATTCGAACGAGTTTAGAAATGAAATTTAACAACCCAGAGAGCTTCGGAATTCATTGTTCACCGATAACCCTCTATCAATTTCATAAAGTAAAAACGAATTGAAAGATTTCGATTTCTAGGGTTTATCATCAAAAACGTTTTGGGGATTTCTATGAAAATGTATTTAAAACCAAATTAAATCACACTAAAGGTTTCGAAATACCCGGTTGGATGAAAACACAATGGATTTACAACTTAATATAAAAGAATTTAATTGGTTTGAATCAATAAAAAAAAGGGGAGTTCGAATCCTTTTGTGGTTCAAAAACCGTATGGTTTGGACAAGTTAATTCAATTACATACTTCATTTGACTCGTTTGGAACCTTGGAACAATAACCCTAAGATTTCATATTCGAATGTGAATGAATCGGGGACCAATTGGGTTGTGTTGTGTTCGGCTAAGGCTCAAAAAGGGAAACCGGCTAAGTGAAGCCTAAAAGGAATTAATTGGGTATTCTATTGTGAAATCAGAGATAGAACAACCGGTTTAGGCGTGGGTTGGGTGTGTGAGAGGTCAAGGGTTCGACCCTTGCCTCTACCATTTTTGAGTTTAAAACCATTTTTAGTATTTTCATCCTAAAACGTTCGTTTTAATCCCGATTCGACTCGTTCAAGTTGCGTTGGAAACGTAACGGAATCCCGAACAAAATAAAATAATAAAATTTTGATTTTAACCCGACAACATAATTGCGTAAAGTTACGCTTATTTAAATAAAATCATATACGACTATATGATTTAATTAAACGACTTTAAAGTCGCACGTACGTACGTATACACGTTTCTAACAAATTTAACATACGTGTGTTAACACGTATGTGATTTCACATATTAAACGAAATCCCAAATAACACAACGTTTTTGTTAAAACACAGATTCTTCGTAGAGGTTTACTTGCACAGTTTGACGTGTGTTGATCATTCTGTTTGCTATCAAAAGTGCGTACACGACCCCTTTTCTTATTTTGACTGTTTTGGGGGAGAAAACATGTGCAAGAAATATTTTAGATACATATCACTTGCATGAGTTAGCTATTTACATTAAGTGCGAACATAGCATTACAAGTCCTTACATATCGAACCGTTTAGTTTGCCGTAGTGCAAAGAGTGGTAGTTGGAAATAGATCTATTAGGTTTGACAAACCTCACTTGGTAGATTGTAGGTCTACGCAGGTGTTTAACTAGCCAATTCAAACATTACTATTGTTTGTGCTAGACAATAGTGGAAAGGCAAATTATATTCTAACAGTCAGCTTCGGTGTCGACCGCTTATGTAAATAGTACAAATGACTAGCTATCATGACTATGCAAGTGTGATTATGTTATCTGCAAACATTTCGATTCAAACAGTTGTTTCAAACATTTGTGACTACTCAAACCTGTGTATGCACCAACCTTTGTGTTGACTTGATTTACATGTTTTCTAAGAACGTTAAAAGCACCAGTAAGGACAAGCATGGACTAGGAGATCGAGTCTCATGCATATTTTACATTACAGTTGTTTGGATTTGAATATTTGAGACATTATCGTTGTAATTTACATTTTGCAAACATTGAGTTGTTTTACTTTTTACAAACGCTTCCGCAATGTTTTAAAACTCTGAAATTTTCAATTAAGACCAAAGTTATGTTTGAAAAGCATATAGAGGTCTTCGCTATGTCTAATGATCTGAGATCCTGGTTTGTCACGTCCTAAACAGTATGATTCCGTTAGTTGAAAATTTGGGGGTGTGATAAGTGCCGATCACGACTCTGTTGGGCAGAAGTTGGTGATAGCCAATTGACCGGACCTGAGCTTGTGCACGAGACAACTGAGAAGATCGTGCAAATACGTAACAAAATGGCAGCAGCTCGGGATCGACAAAAGAGCTATGCCGATAAAAGGCGCAAACCTTTGGAATTCCAGGTGGGAGACCGTGTACTTCTTAAGGTCTCGCCTTGGAAGGGAGTAATCCGATTCGGAAAGCGGGGAAAGCTAAACCCTCGTTACATCGAACCATTCGAGATCACTAAACGTATAGGCCTTGTGGCCTACGAGCTACAGCTACCACAGGAATTGAGTAGCGTACACAATGTGTTTCACGTGTCAAACCTCAAGAAATGCTTATCAGACGAAACGCTCGCAATTCCGTTTGAGGAAATTCAAATTGATGAGCAACTATACTTTGTTGAGGAACCGGTGGAAATAATGGACCGGGAAATCAAAAAGTTAAAACTTAGTCGCATACCGATAGTTAAGGTGCGATGGAACTCGCGGCGTGGACCGGAATACACCTAGGAACGAGAAGACCAGATGAAAAAGAAATACCCTCACTTATTTTCCAACCAGACTAACACCAGCAACACAAACTGAATTTCAGGACGAAATTCCTATTAACTGGGGGATGATGTGACACCTCGCAATTTCCAGGTCAGCACTAACTTTATTTTGATAATAATGTGTATTATTATTGCATACGTGGCACTAGAATTATGATTAATTAGTGTGACATGTGGCACAATAGTCCGAACATACCGATAATTCGAGGAATTGTCACACAACACTCGCACGTGTCTTGAATAACGAACGTTGGTGAACGGATCAAACCACAGAACACTTTCACTGCACAAAGGTTCCAGAAAACCCAAATCAGTTAGAACAATGCTCACATGTCGAGAAACGATGACCGTAGTCGAGAAATTCGCGAAAATCGATTCAAACAATGAAATTGGGCTTATTGGGCTCAATCGAGACCCATCGCGGTACGCGATGGGCACCCACATGGGCCTTCGCGGCTCGCGAAGCCTAGGCGGGACATTTGAATTTCACCGAAAAGAGTCGCGGTACGTGACGACCGATCATCTTCCACCATCGCGGTACGCGGCGTGTTTCGGGAACAGAATGATTATTTTAATCGCCGCGGTACGCGGAGGACCTTTTTGGACAGTCTTCGCGGTACGCGACGCAGCCCAACACGCAAAATCTTTATTTAACCAAGATGAAATCATTTCTGGCCTTCCCTACTCTATTTCCTCGACTGAAAACTCTCTTCTCGACCATTTTCACTCTGTTACACTATCATAGCCTTTTTGGAAGCCATTGTTGAGGTCTTGAGAGCTCAAGATTGGAGATAGGAAGCTTGGAGGCGAAGCTTGGAGCTAGACAACGATACCACCATCACTTGTGACGACCCAGGAGCCATTCTCAGAAAGTTTTGAAGCTGTTCAGATCTGTTCAAACTTCATCTCGTCGATCCAAGGCATTGTGAGGTAGTATCTATGTTCAATCTAGTCTAAAATCACTAGAAATCACACAAGCAAGCCATTTTGACCACATGCATCACTAGTGTCACTCAACCCATGAAATTTTGAGCTTATGAATCTATTATTTGATGTTGTTACAACTGATTTAATGATTTGAGGATGATCTATGGTGATTTTGATTTCTTATTATATTATGAAATGGGTACTTTAAACCACATGCATGCACGATCCATGATGTTTCACATGATTATTGATATTGAAATGTGGTTATAAATGATATATGTGATGATTTGCAAGAGTTAGAAGTGTCATAGATGTCAAGAAATGGTTATTGTTGATTATTGCTAATTTTAGAACCTTTAATGGTGATTTTTGATGAAATAGTCACTTGCATGTAAATAGATCAATGATATATGCTTAAAATAATGATTAGAAACTAAAATGATGGTTATTGATGTATTAGAGTAGTTAGAAGCATCAAATGTATGATTTTTATGAATATTACTATAAATAGTAACTTTTTGATATGAAGTTGTTATGAATGATGAACTTGATAAATATTGGATGATTAACATGCTTAGTTAAACTAGTTATGATGATAATAAGTGATTTTATGTTCTAAAATGGTTGAAATATGTGTTTTTGTCATGAATTACTATAAATAGAAACTTTATTTTGCAAAGTCTATAAATGATAACATATTTGTTGTAATGAATATGATTTAATGGTTATTTAGGACTAAGATAATGATTATTGATGAGATTGGTATCTAGACTTTGTAACATATGCTTACTTTTGTAACTTTCTAATTATAGAAACTTTTTCACGCAAACCATGTTAAACCGTTACACGAGTACTTGATCCAAAACTGTCACCAAAGGGTCGTTAGGTCAAACATGGTCAACACGACCCACAGAACAACTTGGAGTTGTTAAACACGAACACGGTCCTGTGAGACCCACATGTATGTAAGCACAAACTTATAGTACCTATGTGATATAGGTGACTGCTAGCCGGCGAGCTACACTATTCTACTCGAATACTCAACACAAACTCAGGTGAGTTTACAGTCCCACTTTTACTCTTTAACTGTTTTACTTAACTATTGGGGTGAGAATACTATGCAACTGTTTTAGACGTATGACTGGTATGTTGTAAAACCATTTTTGAGTGTAACTATAATTGCATTAAGCCCTCACTTATCCTTACCGTTAGTTGTAACAAACGAGTCGTTATTACGTAGTACTACTGGGTTTGACTAACCCCACTCGGCACCAATGTTGACCGGAGGTCATAACGAGTGTAATATCGATGTTGATGTCGGGTTCAGTGATGACCCGCGGAGGCAAACAGAAACAGTCGAGTTTCGGTAAGATGAACTGACACACTCCACGGATCGTAGTATCCAACAACTAAACCTAACATACCCAGTATATGTCTGTTTACTATTTTTGTGTGTCTAAACCTGTGAACTCACCAACTTTTTAGTTGACGCTTTTTGCATGTATTCTCAGGTAACTAATGGAGCACACGCTAGGACACACAAGAGGATTTCAAGAGAGTCTCATGCATTTAGACTCTAGTCCTAGGCTCGTGTTATTACGTGTGAACTTTGTCTTTTGAAAACAATTCATGATTATGTAGTGTTTAAAACAATTTACTTTCCGTTATATACTTTATTCCGCTGCTTTATTTTGAAAACACGTTTGCTTTACAAAATTGTGTGATTGTGTAACTCATATAGAGTCGTTCTATATGACCATGAGCTGTGATCCTGGCCACGTCACACCCACGTGGACTGACACCACGAGTGGGAATTTGGGGGTGTGAATGTCACACCCCGAGCCGGCGGGAACGGATCGTGTTTTCCCGTCGGGCGGAATGTTCCCGGGGCGCGATATCATTGAGTTGATAATCAAATGATCAGATTGTTTACATAGCACATGAGATATAAATGAGAAATGCTAATCATGACATGAAATAGAATTACAAAGTTAAATTACATTGTACATCATAATTTAACTAAGTAAATCTAATCAAAAAGGATCAATGAGTTTATATCTTGATCTGTACAAGATATACAAAAGTGATTCAATGTTCTGTCATATCAAAAGTATGCAATCAAAAGAAAGCTAGGTCTTCTATGAGTCCACTAGCTTATCATTTGCATATAGTATCTACACCTGTTCGTCACCTGAGAAAACATGTAATTTAAACAAAATCAACACTAGGTTGGTGAGTTCATAAGTAAGTAAATTGAAAACCATTGACTGATCATTCACACATTCACAATGATATAATTGTTGCTTGTATACTTGTTTCACCTATTCCACCCAATGGCCTCTCCTTAGTTATATGTACAAGTAGTATATCACCTAACTAAGTATGCTTATATATAGGGAATCACGAAAGGGTCAAGCCCAGACGCTATCCCACCACATACTCAGCCAAGTTCCACACCACTTGCGATACAACTAAAGATATCCATTTCCCAACTATCCGTATTGTCCGCTGTGTAATCATATGTAGAATAATAATATAGTAAGAGGGGTTTAGTCATCAAACCGAAGTATTGATAACCCTCGTTGAATTAAGGAATTTAGATTATTTAATCTGATCCTTGTATTATTCTATTACTTGTGAGGTTAACTTTTATGTTACACTTTTAATTTAATTAAAAGTATTAGTTAACTGTTCATCATATGTCTCCAAATGTAGCGTATAGAATCCGAATGGAATCCATTTTAATCCTCACGTAATCAGATTAAAATGCATTCCATTCTCTCCTATCCCGCCATGTGATCCCAAAGTTTCCGTGTGGGATTGTCCTCATGTGATTAACAAAGTTGAATAAGAACTTGTCTTATTTCGTTATGCTAATCAGGTGTAAATGATAAGAATCCCATGAAGTTACGTTATCATGATCATCATTTACTGAATTCCATGTGATCCCAAAGTATCCGTGTGGGATTGTTCTCGTGTACTTAACAAAGTCGAATAAGAACTTGTCTTATTACATTATGTTAATTATGTGTAAATGATAAGAATCCCATGAAGTTACGTTATCATGATCATCATTTACTGTAAATGATAAGAATCCCATGAAGTTACGTTATCATGATCATCATTTACTGAATCCATGTGATCCCAAAGTATCCGTGTGGGATTGTTCTCATGTACTTAACAAAGTCGAATAAGAACTTGTCTTATTACATTATGTTAATTAGGTGTAAATGATAAGAATCCCATGAAGTTACGTTATCATGATCATCATTTACTGTAAATGATAAGAATCCCATGAAGTTACGTTATCATGATCATCATTTACTGAATCCATGTGTTCCCAAAGCCTCATTATGTAATTAAGTGTAAATTGATTAAGTATCTGATCATGTGGAAATAACCAGGTGTTATAAGTTATAATCTTATAACTAAGTTATTATAATGTGTTGATGATTAAGAATTTATCTTATCATAATCATCTGAGTTTCCCTGTTATCTCATAATCATACAAGCATGCATACAATGATGTATGATAATAAGCAATTTAATATTATCAAATCAAAGTATAAATAACATGTTAAGCAAACTTTTAAATAAATAAAAGCAAACATGTTTCTCAGCCCCGAGAGTTAAAATCAGTAAAGATTTAAAGTAAAAAGGGGCATATGAACTCACCTTGTAGTAATTGTGTTTGACTTAGCTTAAACAAGAATGTACGCTCTCTTGATTGTACTTGAGTGTATTTTCACGATCCTGTATTGATTTCACGATGTTTATAACTTATTAGTATGAATTATAGGGATTTTATGTGTATGTGTTAGCCATAAGCTTTGGCCAACACTCAAAGTCTTCGGTCTCTGTTGGCCCATCTTTATTTGTTATTGGTTCTTGTAATCCATAGACTTTCTTTGATTTATTCTTGTCTCATCTAGTTCATATTAAAGACCAATGTTGGTTTCATGAAGGCCATGTTATAAGTGTTACAAAACTTTGTTGCAAAAATTGCCGTTTTGGTAGTAATCCCTTGGTTATCATACATATTAGTGTTGAGTTAAAGAGTTACAATAGTTCTTTAGTCATGTGGGCCAACAAATTAAGTTGGGCCAATGATATGTGGTGTTGAATCACAAAGGCCTTGCCAAAGGTTACAAGAGCTAGAGTTCAAGTGGCTTTGTGGGCCTTTCTTGGGCCTCTAAGGAATTTGTTGGGCCAAAGGTGGGCCCCGGCAATATTTGTTGGGCCTGATGTTATCTTGGGTTGTAGGAATCAATATTGGGCCAGAAATAGGCTATTGACCCAGTAAATGGTAAAGTGGCTCCAAAAATGAAGACAAGGGCCTCAAAATAGGCCTTGAATTAGTTTCTGTGGGCCTCGGGCTGATTTTGTTGGGCCCATTGGGTTTTGTCTCGGGCCTTCATCAATAAAGTTCATGGGCCAAGCTGGGCCCCGCTTGCATGGGCTGAAAAAAATTGTGGGCCTAGAATTTGGGCTGTTGGCCAAAATCATGGCCTTGGGCCAACACAGTGGGCCTATGTTGATATGGCTGAATAACATCATTACTGGTCAGAATTGTTGTCAGGCCTACTTAATATTCTGTTGGGCCTCAAGGAGGCTGATGGGCCTGTTGGGCCTAAAAGCTTGCATGGCCAAGTCAGTGGGCCTTGGTTTCAATAGTGGGCCAAATGAGTTCTCTGAATCAAGCTGTTGGGCCATAACCAATATAGTGGGCCTGGACAAGGTTATTGGGCTGCACCAATCACCCTAGGTTAAGTAATTGTGAACTGGGCCAGAAGTGGGCCTGAAGGGCTGGAAATGGGCCGAATAATTCACTTGGGCTAAACATTTGGGCTGGGCCGAAGCAAGTTATCTGGGCCAAGTAGTCCCCTAAGTCCATCGGTCTAATAGGGTTGTTTGGGAATGGCCGAACCAGGGAGCCGGTCGAATAGCATGATGGCCACCAGGAGGTTATGACCGAATGTGTGGAGTATGACTCACGGCCGAATGAATGGAGCATGCGAATGATAGTTGGGACTCAGGCGAATGGCTAACCAGCGACTGGAAAAGGGTTGGCCGAAAGAAAAGTGGCGAATGAGAGTTGGTTCCAGCGAATGAGAGCCGACCGAAGCAGCTGGCTAAATGGCGAATGAGGTAGCAGCGAATGAAGTTGTGCATGAGGCCATTCGGCCACTCATGCGGCGGTTGTATCAGCCGGCGTAGCTCCTTCGGCCAAGAGCCATTCGCCGGTTTGTTGGAGCCTCATTCGACTGATCTAGGGTTTGGGGGTTAGCTATGGTGTTCTAACCGAGTTTCTAGCCAAGATCTATGATGGTTCAGTTGTTGGTGAGGGTTAGGACTGAGTTTCGAGGCTTAAGGGTCAAAGAAATTAGGTGTAGAACGGGTTAGAGTTAGGAGGTCGCATCAAGGGTGAGAAAACCCTAATTTTCGTGATCTTTCATCACAGATTACCTCGTTTCCGGTGGTGTAAAGCTTAGATCCGTTGTACTTTCTTGTAGAGGATGTCGAGGGCTACGCGTGGGCGAAAGAATCACTGAAATTGGTTGAGAAATGAAGAAGTTATGGGGTTTTGAAGGTTGAAGATGGTGATGAATAGTGGTAGCCGGAAATTTGAGCTAGAGAGAGAATGGGGAAGAGAAAAATGAAGGAAAACCCTCATTCTAGGGTTTTTATACCCCGGGTGGTATCCGGGTTCGTTTTGGTTGCTCGGTTCGTAAATTCGTCGCGTAACCGGATTTTACGCGCAATTTAAATAGTTTTAAATAAAAGGATTTAATTTAATTATTTAGATGAGTTTCAAAATTGTAAAATGTTATTTATTAAATTTTATTAAATTATTTTCGTTCGTGACGTGTTTTCGTTGACGTTTCGTCAGATCGCGTAACCTTCGCGCGTAATTCGTTCGAATCGTCACCCGAACGAATACGACGATGGTTTTGCTTTCTGACTTTTGTTTTCTACTTTTCAGTCATTATTTCAGAACTCTAAACTCACAGATATGTTTGTGTGAATCGTCACTCACGCAAACACACTGTCAGTTCGTCATTCTGAAATAACACTGCATTAATGTTTTTATTGTGTTTCCTCACTGTCGGACTCAACTATACTTTCTGTTTTCACATTGTTTTCGTACTGACTTGTCGGTCATCTGATTCCTGTCATCTGTGGACATCAGATCGCAACCGATATGTTTCTGAATATTGTTTGAATACCGTTGTTTCTCATGATTTGTTGTGTTAACTGTAATTAAGTTTTCACTTAATAAACACAACTAATGTTTCAAATGTACGTTGTACTTTATGTATTTAAGTTTATACGAAAATACGTACAACGGTTTCTTGTATTTAGGATTCTGTTAATACAAGTACTGTTTAGACTTACGTATGCGCACATAGAATAAGGTGAAAGTACACATACCGTACGGACTTGCCGGACGACCTGGCACTTGCTGTTACATTGAGAATGGGTTTGGATGGGGAACGGGGGCTGCCTAAATCTCAAAATTGATCTCGTTGGGAAGGGGGCGGTGTTCCTGCTTTAGGCCGCTACCCCGCGTGACCCCACTCTTCCAGCGAGGAGACCATTACCACCTGTCTTAGGCCCATCGTTTTACCATCAATTTGTACAAAAGTCTCCAACATATTCTTGACCAAAAAGAGCTCAGCATGAGGCAAAGGCGTTGGGTTGAACTGTTAAACGATTACGACTGTGAAATCCGTTACCACCCGGGGAAAGCTAACGTCGTAGCAGATGCGCTTAGTCGAAAGGCATATAATGAACCCATCGTACTTCATAGCATTCAAATCACATCGGATCTTCAGAATCGTATCCTCGAAGCGCAACAATTAACAATCACCTCGGGCAAATTGCACAAGGAAGTACCGAATAGTGCTGAACTTCAATTCGAGACTAAGCCAAATGGTTTGATTTACTTGCACAATCATCTGTGGGTTCCAAGTCAGAACAAGTTACGGGGACTCATCATGCAAGAAGCTCACAAGTCTCGACATTCCATTCACCCTGGTGCCGAAAAAATGTACAAAGACCTTCGGGTTCAGTATTGGTGGCCGGGATGAAAAACGATGTAGTTCAATTCGTAACCAAGTGTCTTACGTGTTCCAAGGTCAAAGCCGAACATCAGCGACCATCAGGCTTGCTTGAGCAACAATTCCCGTTTGGAAATGGGAAGGTATTGCAATGGATTTTATAACCAAACTCTCACGTACTACCAAGGGTTACGATAGTATTTGGGTGATCGTTGATCGACTTACAAAATCTGCTCATTTCCTTCCTATCCGTGAAACTTACCGAGTGGAAGAACTAGCGCGGATTTACATCAAAGAAATCGTGTGTAGACATGGCATTCCTCTTAACATCATCTCTGATCGGGATGATCATTTTATATCTCATTTCTGGCAATCGTTACAATCTGCTCTCGGGACTCGATTAAATCTTAGTACCGCTTATCATCCACAAACGGACGGACAGTCCAAACGAACCATTCAAACCTTGGAAGACATGCTACGATGTTGTGTGACTAACTTCGGTGGGAATTGGGATTCTTACCTACCTCTTATCGAGTTTTCATACAACAACAGATATCATAGTAGTATCGAGATGGCTCCTTTTGAGGCACTTTATGGATGGAAATGTCGATCACCCGTTTGTTGGAATGAGCTTGGGGAAGCTCAAGTTACGAGTCCTGAATTGATACAAGAAACTACAAACCAGATTCTTCGTATTCGTGAAAATCTTACTATCGCTCGAAGTCGGCAAAAGAGTTATGCCGACAAACGGCGAAAGCCGTTAGAATTTCAAGTTGACGATCTTGTCCTCCTTAAGGTATCTCCTTGGAAGGGAGTTGCTTGTTTTGGGAAAAAGGGAAAGTTAGCTCCTCGATACGTAGGCCCATTCAAAATCTTGGAAAGGATCGGTAAAGTTGCTTACCGACTCAAGTTGCCTGAAGAACTGTCAAACGTGCATCCGACATTTCATGTGTCAAACCTTAAGAGGTGTTTAGCCGATGAAAACTTGCACATACCCCTCGATGAAGTTCGTATTGACGAATCGATGCATTTCGTAGAAAGGCCAGCGAAGATAGTGGATAGAGACGTCAAAAGCTGAAAATAAGCGTATCCCGATAGTTTTGGTGCGTTGGGATTCTAGACGCGGACCCGAACTTACCTGGGAACGAGAAGACCAAATGAAGACAAAGTACCCTCATCTTTTTGCTCAAGACTCCTCGTAATTAATTTCGGGACGATCAAGGACAGGCCAAGCAGAGGGCGTGTTTTGAATGTGGTAACCCAAACCATTTTCGAGATACGTGCCCACAATTAAATCGGACTGCAACAAACAATAATGGGAATCAAGCTCCGGTCAATAACGGGAACCAAGCTCGAGGTCGTGCATTTGTTATTGGTGCGAATGATGCTCGCCAAGACCCTCACGTTGTTACGGGTACGTACATTCTTAATAATCATTACGCTTCAGTATTATTCGACACTGGAGCCGATACATGTTTTGTATCCACTGAATTTGCCCCATTACTTGATATTGCTCCTAGTTGCTTAAACAATTCATTTACTGTTGAACTAGTGAATGGCAAATTGGTTGAGGCTAGAAATATTATTAAGGATTGTATCTTGCAATTAGAAGATCATACATTTAGAATAGATCTTATACCGTTTGAACTAGGTAGTTTTGATTTAGTTGTTGGAATGGATTGGTTGTCCAAACATCGTGCCGAAATAGTATGTCACGAAAAGATTGTTCGAATTCCACTGCCAGATGGAGATGTTCTTAACATTCAAGGAGAGAGACCCGATAGAGAATTGAAGCTTATCTCATGCATGAAGGCTCGAAAATATTTACAAAAACAATGCTACGCATTGTTGGCTCACGTAATTGAAAAGAAAAAGGAGGAGAAACAAATACAAGATATTCCAATTGTTAAAGACTATCCCAAAGTCTTTCCAGAAGACTTAATTGGATTGCCACCTCAACGTCAAGTGGAATTTCGTATAGATCTAGTTCCAGGAGCAGCACCGGTGGCCAAGGCTCCATATCGACTAGCACCCTCGGAATTACAGGAGTTGTCAAGCCAATTACAAGAACTCCTAGATAAAGGTTTCATCAGATCAAGTTCCTCGCCTTGGGGAGCACCGATCTTATTCGTGAAGAAAAAAGACGGATCTTTCCGTATGTGCATCGACTATCGAGAGCTAAACAAATTGACCGTTAAGAACAGATATCCACTTCCAAGGATTGACGATCTTTTCGACCAATTGCAAGGCGCTACGTGTTTCTCCAAGATAGATCTTCGGTCAGGATACCATCAATTGAGGGTTCATGAGGATGACATTCCTAAAACTGCTTTCAGGACTAGGTACGGTCACTATGAATTCTTAGTAATGCCGTTTGGGGTAACTAATGCACCTGCGGTATTCATGGATTTAATGAACCGAGTTTGCAAACCGTATTTGGATAAATTCGTGATTGTTTTCATTGATGATATCCTGATATACTCAAAAACAAAAGAGGAACATGAGCAACATTTGAGATTAACCTTGGAATTACTCGAAAAGGAAAAACTTTATGCCAAATTCTCTAAATGTGAATTTTGGCTAGATGAAGTACGATTCCTTGGACATGTGATTAATGACAAAGGGATTCATGTGGATCCTAGTAAAATTGAAGCTGTCAAGAAATGGGAAGCACCAAAGACACCATCCGAAATCCGTCAATTTTTGGGACTAGCAGGGTACTATCGTCGATTTATAGAGAATTTCTCTAGAATCGCCCAACCCTTAACTCAGTTGACCCAAAAGGATAGAAAATTTGACTGGGGAGAAAAACAAGAAGAAGCATTTAAAATGCTAAAGCATAAGTTGTGTAATGCACCAATTTTAGCATTACCAGAAGGAACTGAAAATCTTGTGGTATTCTGTGATGCATCTCATCAAGGACTTGGGTGTGTTTTGATGCAAAATGATAAGGTCATTGCATATGCATCCCGACAACTCAAAACCCATGAGAAAAATTACACAACTCATGACTTAGAATTGGGAGCTGTAATATTTGCATTAAAAATTTGGAGACATTATTTGTATGGTACTAAATGTACTGTATACACTGATCACAAAAGTCTTCAACATATTTTTGATCAGAAGGAATTAAATATGCGTCAACGACGCTGGATTGAATTACTCAGTGATTATGATTGTGATATCCGGTATCACCCGGGAAAAGCTAATGTGGTAGCGGATGCACTAAGCAGAAAAGAAAGAAATAAGCCATTGAGAACACGAGCTTTGGGAATGTCAATACAGACAGACCTTAAAACTCAAATTCTTGAAGCTCAAGAACAAGCAGTGCAAGAAGAGAATCTAAGAAATGAAGCGTTACATGGATTAGACAAACAATTTGAAGTTAAACCCGACGGAGTCCGTTACTTTGTCAACAGAATTTGGGTACCTTTCTTCAACAACGTAAGAGAATTAGTTATGTATGAAGCTCACAAGACGAAATACTCCATTCATCCAGGATCAGATAAAATGTATCATGATCTCAAGGACAATTATTGGTGGCCTGGAATGAAAAAGGATGTTGCCACATACGTTGGGAAATGCTTGACTTGCTCCAAAGTCAAGGCAGAACATCAAAAACCATCTGGATTATTACATCAACCTGAAATACCAGAATGGAAGTGGGAAAACATTACCATGGATTTCATAACAAAATTACAAAAGACATCTAGTGGTTATGACACTATTTGGGTTATCGTTGATCGAATGACGAAATCAGCTCATTTCTTGCCAATCCGTGAAGATTACAAAATGGATAGACTAGCAAGAATTTACCTAAATGAAATCATTACAAGACACGGGGTTCCTGTGTCCATTATTTCTGACAGAGACAGTCGGTTCACTTCTAGATTCTGGCAGACGCTACAAGAAGCTCTCGGAACACGATTAAATCTCAGTACAGCCTATCATCCTCCAACTGACGGGCAAAGTGAGCGAACAATTCAAACACTCGAGGATATGCTTAGAGCATGTGTGATCGACTTTGGTGGTAATTGGGATACCCATTTACCCTTAATTGAATTTTCTTACAACAATAGTTACCATACGAGTATTCAATGTGCACCATTTGAGGCATTATATGGACGTAAGTGTCGATCTCCTCTATGTTGGGCAGAGATTGGAGACAGTCAACTAACAGGTCCGGAGATTGTCCAAGAAACTACTGATAAAATATTTAAAATCAAAGACTGACTGAAAGCTGCGAGAGACAGACAGAAAAGTTACGCGGACAATCGAAGGAAACCGTTAGAATTTCAAATTGGAGAAAAAGTTCTTTTGAAAGTGTCACCTTGGAAAGGGATAGTACGCTTTGGAAGGAAGGGAAAACTAGCTCCAAGATATGTTGGACCTTTCAAGATTATTGAAAGAGTCGGACAGGTAGCTTACAAATTAGAACTTCCACAAGAACTCAACAGTGTGCATAATGTTTTTCATGTTTCAAATCTGAAAAAGTGCTTAGCAGATGAAACTTTACATGTGCCTATTGAGGAAGTTCAGCTTGACAATAAACTACATTTCGTAGAAGAACCGGTTGAAATTATGGACCGAGAAATCAAGAAACTGAAACGAAATCGTATACCAATTGTTAGAGTCAGGTGGAACTCAAAGCGAGGGCCAGAATTCACTTGGGAACGAGAGGATCAAATGAAACTCAAGTACCCACATCGCTTTCAAAGTCAACCTCTTGAAACCAACACCAGTTGAATTTCGGGACGAAATTCTTTTAACGGGGGGAGTCTGTGACATCCACCACGAATTTCAGGTTTGACTTTGACCTTCTATTTTGACTTTAAACGTTATTTTGAATTTGACTTTGACTGTGATCAAAGTGTGACAAACTAACTTAGTTTATGTGAAAACACTTTAGACATGTATTAAACATGTTCTAAATAATATTTATAGTGTTCCTATTTTCAGACGAGGAATCGACCGTAAAGGTGTTAAAATACTACAATATTGTTGAGTTTTAAATTTAGGAGCACATATCGAGGAAATGCAAATAACACATATTATTCGCTAATAGTGATAATAATAGATCACTAATATGATTATTTAAGTTAAAAAAAAAGGTATTATGAAAAGGCAATATAGCACATAAGAAGCTTTACATAATTTCTATTGTGTAACATTAAAATAATAATAATAATATTAATAATATTAATAATCATAATATAAAAAAATCAATTAATGTGAACGTAAATTATATGGGGGTTGCAACCATTTGAATTACCACCATAACTACATTTAATTTCCATTAAATCTATTTTAATTTTTATGTTTAAATATATGTTAAGAAACCTCAACTTCTTCTCACTATTTTCACAACAACTTCAGCCCTTCTTGAAGTTTTCTAGAGTCTAGCAAAGAAATCAAAAAGTGGTAGGAGCAATCTTGGTGTCTTGGTAAGAGTTTAGTCATTTTGCTTTGTCATTTTATTTAATTTTAGATGCATTTCTTGCAGCTAAAAGCAAGGTGTTCATGAACATGTATAATGATTTCATAATCATTTGTATGTGTTCTTAATCATCAAACATAAGTGCATATGAAATCACCCATATTCCATGTGCAAATTATGTAAAATGATATATATGTTCTTTATCGGTTTTCAAAACTATTGATTTTAGGTTTATTTCATCAAGATAAAATGATGGTCATTCACAAAATGTGGATTAGAAACACATAATAATACTACAAATAATTTATTTTTATTATTTTTATTCTTTTTATTTTGATTTTTGGGTGAAAAACTCCATGATTCCTTATATACATTTTCAATCAGATTGCTGATTGAAATTTTGGACTCATTTGGATAAACCATAACTCAGTCAAAAATGAACCAATTTGGGCGATTCTTGAGTCTAAAATTAAGTTCAAAGAGTTATCTTTCCAACCCATATGGTCTCGTATTTTTTTGACAAGTTTTACTTAGTCAAACAGTTGATACAAAATTACTACTCCAGTTCGTGCTGAAACTGGCAGATTCATGTGTCGACTTAGAAAATTCATAACTAATTCATTTCTTAGCCAAATTTCTTGAATTTTATATCAAAATCTAGATTATTGAGTCTACTTTCAAACCCTTCAGTAATATCTTTATTTTATTTTAGTTTGTATTTCGAAACAGTAGTCACAAGATCAGTGCTCAGGAAGATTTCATTTCTATGAGACCTGAACGTGTGTTAGTTATTCAAGGGTCTTACAAAACCCAATAAATTATAGAAAAATAATTTATGACATAATAAGACATGTATATTACACATATACATTTTCAAAATTTAATCATGACATGTATTATCACATGGTTAGCACAAGTAACATAGAATTTAACGCGACTTCAAGATATCATTTTGGGATACAATTTACATGACATATTTATATATAACAAATAAATATGTTACATTTTATAACAACATATATATACTTCGTTAAAGTAATGTGCTAACCTAATATTTGTAAACGATATTTGTCAAGATCGAAAATTAAAAGTAATTACACGATCATTAGACAACGTTAGTGACACAAGTGTATCGTACTTGTAGATATTCTTGTGTGAAGAAGAATTTGCTATTGCAACAAAATTTCAAGTGTGTTCATACTATTATCATAGGTGAGTTTCATAGCCCCTATTACTTGTTTTGTTTTCATCATCGGGGTGAAAAACACACTATGATTACATTACATTTTATTCAAAATATATGCCTATGTATACTTGTTGCTTTGTGTTTGATATGTGATGTGCTTGGGTGTTTCCTTATTGTACATTTACGAACAACGAAATAACGTAAGTCCCACTTCATTTCACAATCATTTAACTCGAGACAAGCCGGTGGACAGGTATTGGATATATCTATTCGGGGTTGACAACCCTCATCTATGGTTTGGTCGCGCCAACCATCGCCTCCGTTGTGGGCAAATAGATGAATATACTCCAACGTTTGGTACATTTGGATATATTTGGTTACATTTGACAATAGCTTAATGCTTTTGTCTTGGGCAGTCAGTCATAGGTTTGATTGTGAGCCCATGTTACATTTCTATCTTACATTTTGTACTTGTATTACTTGGCATACGATATGCGCATACACATACACATTTTATTGAGTCAAAACCTATGGACTCACCAACTTTCTAGTTGATGTTTTAAGTGTGTTTTTCAGGTAATAATTCTTGAGGAGACAAGATACTAAAGTTTCAAGTTATTACTGTTTTCTTTTAATTTCTCATTTGAGGACTACTATTTAAGTTTATTTCCCGGGTTGTATTTCTGCCCGCGTATGTTGTTTGGTTGCTTATACTGTTTTGGATTGTTTGTGGATTGATTAACATTAGAACCTTGCTATGTAACATGCATACTTAGTCGTTTTGACGAACGTATGTCGTGGTACATTTATTAGCATTATATTTAATATTCTCTCATATTAATGTGCTACGATATACGATCAGTCGCATTCCCGCGTTTCCGCCAACGGTGGGGTGTGACACCACGCTCGGCCGACCACCATACAACCTCCAACCACCTTAATCAATGCATTTCACTAATCACGCGTAATTAATCGTTACCTAATGTCACACCCCCAAATTTCCACTTGTGGTGTCAGTCCACGTGGGTGTGACGTGGCCAGAATCACAGCTCAAGGTCATATAGAACACCTCTATATGCATTTACAAATCCCATGTTTGACAAATACACATAATAAAATGGTTTGCAGCGGAAAAGTAATTTATAGCAGCGGAAAATAAATATGTTCGATACATGCAGCGGAATGAAATAAGTTTAATACAACATTGTCTTAAACAGAATGAAAGTTAAATTGTTTTTGAAAAGTCATGACAGAATGCATGTAAGTCCCTAATGCTCGTCCTTAAAATGTGCATTCCTGTCCTCATGTTAGCCTTGCTAGTTACCTGAGAATACAAGTTAGAAAAAGTGTCAACACAATGGTTGGTGAGTTCACAGGTTTTGATATACATATAGTAAGAAAGTGTGTCATGCTGTTTATCAAATGTTAGTACCGAGCCCTAGGCCCAAAGTGTCAGTGCGTCACTACCGAACTAGACTTGTTTGTCCTTGCCTCCGCTATGTCTCGTATACATAGCAAGTTAGGTCAGAGTTTGCACGGGTTATGACATCCAGTCAACATAGTGCCCCGTGGGGTTAGTCATTCCCTAATGGATCCATCCAAATCTACCACGTTGTTCGTACATTAACGGTAAGACTTTGTGAGGACTTAATACGAGTTCAACACTTAATGTTTGTCCAATAAACCAGCATACACAATAGAATGTTTGTAATAACAATAATGTTTGACTCGATGCAACTAGTATTCTCCCCCTATTTAAAAGCGTTTGAAAAAGAGTAAAGAGGGGCCGTAAACTCACCTTAGTGAAGTGAACGTAAGTATGCGTAAGCTCCTCAAGTAGTGCGTCGGTCACCAGCAACCTATATCGTATACCGTACGTGAGTTCGTGTAAGTGACCGTGCTAGTGTTCGTGTTAGTGCTCGTGTTTGTGTTCAACAACCCTTGGTAGTTCATGTTTGTCCGTGTCGGTCCACAATGACCGTGTTTGCTCGTGTTGGTCCACATTGACCGTGTTTGACTGTGTTGGTCCACATTGACCCTGTTTGACCAGAGTTGACCGTGTCAAGTCAACGACCCGTTGGTGAACCGTGTGACGGTTTGTGAATCGTGTAGCAATCGTGTAAGTGTTTGTCGTGTGCAAAACACGCAAGTCGCGTCTATGGACAACTTACTATTTATAGTAAGTTTCCATTTTTGGAAAGTTCACAAAGCATATCGATTTTATAGTTCTAGCATGCTCATTTGTCCTATGTGATCATGTTAACACATAACACATCATCATACGAAGTCACATAAGTCGTTTATAACATGTTAGCACATAAAAGTTTCCTAAAATGGAAAGTTTCCATTTATAGCATACGTGACATCGGAAACCATCTAACTTAGCATCTAATCATCATGTTATAACATATTAAACCATTTAGCATGCTCAAATCATACAACACGTTGACAAATCGGTTTTTGTAAAAATAAAGTTACTATAAATAGTAACTTTGTTGTTTTGCATAGAAATAACCATTTTAATATTTCCAAACCATTTTCATGTCACCAATCATCATAATAAACATGTGCTTATGGTCAAAATCATCACTTAACATCATTTCAACAACAAAAGTTACTAAAAATAGTAACTTATCACATATGACCTTAATCATCACTAAAAAATCATAATCTAAGTATTCAAATCATCATATTATTCATCAAACAACATACTAGTGTTCATGCATGTTCATAAACTCATCTCAAACAACACTTTGACCATAAAAAGTTTCTAATAATAGAAAGATTCATTAAAATCATAGTTATAACCATTCTAACATCATCTAAACATGTAATCATCCTTCAACATTATCAAGATGCATATCTAAATACTGAAAATCATCCCACATGCCATGGATCATACATGCATGTGGGTTTTTCACCATTCCAAGACTAAATCATGCCTTCTACATTTATCCAACAACATGGATGGTCATAAATCATCATCTAAACATTATAGATCATCAAGAAGCATAGTAAAATCATCAAACCCAGAAATGAATTTCGTGCATGTGCACTATAGGTGCTTGCATGTGGGTATAAGGCCTTGCATGTGTGTGTAAGAGGTGTGAAAGTGAGCTTCAAAAGTTCATGCAAGATTGGTCAATTAAACCAAACCCAAATCTTTAGTAGATTAAGCTTGCCTATGTTTAGAAATTCATAGTTACATCCTTATACATATGTTCAAAACAGGTTGACAAGTGTTGTTATTGCACTACTAGCTTAGCTTGTATATTGGAATTGCTTAGCAACACAAGTGAGTTTTCACAACCCCTTTGTTGTTTTATATTATTTTGGGGCTGTCACACATGTCTTTATTCAAATGCTTAAACTTTATATCATTCTTGAAACTTATGCAAACTATGAATGCTTTGTAGTTGAATTGTTATTATGTGTTGATCTTGTAGTTTATTCATACTTATTCTTATGTTTTTCTGCACATATACATAGTACTTGGTTCCTAAGAGAGTTGCGCTCTCTTCGCATTTAGTGTTAAAAAGGACCGGTACTCCATTTACACATGCTTGTTTCATTCATAATATAATATTCATATACATTGTCATTAAGGTTTGCATACTTTTAAATGTATACTATTATAACCATGTGACTACTCACCAACTATTCAATTAGTTGACATTTACTTTACATGTGTGATAGGTTAAGTGAAAGAATATTATGACAAGTCTAGGAAGAATGGACCTAGATAGACTCATCAAGAATTTCATTTTAAGTCTTTGAACTTGTATTTGACTTTCAAATTGTATTGTAATGTTTGTGTTGACCTTGAAATTTTGGTAATTTAAATTATGAAACATTAAATCAAATATATGAGCTTTTGAACAATCTTGCACACATCATGCCCCTTCATATTCCACCACAGGTCGGGGTGTGACAACTAGGTTATAGACCCGTGTATTACACGGATTTATAAATAAAAATTATGTGATTTTATAAATATGTCTTCTTATATTTACATAATCACTAAAAGTAAATATACTTGTTATACTTTTTTATATTAAAAAACTTTAAAAATAAACATTTATAAAAGAATGTTCTTAATATATGTATGTATGAATGTATGTATGTATGTATGTATGTATGTATGTATGTATGTATGTATGTATGTATGTATGTATGTATGTATGTATGTATGTATGTATGTATGTATGTATGTATGTATGTATGTAATATTAGACATTGATGCTAGTCATTATTATATTACTAACTATTAGTATTAATTTAGTTTATTTATTAAACAATGTATATTATTAATAACATTAATGGTGAGTTTTTTATATTTAAAAAAAATTATTTTTGAAATAATTAGAGAATGCCATGAGGCGTTTTGTTGGAATCAATTATTATATAGGAAGATTATTACCAACTAGGATGAAAACTAAGCCTAGTAAAATGGACGTGTTGGGTCGAATTTGGTAGCAGGTTGAGGTCATGATGAGTGCGGTCAGAATTTGTTTTAAGCAAAATTAGTCTGCGTTTAAAATGAACCATTTTAAAAAAATCAATCTTTTTCAAGTCAAAATGAGCTATGACTAAAAAATAATCTATTTAAATAATTTTCATTGATTTTTTTTATCAAACATGTTATTAATAATTATTATCCATTTGAATCATTTCTATTTACATACTTTTTAAGTTAGTCATCTTAACTTGCATTGTATTAAAGAGTTACCCACCTCAACTCATTCTATGTTTTAGTGCTACCCGTTTTTTACGCAATATACAATACTTATTCACCTAAACCAACACATTTCCTTGCTTCAGGTTAAGCTTGCCGGGTGTTGTGACAACTAGTACCTGACCGACCGGCAAGTCCGTACAGTATGTGTACTTTCAATAGTAGCTATGTGTAAATACATGTACATGAACAGTGTTTGTATTAACAGAATTCAAAATGCAAGAAACAGTTGTACGTATTTATGTGTAAACTTGAATATTGTAAGTACAACGATCACAATAAACAATAGTTGTTGTATTTAGGTGAAAACCTAAGTACAATTAATACAACGAATCAAGAGAAACAACGATGTTCAAGTAAATAAAAAGAACAAGCCGGTTGCTATCTGATATCCAAAGATGACAGGAATCAGATGGCCGACAAATCAGTACGAAAACAATGGGAAAACAAGACGTTTAGTTGAGTCTGTTGGTGAGGAAACACAATTCAAACAGAAATTGCAGTGTCATTTTAGAACAGAAAACTAACAGTGTGTTTGCGTGGGTGACGATTCACACAAACGTATATGTGAGTTTAACGTTCTGAAATGATGACTGGGAAGTAGAAAACAAAAGTCAGAAAGCCAAACCATTGTCGTGTTCGTTCGGGTGACGATTCGAACGAATACGTGCGATGGTGACGCGATATGACGAAACGAAAACGACACGAACGACAATAATTTAAGAAAATAAAATATTTTAATGTTTTACAATTTTGAAACTCATCAAAAATAAATAAAGAAACTATTTTTATTTAAAATCTGTAAAGACGCGCGTTACGTTCCGGAAACGCAACGAAAACGTGAACCGAGCAACAAAAATGAACCCGAACTCACTCGAGGTATAAATACCTTGAATGAGCTCATTTTATTCATTTCTCTCTTTTTCTTCTCTCTCTCAAAACCCTATTTTCATATTTCTCCTCCCACCACCATTTTCAAGCTTAAATCTACCATAACTCACTCATTTCTCAACGAAACTGAGTGATTCTTGAACCTACACGGAGGTATTGATCTCCTCTACATGAAAGTACAACCGATCTAGAGCAAAACCCACAGAAATTCGAGGTATTGAGTTGTGAATATCATGAAAATTAGGGTTTTCGCACCCTTTGCTTGAACCACCAACTTCAACCGGTTTAGAACCCATCTCTTCGACCCCTACACCTTGAAACTCAGTCCTTGCATACCACTTCCATGGCACATCATCATTTATCACCACTCGGTCGTGGGAACCTAACTGGGCGTCGGCCGGCCGAAGCAAGCCACAGCTTGGCCGAATGGCCCCTTGGCCGAAGTTCCTCGTTCGCTGGCCACCTCCTTCGGTCTACTCAGTTCGCCGAATGTGAGACTCATTCGACTACCCTCCTTCTCCAGCCATTCGACCCAAGCAACTGATTCGTGAACCTTTGATTCGGCCATCATCCTTCAACCTATCCACATTCGGCCGAACTAAGAAGCCTAGCACCTTCATTCGGTCGACTGAAACCAATCGGCCCACACATAACCAGGCCCACAATTCACTCAGCCCAGTACATTTGGTCAGGCCCAATACAGCCTGCTGTTCGACCCAAGAACTGAATTAGACGAACTGTGAGGCCCAATAACATTCAGCCGGCCCAATAGTTTGTTTCAGCTCATTCCACTGATTTGGCCCACTATACATCCCACAGTTCACAAACCTGGCCCAACAGAACTCTTCGGCCCAGTAGCATACACTCGGCTCAACAGTGGTCCACACAACCCTACGGCCCACTTAAACAGCCTACATTCACTGTTTCAGCCCAATTATTCGGCCCATCACACTATTTTTGGGCCTAGGAAATTCAATCGCCCCATGTGACAAAAGAAGCTAACATTTTCTAAGATTAAGATTTCATAAAATCTACAACCTAATCAGCTAGAATATGTTAGCAAGTAATTTCAAGTAATGAGGCACATGGAGCAATGAACATATAAACACTTTACAAGATGCTAAGGATTGTTAATCTATGACCTAAATTCTAAGTTCATGTTTATAAACTAAAATGCGTAACAAGAGTACATAACATGACAGGGTCGAAACAAAGTTAAACACAAAATATATAACAAGATATACTCCGCTTAATTGGAATTAGTAAGTGTTAGTATGACCTAGAGTAATAGAACAAGGGCCGAATGACGACCGAGACCTACGAGTGTTAGCCAAAGTTTATGGCTAACACATACGCACACACACGAATCCCTACAAACTCATACTTACAAGTTACAAACAACGTGAAATCAATACAGGATCATGAAAACAACATCAAGTACAACAGAGAGCTCGTGCATTTTTGTTTAAGCTAAGTCAATCCCAACATCTACAAGGTGAGTTCATATGCCCCTTTTCTTTAATCTTAACTGATTTTAAACTCTCGGGGCTGAGAAACATGCTTAACTTTTAATTATTTAAAAGTTTTATGTTTAACATATTGTTTATACTATGATTAGATAATATTACTTGCTTTATTACCATTTATCATTGTATGCATGCTTGTATGATCATGACATGACAGGAATAACTAGGATGAATATGATAACATAATTTCATAATTCATCAATACATTAGAATAATATAGTTGCAAGATTATATCTTACAACACTTATTTATTCTTACAAGAACAAACATTGAGATAATCAGAGGAGAACATGATGACAAGAACAAAACATAAGAATGATATGAAGATAACACATCTTCTTAACATCATTCAACACCAGAGTTAAGTAAGTGTAATAGGACAAGTTCTTATAACACTTAGCTTTTCAACTCAATACATATTACAGGATAACATGGAACAAGAATCATCCACCACCTGAGTCGACTAAGGGTAGTAAGACTAGTTCTTACCATAGTTTAGTGACAACATGGTGACTTTATGGAATAACAAGGAATGATAATCATGATAATGTAACTTCATGATAACAACATCATTCACACAATAATTAACATAAGATAATAAGACAAGTTCTTATTTAACTTTGTTAACAATAACGAAAACATGTAACACCGATGAACACGCAATACAATTGATTACTATTGAACTGTCTACATTATATCATTTCAATCATGTGCCATGTACTTAAATAGATCACTGTAAACCCATTTGTAAATCGCTGACCAATTAGTTTGACGTGACTAAACCGACGATAGCATAGTGGTACCATAGGTCTGACAAACCTCTAGGTTGTATGGCTAGTATGTTGATCGTATTGATACATTGGCCGGTAACGTATGACCGGCGACAGGGCAACTCAAGTCAGGTTCTGGTAAGCGACACATGGTGATATTAATCTGCAGTGAAATTGTAATTAATCCAACGGGATCCTATTGACTGGTAGATTGAGAAATTAATCTTCTCTCATGTCATACTACTGGTAATAGATTTCGTTGAGGTCTACGGATACACAAGGTGGTAGAGATAAATCGGATGCATTGTAATCTGATTACGTGAGGATTGCAATGGATTCCTTTTAGGCTCTATGTGCTACAAGCTGAGAACAAATAACAATTGGTTAACTAACACTCTTAATATTTAAAAGTGATTAACAGTTAACCCCACAAGTCATAGAATAATACAAGGATTAGATTAAATTAATCTAATATCCTTAATACATAATAAGGGTTATCAATACTTTGGGTTGATAACTAAACCCTTATTATTATATTATCCTACACGTGATGCTACAGGTGATTAACAAACGAGATGAACAGGAGAAATGGATATGGATATCAATAGTTGTATCGCAAGTAGTGTAGAGTTCTAGTAGTGATGTGGTGGGATGTTGGCTGGGGCTTGGTTCCCCTACATATGCCCTATATATAAGCATAACTACTAGGATAAAATATTACTTGTAAATATAACTATTGAGAGGCCATTGGGTGAACGGGTGAATCAAACAACATACAAGTAACATGAATGACATTGTGAATGTGCATGTGAACAAATCAAGGTTTTCAATTATCAAATCTATGAACACACCAACCTAGTGTTGACTTTGTTTAAATGCATGTTTTCTCAGGTGACGAACAGGTTTAGTCACCAGACATCGAGAACATAGCTAATGGACTTTTAGAAGACCTAGCTACATTTTGTGTGATCATACTTTTGGAGTGACAAAACAATGAATCATATTTTGTAGATCTTGTACAGTTACAAGATATAAACACATTGATTCTTTTGGGTAGATTTACTTAGTTAAATTATGAACGATACATTGTAATTTAACTTTGTAATTCTATATCATTGTCATGTTAGCATTTCTCAATTATATATCATGTGCTATGCGAACAATCTGATCAATTCGATTATCAAACGATATCGCGCCCCGGGAACCTTCCGCCTGGCGGGAAAGTCGATCCAGCCCGCCGGCCTGGGGTGTGACAGGTGTAATGAAGACCCTTTCACCAACATGAAATATGCTCCCATAAAACGATCGATTTCTCCTAAACTCCGTTTCTTTCAGATCAAGATTCATTTTACTTTATTTTCAATCTTTAATTAGCGGTAGTAGTTATCAATGGCATCAGATTTAAAGAAGTTTTTTTAATAATATCTTTGTACTCAACAAAACCAAGGATTGCTAGCCTATAATTGATGGCTTGAATTATTTTTATTTTACAGTGATTTCTTTGAAATTAAAGATTCTAATGCCTTTTCATTCTCTGCTTCAATTTCCTGTAATCAAATTTTATCATTACAAAATTTTAATACTTTTATTCAAATAAAACTGTTTAAGAAAATAAAATTAAACACAAAAGACCTTCTTTTGCCAAATGAAGATTGAAAGTATGCTCACACAAACTACTGTTGTGAATCAAATCAAATGATAGTTTCTCTAAAGAAATGTGTTTCTTGTTTATTTAATTTCAAAAAATTCAGATTAGATAAGTATGCAACCTTCACTTTCTTTATCTTTTATTCTTTTATTTCTTTATTTTATTTCTCTATTTAGATTGTGTAGAACACAAGATATGGAAGAAGTCGTATGCAAAACATAATCAAGAAACCAGAGAAGAAGAACAAGAGGAATGAAAAATACATATGCTTTTGAATCTAATATGATCGATCACTTTACACATAACCATGGTTGGGTTTATATAACCTTAACCACAATTAATAAGTTTAAGTATTGACATATAATACCCTTAAACTAATTACATATTAAATAATAGACACAAAACATACTTAAACCTATTTAACATAAACGACCCTTTAACTTTCCTAACTTGGGTTGAACAATTAAGGTTTCAACATTCACCCCCTAATTGTTAATCCAAGTTTAGTCTTCAATTCTAGGATATTCACTTGTTCTTGTAAATCTTTTATGTTGATTGCTTTCCATACTTGCTTCTTCTTTTTTTCTTTTCGAATCCAATGCAAATTTTATGATACAACCGTGTTTTAAACTGAGCAATCTTACTTTTGGTCCTCTTGAACCAATATTGCTTTAAAAATATGGCTACATGATCACTCTTGAATCTGCCATACTCACCACTGAAACACACATCGTCTTCTCTTGGATTTGCACTTGACCCTATTGGTTCCAATCATTCATCTTAAACAATCCTTATGGCTTCTTTCCTTCTAGTGATGAACCAAATCACATGAAAAAACAGTAGTAGCCCTCATGGCCTTATCTTCTAATTTGTGTATAGCAACAAAACATAACATAAGTTTTGAATTTCTGATCTTGTCTTCCTTCTTGATGTCCCCCATGCATGAACACCAAAAATCTTCAATCTTTCTTCTTCACAGCAAACATTCATTCTCTAATCTCTTCACTACAACCATCCTTCCCGTTTGTTATTGTCATTGATCATTTTCTTTGTTTACTTCCATAGGATTTCTCATCCAATAGAAGTATTCAATCCGATGTTAAGATATTGCAAAGCCCCTCGTGATTCTCTTCTAGGTGTGCCTCGGGTTTAAACCAACGCCTGCACCCATTGTGCTAGACCCACATGGTTCCTCGTGGTTCTCCAAAACCCGTTCTGGCTCCTTAGAATCAACACCTGAACTCTATATTCAAGGCCAAACAACATAACCAAAAATTTGCTACTTTTATTTGACACGTATCTTGATCAAAAACGAAAAATAAAAAATCTGATTGAATGAAGTGAAAGAACAAATTACAGTATGTATCAAAAAAGTGAACCACACAAAAACACAATCTTTTGACTATTCACAAAAATATAAAGTTAAAAGCTTGTTGTAAAAAATAAGAAAATAATAATTATCATAAAACAAAGCAAAAGTTAAAGCAAAAAAATATAATTTAAATTAATCAAAACTAATGTTTCAAAAACCTTAATTTCAAATTATTGTGTTTTTATCAAGATACAAATTACAAATGACTAATTTTCTAATTTAAATGTTTTGCTATAAAAGGAAAAAAAAATTAAGAATATAAAACACATATGAACAAATATAATAAACGAATGCAAATGAACATTAACGAACATAAACGAGCACATTACCAAACATTCACAAACAAAACTTATATTCATGTTCGTTCATTTAAGTAAACGAACAAAATTTTGTATTCGTGTTCATTAATTTATTAAACGAATGAGCACAAATGAACTTTTCGCCAAATAGTTCACAGCTTGTTCGCTGATGACTTGTTAAAGACACTAAATAGTTTTTTTGAATTAAAGTTGAGTTTGAAAAATCTTGATACTTGAAGGGTTTGTTATGAAAATTTCAAACCGGGTCTACTCGGCTCGTCCATATGATAAAGACAAAAACATCTGAAACTTGTGTTTGCATTCGTGTTCCCCACTCTTACCGACGAGTAATTCGGTCCAAAATCAAACCCTAAAGAACTCCAGTTGACTTTATAATGCCGTTAGTTCACCGTTAACTTACCGCCGTACTCCGTCAGTTCACCGGCGGCTCCGTCTTCTAAATGTGATGGTGGTTTTTACTCAGGCACGGCAGCTCCGCCTCTCTCCGCCGCTGTCCTCCACCATCTCCACCGTCCTCTACGACCCTACATCTCTATCTCTTGCTATCATGCGGTCTGATTCCTCTTTCTCTCTCTACCCTCGCATCTCACCGTTCTCTTCGCCGCCGTTCCACTCCGCTACCACCGTCGTACCTCCGCCGTCAACCTCCGCCGCCTTCCTTCGGCTTCGCTCCAACGATACCTCTCGTGTTATCTTCATCGTTTCCTCCCCACACCTTGCCGGAAGCTCGATACTCCTCCGGTTCTACATGCTTCGATCCGACAACCAGTTCGCTAGGGTGAGAGTAATTTGCAATCAGAGTGATCTGAGTTTCGACGAGCGGAAATTAGGGGTTTTGTTTAGGGTAAATCATGGTGTTTCGATCAAGCTCGCGGCTTCAATTAATGTGTTTGCGATGTATTCCGTTTCTGAACGGAAAGTTTGGGTTTTCTCGGTGAAGGTTCTGGGCGACGGAGATGTGGTGAAGTTAATGAAAACTGCGGTGGTCGACTGTGATTTGCCGGTGTTTTCGATTAGTGTTTCTACAGGGTTTTTGATATTGGGGGAAGATGATGGAATTAGGGTTTTTCAGTTAAGGCCTCTTGTGAAGGGTCGAATTAAGAAGTTAGATAAATCCAAGGCTCAGAAGTTTAATTTGATGAATGGAATGATTCAAGGAGCCAATGGAAACTCGATTTTGAATGCCAAATCTGGAAAAGTTAATGGCAGCATGGAAGAGAAGATTGGGAAACGTCATGATAATCCTGGTAAGTTGATATTCTGTTTGATTACTACCTTATATAGTTATATGTTTGCAGCAAATGCATTAATTAACAGATTCTTGCAACGTTAAACCTAGGATCATACACCACTTGCCCATGGGACTAATCCACTACGTAGAGACATTGTCTTTTCTATAGGAGGTCGCGGGTTCAAACCAGGGCAAGGTGGTAGATAAGTTTGTAATTTAAGCATAGGGGTATGATAGATTTGTTGTTTAAAAAATAAACTTTTACATTATCCACATTATTGAAAAGATTAATGAACATGTAGTTAATATACTTGAAATGATCAATAAATGTGTTGTTATTACCTGTCATAAATGGGGATGTCTTTTCTGTTCATACATAGCAAAGTTGAGGCCTGTGAAAATGAGACAAAATTCTCAAGAAGGTGGAGTTCAATTTGTGTCATTTAAGAGCAAAGAGGTCAAGGATTACAAATCCTTGAAAGTACCATTGATGATGTCGATAAAGACGGTTTCCATCCAACTTTTAGCTCATAATAAGTTTCTGATTTTGGACTCTGTTGGAGAGCTTTACCTGCTAGTGTTACCCAATCATATGTCTGGATCAGAATCAATTTATGAAATTAAGAAGTTGACCCTCACCATGAAAGTTCAGAATCTAGCAGTTCTTCCTGATGATTCTACAAGTATGTTGTTTTGACTTGCTCTCTTTAGTGTTAAACCTGATGCAGGTTTGTTTGATTCAAAAATATGATTGAAATGGTGACAGTATTGTCATTCTAGTACGTAATTCTTCCTGAATTGCAGAAACTCAAACGGTTTGGGTATCAGATGGAAACTATACCATACATGCTATAATTGTATCTGACATGGATTCTGTAGCCAATGAAAATGACATAAAGGGCGTTGAAGAAAAGATTCAAAACTCAGGTATTAAACTACTAAAAGTTTATTAATACTGAGTTTTAAATTTTCTTGATAAGTTCCATCAGCTTTGTCAGCCCTTCAGAATATGTTTACATACATAGTTACTTAAATGCACATACACGCACATTGAAAGAGAGATGATTCTGCAACACTAAGCAAATTGAACTAGAAAACTACAACAACAGATATTTATATTTATTGCTTTACTTGTGATATATGATGCTGTTATGTGAGTGTATATCTGCTCTTTTTCTTTCTCCTAGTATGTGCTAGTGTTTATGTGATAATCACAGTTCCCAAATTCCAACATAATATTATTTCTAACGAGCATGTCCCTACATAATATTGCTAGATTTGCAACCCTCCAAGGACTTGATAGGTTCTAGGACTTTTTGAAGACATTGAATTGGTTATGAATTTTTAGGGCTGTATATTTTTTTGCCTTGGCTTCTTGCCTCCTGTTTGCTTGTTTTCTTCAGCCTCCTTTGGTGTAGGTGTAATTTTATATGCGGTAAGTGCTCTATGGCCTACTACTCCTGTTAGTGCTCCTTTTTGTTGCATATTGCTTAACGCTTATCTACACTATATGTTTTTTTTGTAATTTACAGTCTTAACAGTTTTTTTTGGGATGGGGTCTCATTGGTTGCAACCACTTAGACCCTACCAATAGCTTGCTATTTGTGGGATTTTACTAGGTAAGTTTGTTTTGTACTTTTGTTTCCTTGAAGAAGTGTAGAGAATGACTTAGATACAAAAGCAAGTTAAAGTCATTCTTTTATGAATTTTTTTTAATGGAGTGTTTTTAGTATACTTTTATTTTCTTATACTGTTTGCTCTTTTTCCATTATAATGGAATAATGGGATTAGCCCGTTATTCCATTGGGCTATTTTTGGGTCTTTTGTTTGTTTAAGTCACCCTACTTCTAAGTGGGATTTCACTGGGTATGTTATTGTTATTGTTATTGTTTTGTTTGTTTAAGTCTATGGAATAATGGGATTAGCCCAAGTTTGCATGTCATCAGTCAGTTTACGTTGTTTAGGTTACTGAACTCAATCGTGGTCTTGTGGGTAGTTGCATTTTTCTTAGTTGTTGCCGTTGCACTCTATGTAGCCAGTTTCATCAATGAATAAAGTCTCATGTGTTTCATGAAAACATAGTGATATCAACTTGAGAACCTTTCAATTGATATTAGAGCGAATCTCAAGGAGAGAGGGAGATCTTATAGTCACAAGAGGAGTGACATCAATGGCTGAAGAATCAAGTAATTTCCAAATGCCATGTGTGCCAAAATTTCAACAATCTGCAGACGCTTTGCAACTGAAAGATTTGAAAGCGTGCAATCACCTCTTTCAGTCAATCGATACACATATGTGTAAAACAATAATACCAAGAAAACAAAACAGATTTGGAGTGCAATGAAGATAAAGTATATAACTTGAAACAAGCTCATAGGAATTAGTTTCATCGGATTGAAAGCTATATATCACTCGAGAAGGATCTAGGTTTTGCTATGATCATACTTTATTTATCAAACAGGTTTTGCATGATCATTGTAAGTATTTATGTAGATTGCTTGATTTATATAGGAAATGATGAATGCTTTATGCAAGGCTTTTAAAAGTTCCGTGCAACAAGAATTTAGGATGACTAATCTCTGGCAAATGAGATTCTTCTTTAGTGTTAAAGTGCAGCAAAAGGCAGCTCAGTAGCAATATGCGAAAGAAGTCTTGGAACGATTTGGCATGTGGCAAGGTAATGCAGTGAAAAACCTAATTGTACTTGGAACCATACTCACCAAGACTAGAGTTGGGTAGGAAGCTGACTCTACTACATACAAAAAATTAGAGGGTTGTTTAATGTATCTTACAGTAACCAGACCAAATATGATTAGGCCATTAGGGGTGCCAATCTTGTCGGGCTATGTATTGGCTGGTTGGTGTGTTGAATTTTGCAACCTGAACATAACACATATATATTTGTGTCAAAATTTTCAACCCTAACCAGGTTATACAAAATTTGGGTCAACCCGAACATGACATGTTTAACCTTTTATCTAAATTAATCAAACGAATTTACGGTTTATAAGGTGGTTGGCTTGAAAACATGTTAATAATAGCATGTTTAAAAGGTTGTATGAGTGAAAATAATTATAATGGTGTTTTAACAAAAAAATTAATATTATTATAACTATCTAATTACTGAAATCAAAATCATAAAGTACTAAATATAAATTAATATTTATTTGTATAGTTAACTAAAAAGAAATCAAAGTCATCTTTGTGAATGAAAAAATAGATCTTTTGTTAACCAATCAATTAAATTATGGTAAATAGTCAAAATAAAAACATTTAAATATATGTTTCTATAAATGAAAAAGTAAAATAATAAATTTGAAACCTAAAACAGGTTAAAGAATCAACCTATTTTTATACGGGTCAACCCGAAATTGACCATTTTTTTTGAAAGGGTTATACTTGCCAACCCAAGATATGATTATTTTGTGTCGTGTTCAGGTTGTGTTTTGGGTTATATCAGGAATTGCCGCCCCTAGATATGATGTTTGTAGGTCGTTTTGTTTCAAGATTTATGACTAATCCACGAGAAGAGCACATGTTTGCTGCAAAATGTGTGCTAAGATACTTAAAGGGATATATAACTACAGGCTGGCTTATAGAAGAGATGCAACAAAGAAGCTTGTGGCATATATAGATAGTGATTATGCAAGAGATGCAGAAGATTGGAGATGCACATCCAGCTATGTATGCAAGTAATGTTGCTATATGCCTATATGTTGGATTTCTTGAAAGCAAGATATTGTCACTTTATTATCAACCAAAGCAGAGTACATGGCTGCAGCATCCTGTGTAAGTCATTGTATGTGGTTGAAAGGCTTGTAGCTAGTTCTGGACAAAAGATCGATTGGAGTACCGAGGTGTTATGTGATAACAGTTCAGCTATTAATCTCTCAAGAAACCCAGTAATGCATGGAAGAATAAAACATCTTGATGTTTATTTCCATTATTTGAGAGATCTTATGAGCCAGGAGGCTATGAAGTTGGAGTATTGCAAAACCGAAGGCTGGCTGGCAGATATCATGAAGTGTTTGTTCAGTTACGTGATTGGCTTGGAGTCCAAGCGATTAAACTGAATGCTTAGAGCATGACTAGTTTAATGGAGGATTTTTGTTGTGTTGTTTTTAGATCTTTTGTTCAAGTTCAATTGAATAATGGCTTGGCCAAGTTTGCATGTCGTGAGGTTTGTTTTTGTTGTTTAGGGTTGCTAAACTTAGTCGTCTTGAACAAGTCTTGGGTATGTAGTTGCATTTTTCTTGGCTGTTACTGTTGTACTCTGATGGCTACATAAAGTTGACTTCCTCAATGAATTAAGTGTTGTGTTTTGTGAAAACTTAGTAATATGAACTTGAGAATCTTTCAAAGCATTGGTTTCCTTTACTATGATTTTGAGTTGTTTGGTTCCTGACCAGCCACCCAAGTGATATTTACGAGTGAAAAGATTCAAGAAATTATTCCCATAGCTGCAAATGCGATTTTGTTGCTCGGGCAAGGTACCATTGTTAATTGAATCTTTGATATTCTATTTCATTTATCATCTCCGATGTCACTTTTTGAGTGCTAATTTGTTTATTGTTCTATTCTTTCTTATCTTCTATTTTTGGCAGCCAGTAATATCTTTGCTTATGCAATATCTTAATGATGCTGATTTTCTTTCCAATCTGGTATGCTCATTTAATATATTTGGTTTATTGTAGTTAGTAATTAAAGCGTCATTTGCGGTGCACGCATATAATGTATATATGTGTGGGGCTGTGGGCCCCTCAAGGGACAAAAGTAAAATTGCAATAATTTTAACGTTATTTTACTTATGTTTGTGAAAAAAACGTTAAAAACGTTGGGATGATTAACTTCAAACGATAACGTTCAGCCGAGGACTCTTTCGGAGCAGCCTTTCTATCCCAACTGGGATAGGGGTAAGGTTTGTCTTCATCATTCCCCACCAGACCCTACTGAAAAGTGGGAATATACCGTGTAAATTTGTTTATTTGTTTGTTTGTATGTAATTAGTGATTAATCGTTTGACACATAAGTTATAAACATGCTAAAAATGGTCTTTCTTTTTACTGGTTGAAAGATTTCCTTGTCCTCCTACGTTTACTATATTTAAATTTGAAATTTTCAGGGCGTATAATCTTTCGATCACACGTTGATGACTTTATGCTTATTAAATTCCTTGATTGATCTTTCTGTTTCAAGAGTAAGTTTTCTACATTTGCCTCATCAATTACCATAACAAATACAGGAGTAACAGGACACAGAGTTCTAATATTTTACTACTATTACTATTATTTTTTGTTTGCATTTTCACAATTTGTCTCTTAAGTCTTAACTGTTTACTCTTGCAAACTACAATGAAATATAGCATGCAAATTCAAAGCTTTCATTCATCTAGTTTCTTAAGGTTACAAACTAAATTTTGTAAGCTTTAAAACACTAAACTATTAATAATCTTGATACATATCTTGCGTGTAAATTTGATTGAACTAATTGCTAATTGGACCCATGATCGTTAAATTAGTACAATAATGATATTCCTTTGCAGGTGGTTTTTTATGCTCTCTTCCAACCAACATTGTCTCATTATTATATCTGACCAGTCACGAGCATCAGTTGTGTCTTGTACTTGCCATGTAGTATGGATGCTTCTGTCAACATTGTGCTCTTGAAGGTATGGACTAAAAACCTCCTCGTACATAAGATATTCAAGTCATTGGGTCAAAACATCAATCTTCTCTCTTGTACTCCCCGTCTAAAAGTAGAGTTGATTTGATTTTAGATACCCAGATTCGAAACCTAATTTACAGATTAAATTCAGCGTAGGCCATAGATTTTGTTTAATTTCGTTCTGCAACATTTAATTGTGTGCATAGTGATTAAAATTGTTTTCATTGTGTCAAATAACTAAACAATCTTACAGTAAAGACAAAAGAGATATATATATATATATATTTTGGTAGTGATGATAACGAACATGTGAGTTTTTATTTTTTTAACATGGGAACTTTTCCTGAATAGGCGTTACACCTATTACGAGGTATCCTAATCTTGGTTTAAGAAAGCGTGAGCACTCAAAGGTGTTTAGGTCCCAAAAGGCAAGGCACAAGGCCGTGCATTATGTTTGCAAGGCATTGCTGTATACACAACCAAATAAGCTTTATCTACAACCAAAAGTTGTGTATCTCATCATCTGTTTTACATTCAAGCCAACCTTTATAAATTTTTCGCTCATTTGGTTGTTTTTACATGTTGGCCTCCCACAAACCCTAGTTTTGACCAACTTTGATCATTTTTTACCCATAAGTACATGTGGCTCACCTTTTAAAACCAAGATTCTAATTACATGAAACTATAGAATTTGGATTGGATAGAAGTATTGTTTTTATATAATTGTGGGTATTGATCTAGAATTTCAAAGACGAATCATTCTGCTCCAAAATCCATTTTTTAGAAACTCCTTGAATAAAATAAAGATTATAAATTAAATATTTTACCTCTGAACAGAGAATGCCATGGAAACCATCTGGTGGAGTGCTGTCTAAGTTTAAATGTGTGAAGGGGCAAGTCTCTCAATGATTCATGCCACCTAAGCAAGTAAAGTGCTCCCAAACACATTAAAGACATTTGTGACTAATTGAATGAAACTTGAGCTGCTGGGACTCAAGTCAACAATGGGAGGATAGAATCACCAGAAGTTTAGAAGGTGTGATTTATTAAATATTAAGACATTACATTTCCAGAATTGCAGCCTTGATAAATTACAAAACTGTGTGGTTTCTTGAAAACCAATTATATACCTTTCTTTTAGTATGCCTGAAGTTCATTTTCAACCTCCAGTTAGAACTCATGGTTTTTATTTGAGTAATATTTAACACATTAAGTTGTTTGAAGTAATGCTTCTTTGATTTTGGCTATGACCAATGAATGGGAATTTGATGACTCAAGTTTCTTATTGGTTAGTTTTAGTTTTAAGTTAATTTCAATTAATTTTAAAGTTCATTTAATTTTAAGTTTTTTTTTTTGTATAAATTATTTTGTTAAAATTTGGTGTTTCTTTGTTGTTCTCAATAAAAAAACACTCGTCCCACACGCCCATTGCGCCCACACATGATCAGAACACCCAAAACTCTTTGTCATGTGCCCCTTGTACGCCCAGTGCGCCCAGACCGGCACGGCGGCACCTGGCGCGCCCAAGTGCAGATCATGTTCGTTTTTGACCCATTTTGATGATTTTGACCGGTGTTTGACTGAGAATCTCACCAAAATTAACCCCTATTCATAAATTTCGGACATTTTCTTCGATTTTCATCTACTACACTCATTTTAAACTTATACTCTAAACATTGTATGCGTCATTTATTCCTGAAAATTTGTGATTTGCATGATCTCGTAGGCCAAAGTTTCACCATTGTTGGCTCTTTTGTTTCTTTACACTAAGTTTGTAAGTCCTTGATTCCATTGCAAAAAGGTATGAATTTTATGTCATTTTGCACATGATTTAAGGTATTAAAACTCAATGCATTATGATGTATGTTTTTAGACTTGGAGAGGAATACATGTATGCATCATTTAAGTTTGTGATTTGCACGATCTTGTAGGCCAAAGTTTCACCATTGTTGGTTGTTTTGTTGCTTTACACTAAGTTTGCAAGTCCTTTAATTCCATTGCAAAAAGGTATGAATTTTATGTCATTTTGCACATGATTTAAGGTATTTAAACTCATTGCATTATGATGTATGCTTTTAGACTTGGATATAAGTAACATGTTCAACAAAGTCTAGTTTAAGCTGACTAAGTGTTGACAATGCCATTGGAATGGATTATGAGATTGCAATTGTGAAGAAATTGGAATTACTTGTGATATTAGTTATAACTTTTGAAGGAGCTTTAATGTAATCAAACAAGTAAATGGAAGTTGTTTAACTAGATGTTATTTGCTATGTTGTAATGTGATGGTTAAAACTCCATGATATTAGAATTTAGAGTAAAGTTCGTTTTTGCTCCCTGTGGTTTGGTCAAAATAACGTTTTTCATCCAAAAGTTTCAAAATGACATTTTTGCTCCCTAATGTATGCATTTTGTCCCGATGAGCTCCAACCCACTAACACCGTTTATTTTTTCTGTTAAATAGAGGGGTGTTATAGACTTTTCACACATAAGGACAAATTTTGTCATTTAATCAAATTAATAAATAGACTAGTGTGTAAAAGATATTATTGAGGGACTGTTTCTATAATTACTTTCTTTATCTCTTTTCTCATCAACGACCAATGTTATCAACAAGCAGTAGCCGCCGCCGCCACCACCGTCACCATCACCGCCACCACCTCCAGCCAAGCATCGACCAAGCTCCACCACCATCGGCCAAGCTCCCCTGCCATCGGCCTCCATCACCATCGGCCATCTGTTTCCATCCTCCTTCCCACCATCACCACCACCACCACCGCCGCTATCAACACATGCAAAACCCCCATGTCTCACCTGAAAATCCCCACATTTCCACTTGTAAAACCGAAAAGAACTTAATCTAACTAGTATCTAACCTAATCGCCTCCCTAATTGAACCAAAAACCCTAGATTCACACACAATGTCGATATAGTGGGAGGAGCAAACAGAAAAACAAAAGAGGAGCAAACTAAAGGGCTTAGATATAGTCACCATCACTTCGAACAGAGAAGGGTTTTGGCTGGTTGTAGCCTCTGCTCACGAGAAAGAAGATTGGCGACAATGATGTGGATCTGAGAGCTTGAAGGTTGACGACGGTGGTGTGGTGGACGATGGAGCTAGTGTGGTGTGGTGCAGGTCTAAGGCGGCGGTTTTCGTAGGTCTACGGTGGTGGTGTACAGCTCCGGTGAAGTGGTGAACGTCAAATGGAGGTTACAGGGGAAGAAAAAGGGATTGGAAGGGGTTGGGTTTTGTTTGAGTAATTTACACATTTAATCCTTAGTTTATTTTATTTTCTATTAGTAATTTGATTAAATGACAAAATTAGTCCTTATGTGTGAAAAGTCAAAAACACCCCTTTATTTAACAGAAAAAATTAACGGTGTTAGGGAGTTGGAGCTCATCGGGACAAAATGCATACATTACGGAGCAAAAAGGCCATTTTGAAACTTTTGGATGAAAAACGTTATTTTGACCAAACCACAGGGAGCAAAAACGAACTTTACTCTAGAATTTATTTATGAGTTACAAGCAAGCAAAATCATGAATTAAAGTCACAAGTATGTACATTGTTGAACAAAGTTTAGGAAAGAAGGGTAAGTGTTAAGTGACAATGCGTTTTGAATTGATGAGTGAATTGTAGAAAACGACAAGAACAGGGAGGGAAAATGCCTCCTCATCCAAGAGACCTAGAAATGAAGGAACACCTCAATCAATTGCTTATCAGGAAGAACATCATGAAGAAAAGCCTGAATTGTGGAAGAATGAAAAGCTATCACGGTACCCGAAAAATGGAGAACTAAACTGTAACGCGAAAAGTTGAAAATCGTCACAACTTGATAATTGCTGAAAGAGAAGCAATCATTGAGGATTTTCAACCTTATGGATTAGTAGAGTGTTTCGATCTACTGGGGTGGAGGGATGCATTGAAAAGCAATGACTTAACTTAGGGAAATATTTACACATCAATGAGTTAATTGAATGGATGTCTACTTTGAAGAGGAAGAATGAGTCAAATTACCCCAAACCATGAAACTTGTGGGAACTGTCGAAAAGAAGGAATCAATATTGTTTTTTGCTACCTTAGATAAGATAACCAACTTTGACACGGGAGCGGTAAACCCTGTCAGAGATTACATTTATCCTTCTAATGTTATTTATTTTAGCAACATGGTTATGTTAATTGGTTGACAATGATTACAGAGTTATGTACATACCCATTGGTTGCGGAAGAATAGTACATATATGGGATTTGAAGTCTTGTCTAAGTTGCTGAGGAATATCATGTGTTGGAACATAATGCCTTAGACTAGTAATAAACTAAAAGTGATGCATTATGAGATTAAGGTATTATATGCATTAATCACATGGACACCCACCCTGTCATTCAAACACATGATCTTGATGAATGTATGACAATCACATATTTAAGGGGTGTTTTCTTATTGAGTAAATTTCATTATAAACTTTTGTTTCATGCATAATGAAATTTACTTAATAAGTAAACACCTCTCATCTTCTTTCAAACATTATTCACATGACATTCCATTCAACAATTTGATCTTCACCCCCAACCACCCAACCTAACTCACGCTAAACAATTACACATACACCTCCAAAAAGACACATTGATTAGCACATCAAAAGAAAATAAAGCACACATCTAACAGCTGAACAAAAGAATACCTCATCAATGGGATTCTCCATGCGTGCCAAATAGTGATTACATTAGCCCCATGCACATTTACCTTGCTTCATAAGGATTGTACTGATTTACTTGACTTGTACCTTCTCCTCGCTTTGGGACTATGGGAGGTGGATCATCATGAAAATTCATAGGCAACCATTATGAACGCATACTTGACGGATACCTCCGGCGAGGCATTCCTTCTGTCCACGGGGGTGAGCTAGATAGATCAACATGCTCATATTGATCAGTAAGAGGCAATCCTCTGTAGTGATCGAAGTATGATCTCCTTCTTTCCTCAATTAAGTAATGTTGGTTTTGATGTAGCTCTCGAGCACAGATGTTGAAGATGTTAAACTCCTCCATCCGTCAACAATATCGCTCATCTTGAGTAAGTTGCATAACAATTTTGAAATGGCACTAAAATCCTTGATGAGGCGTTTATAAAAATCCGCATGTCCCAAAAATGAATGAACGCCTTTCACGTTGGTGGGCGGTGGCAAGGTAGAGAGGATATTTACTTTTGCAAGATCAACTGCAATTCCTCTTTCTGAGATGGTCCAAAAACAGGTACTTAAACGATAGAAAAATCAATACCAAACTTAGAACTATGACTTTTCTCACAACTTAATACCAAACTAGTTTCTGCGCATCATTTAAGTATGTGTTCAAGTTGATTCAAACATGCATCATAAGTAGTACCAAAGATCGTAAAATCATTCATGAAAATCTCAAGAGAATCCCCCACCATATTAGAAAAGTACTCATCATACATATTTTGGATGTAGCATTGTTTAGTTTCCTATAATCAATGCCCAAACGCCAACCTACGCGGCTTTCTTAGGGATGATTTGTGTATGGCTCACTCATGTGCTATCAGAAATGGGATACATGATTCCTGCTTCCAACCATTTAAGTACTTCCTTCTTCATCACTTCCCGCATGTTTAGGTTTAACCGTCGTGCATCGTGACTTGGTTTGGTGCTTGGATTAGAATGATCTTGTGCATCATTATAGATGGACTAATCCCTTTCTAATACGCAATGGCCCATCCAATGGTGGCCTTGTACTTCTTTAATACCTGCAATACATCTTCCTCTTGATTAGAAGTTAAATTAGAAGTAATAATAACAGGTAAAGTAGTTTATTCGCCCATGAAAACATATTTCAAATGCTTTGGTAGTTCCTTTAATTCCATTTTTGGAGCCTCCTTTAAAGATAGTTTTAACTTCGAATCAATGTGAGTCGGTAAGTTTTTGACTTTATGTTCAAGGTGGCACACTAGCACACACCACTTTAACCTCCTCCCATTCAACTCCCTTGAAGTCATTAAACCTCTCATCAAGTTCAAACATCTCCCCAATTGGATTCTCACTCTCATATCATGTGTATGTTTGCACACATCCATCTACCAAATCTGCTACAAAACAATCAATATCGATCAAGGAATTAGAAGCATTAGAAAAAACATTTAAGCGCATTTTCCTATTTCCAAGGTAATATCTACTGAACCATCTCTACATCCAATTTGTGCATCGGCTGTTGCTAGGAATTGTCTTCCTAGGATAATATTGGGTTGTTTTCCTTGACAACGTGTATTCGAATCCAACACAAGGAAATCAACAAGGTAGTAAAACTCTTCTACCTTCACAATGACATCAAGTAACATTCCTCGAGAAATTTAATAGACAAATGAGCCATCACAACCGTTACGTTGGTGGCTTTAAGGGGACCGAAGTCATGTTTGTTGTACAAACTTCTAGGAAGAATATTCAAACTAGCACCCAAATCTAGCAAGGCTCTCCTAATTCTCACATCACCTACTTGTGTCACACCCCCAAATTTACAACTTGCGGAATCATACCGCTGGGTGTGACATGTCAGAATCAGATACATTGGTCATATAAAATGACTCTATATGCTTTTGAAAACACGTGGATATTACTTAAAATATCCCAAATAAAATAAATAGTAGAATGACTAGAATCATATAAAAACCTATAGATTAAACAATATATCATTAATTCAAATCTAATGGTTAATCAAGAAGTTCGTTATATAAGATTGTGTCATGTGTTTTCATTTATATTTAATTATAGAAGGGTATTTTAGTAATTTCTAGCATATCAAAAGGCTAGAATTATTATGTTGGTGTCATGTGTCACATTCTAATATATTTTTGTAAAGTTAATTTTTTATATAAAGTTTACCCCCACTCTTTTTATACATCAATCACTTTTTTATAATATAATAGTTTTTTATAAAAATTGCACCATTTTACTCGTCTTATTTTTCTCTTTAATTCTGTTATACTCTTAATAACTAGGTTTTTTTAAAAAAAAAATTATTGTTCGTATTTACATCAATATATCAAGTATAAACATAGCACATTATTTGTAACAAGTTGTAACGAATTTTGATTTACATTGTCGTAAATTAAATACGGGTTATATTTAAGGGTGTAAACAAGCCGATCCAATCCCGAGCTTGTTAAGGCTTGAACTCGGCTCATTTAAACAAAATAGCTCGTTAAGCCTTCGCAAGCCAACTTGAGCCCAAGCTCCACATTTTTGGGCTCGGGCTCATTTAGGCTCAGCACACTCGAGTTTTTTACTCATATAATCTCGAGTATTACATGAGCCGGCTTGATTCGTTTACACCCTTGGTTACGTTGTATCATTTATTTATTTACAGTGATGTAAAAAAGGTTTAGGCTCACTTTATATATTTATTTAATTACAGTGATGTAATTTACTGTTGTAAAAAAATAAAAGAATGTGTTATGTTTATGGTCATACATTGATGTAAATCCAAAATTTTTAGTCTAAAGTCAAATAAAAGTTATGTTTGTAATAAATTTAAAACGATTTTGTAACGAATTATAGGTTACATTGCTGTAAATTAAATATGGGTTACGTTGTATCAATTATTTAATTTCAGTGTCCAAATGTGAGCGTTTCAAACTCACTTTTAGAAATATGTTACATTAAGTTATTAAAAAAAGTAGAAGAACATTTACTGAATATAAAAATTTTTGTAAAGATACGGACAGACCTTGTTTGGGTCCTAATTGTGATGTTTCTACTCGGTGGATTCTACTTGTAAAATGTTAGTAAGTGCTTTAAAGTAAAGAGTAACATCAACAACTTTTTATGCGAGTTTTTATGAAAGTACTTTGGCCGAACCATTTTCAATATTTTGTTTGGATAATATTTAAGAATTAACCGATTTTCTTGACCTTTTTAAAACCACCACTACAAAATTATCAGAGGTTTATTATCCTAGTAGTCCATTGATGTTATCGCAATTATGTTTAATGACATTACATTTAAAATTTTTTAAAATAAAAACCAAATGTTTGACGATATGATAATATATGATAATTTGGATATGCACGAAGAAGATTCAAATTTTTAAACGAAGCAAAAAAAAAAAAAATTGTCAACATAGTTTACAAACTATGCATGATTTTTATACAAAATAAATATGGTCCTAATATAAGAGCACATAATGCTCGAGGAATAGCAAACCAGGAGATCCGCTTCATAGTTTATAATACCATTCGTAATGAAATGGCAAAATGACAAAGGGGGAAGAAGCTCGAATATGAAATCGAACTTAAAACAAGGGCAAACGAAGAGAAGGTGGAGGAAGGATTATCTCCCTTCATATCTAACGAAGAACTTGCGGAAGAAGCTCGTTTCCGTAGTCGTACACAAACGCAATAGGACTTCCACCGACTTTTTTTTTTTGCATTTATTTTGTTTTGGAATTATTATGATATAAATAAATGCATTTGTGTTATTTTTTGGTGAACCTACTCTGCTCTTGAAACCGGTTCCGGTTAAAAAAAATGCCCACCTCTGCTTGTTAAGTCTTCCACACCTATTGCTACACTACAAAAACATACAAAACATCCACTTTTTCAAAAAAACAAAGTTAAATCCATACAATTATCTATTTATCCCATAATTAAGCATGTTTGTTTTGTACACATCAGTTAGTAAGTTTTTTACTATGTTTTATTTGCCATATCAGTCAAGAAGCCTTTAAATGTAGGAGTGCTGAAGTGGGTTAAACCGATGAAAATCATCTTTATCAGTTTCGCTCATGTTTTTAACTGTTTTGTTTTGATTGGTGAATGAATATGTAGGACAATATATCTTCAATTATGGCTTAGATGTGTCAATTGGACCCGTTAATAAGAATTGAATTGATTAGTGTTCTGATTTATAAAAATAAGCAAACATGTATCAAATAGGTTAAGTATAACATTCTATAGGTAAATCTTACATTGATCATGTGAAAATGAGAGATGAATTCATAAGTAATAATACGTCTCAAACATCAAGAATGTACATGGACACATTATCTCTGAATGAGAAAAATTTTATAGTTAAGCATTCTTAAATGATAATATTTCAAAGATTTGTGTATTCAACATAAAGTTTTCACCCACGTAACTAAATGTAAATATGTTAGCTCTAAGTAAAACAAACAATATTAATAGTAAATGAGAATAAATATCATATTAATGTAGTTAAATTGTCCACTCGTTTAAGAAGTTATCCACTTATCCTTTATATAACAAGTTAGTCAAGATAATTCATCCAACATCAACATTTCTATAGTACTCTAGTATCACTCTAACCAACAAATCTATATTTTAACATGAAACGCCCTCAAATATATTATAAATACACAAATCAAATCACAAGTCAAAAAGGCACCCCAACCTGTTTAACCAAACATTTTCCTGTTAAATAAAAAAAATAAAAACTCAACCCCCTACTTAAACAAAATTCAATCGCATAATTTTCATCTTGGGTTTGTCAAATCAGGTAAAAGATTCACACCACCAATTTAAATACTCATCTATAATCACGACACCATATATGTTAAAAATGATATCTTACTCTTAAACTACTCCTAAATATTCTGCATTGCCTAGATTTGGAACCCAAGGACTCTTTTCTGTTTCTACCAAGTGAATTAGTCACACATTAGCCCATATAAGTTATAAAAAGGTTAGCTCATATATGTAACAAAAAGGTCAGCCCATATATGTTACAAAAAGGTTTACTCAGATTCACAAGGCTCATAAAAGTTGTATTCCATGAACTGTACATGGAAGAAACACAATTGTCATAATACTGATTACATCATAATTAAGCTACAGCCTGTAGAAGTCACAAAACAACATAAAATTGCCCCTACAAACAACAAAATGTGCAACCATGTTATACCAAGCACAACACCTAGTTCTTATAGTGCTTTCTAAACCGTGACCTGCAAAACAACAGCAGAAACATTTTTAGTGGTTAGCAAATGTTCCCAAAAATATATATATACATTTTTTTTGAATTTTGGTTATTTTCGCAAGATGCAATATTTAATGGAAATATTTTATTCCATTAATAAACCTTTCAGATATTTCTTACGCATTAAAACAAACATTTAGAATATAACCTGCACTTTGTGGTCTATAATAAAAATTATATAGAAAAGAAACAAGAGAGAGAGTAAAAGTTACCTCAAGACATTTGTATGTTTTTCAATCACATCCATTTGTTCATCATCATATTCAAACCATTTGTCAGACACTTCTACTGTATGATCCCCAGTTCCTATATCTGTATGTTGAGTAGTAGTTAATATTATTGGCAATACAAATTTACAAGCAAATGAAAATTTCATAAGCTGCCTATAGCTCTCACCTTGAAGAAGAATACCAGGTTTCTCAAAAGACCCTCTTAATCTCCAGTACATATGCCCATTGTTGTCCTTGAAAATAGGCTCTGTTCTCACAGCATCAGGCCTTGCTTTGTCTACACAATTACAAATTTCGTATTATAAAATTTCCAAATACTTGAAATTTCTGGATATTCAGTCTGAATGAGATTTTTCATTAAGTTAATGAGTGTTTCATACTTTCATGATCACTGTGATACACCAGTCAAGCAGTCATACTTTGACAAGATAAGCAAACAAATGGATCATCTTATAAGCCATTAGATTAATAGATCAGATATTATGATCCATTATCACATAAATCAAAACTTACCTATGGGAACCATTTCTTTACATGCAAGCATCTCGGCATGTGCTTCTGCTGTTTTATTCTTGATCTTGGAAACAATGGCATCATGTTCCTGTATAGTAAGAGGAACGCCTTCTTTTGCTATGATTGCTTTGGCAATATCATCCAGCATTTTCTGCTTCAAAGTTTTCTCCTATAAATTCAAAAACAAAAGACATCAAATCATTGAAACAAATCAATTCAGATTAATATTTGAGCAAACTGGTTATACCTTATCTTTTGCAACAGAAAGTTTCTCCTTTGCTTCCTTTCTCTTTTCAGCAAACTTCACATTTTGATCATCAATCCAATTTCTTATTTTTCTATAAAATAATTCCAGGTGTACAATAACATTACTACAACAACAAACATACTCAGTCACATCCCATTAATCAGTCAGAACTAGGGGGATGGGACAAAGGCAAACCGGTATACAATTACATTAGAAAAAGCTAAAATAAACCTTTAGTTATTAAAAGGGTGCATAAAAATCTTACTCAGTTTCAAGAACTTCATCACACAGGAAAACCAAGAGTCTGAGTTTCATTGATGATTCCAAACAATCATATCCACTAGCTGTTAAGTTTAGAAGGTCCATATGCTCTAATTTTGATTTAGAGATGCAACTTTTTAGAGCTTTCAACCATGAATCATTGCCATGAGTCAGATCTGGTGGTGTTGATCTGAAAGATTATGCATCAATATAAATATATGCAAATGCACTCTGATGCATTTGGTCCCCAAATCCAAATCCTAATGCGTTATGCTTGTGCATCATGTTCACGATGCAGTTAATAAAAAAATGCTAAAAGTTATATATATATACAAACAAACATACTCGGTAAATTTCCACTTTTAAATAAGGTCTAGGGGAAGACATGAAGACAAACCTTACCCCTACCCTAAAATAGGAAAACGATGCTGCTTCGGATGAGACCCCCAACTCGTAGTTCCGCCCTTTATATATATATATATACACATATATAGATGTATTTTCAAAAACACACTACAATCATCGTATCAAACTTAAATGAAACATATAAACACATAACCACATAACAAATACACATAGAGGAAGAGCAGAAGAGCATAGACACATAGATTAAACAGGCACATAAGGTCAAAACACAGCAATACCAAAGTACCAAGGAAGAGCAGAAGAGCAAAAGCCAGATGTAACTTACATCCCACATTCCCACACCATGCAAACATTAAATGTCAATATGGATCTAAGAAACATCATAAAAAATATACCTTGATGGGATAATAATAAACTTAAAAATAATTAAAAAAATGTTTCATGGATGCTTAAAATAGTTAAAGAGGATCTGTTGTATGCTTAAAGAAAGAATATAGACTAAAAATGCTTAAAAAGCCAATAAAAAAAACTCAGATTGTTTGATAAAAAAATCCAGCACAGTAAAAAAATCCATGTTGCACGCATCAAACGCATCTTGCAAATTGCAGCGGAACATTGACACATCATGTAAATGTATCGCAACACTCGTTGAGTTGCGCTTCAGAGTCCAGACATCGCATCAGTGATTCAGTGCGTTATGCACGCAATTTAAAACCAGGATCTTGATGTAAATTTTTATAATGCTACACTAAAATAAGCAACAGAGATAAAGTGGGTACTCTGATTCTGACTCTGATTCCAATTCCTCTTGAATAACAGACAGCAACTGAATATGAAACTGAATTACCGAAGTAAATTTCCCACGGCGTGTACTTCTCCCTTTAATTAAGTCTCTCAAAACTGCTTCTGCCTGCCCTTTTTTCACATCTAAGATCTGCAAGTAAATGAGAAGTATAGTGTATTAGGTAATTCAGGAACATTTCAATTCCATATCATATAAAATGAAATAATAATATGAAGTTACCTTGCCAAAAGTACAACAGAATTCTAATAATTGCAATGCATTACCAACATCTTCTTTTGGGACGTCAATCCCAGCTACTGTTACCAACTCCGTACCAGCTGGCAAAGGAATAACAGCATGAAACAAGTTAGAAGTATTCTGTTTTACTTTTGAAGATTGATTGTCCTCCAAATGCTGGTTTTCAGATCGATCATGAATTATAGTATTTTCTTTAACTTCATTTCCTTTAACTGTCTCCTTTGACCCTTTTGCCTTTAGATTCTTTTGCTTCTTCTCGTTTAAGGCATGATTTATCTCAGTTACTGAACCATTACTAACCACATTGCCATCAAGCTTAACTTCAAGTCCCTTCTGCTTAATTTTCTTTGGTTTATGCATAACCAAATTTTCTACAACAACCATCTTTGATCCTTCTGACTTTAATTTCTTTTGGTTATTTTCATTAAGAGTGTGAACAGTCTCAGTTTCTGAAACATCATTAACCCCACTGCCATCAATCTTACCTTCAAATCCTTTTCGTTTCACTTTCTTTGTTTTTTTCTCAACATGAGATGAGACTGAAACCAGAGGATTTGCATTTGAATCTGTCTTGCCATCAAACAGATTTTCCTTACCCGAACTCTTTGGTGACTTGGTAATAATTCCCTGTCAACATTAGAGCTTGAATAAGTTTCCAGAAATGAAAACTGTTATTAGTACATAACAGGTTAAATGAGTCGATGTGGGTTATGCTTTTATCTATAAGAATCACCTCTGCTGGAGCAGCTACTTTTCTTGGTGAAACTGTTGTTACATTCACTCGCTTGTAATTACTAACATTTTGAATACCTTTTGCATCAATCATGTCAGAAACAGAGGAAAATCCACCTGCTTTGGCCATTTGCACAACCATACCAGTGGGTTGATGACCCCGTTTTTTCCTATAATTAAAACAGCTCTTATATTTCATCTCATTAAACAAGCCATAGACAGAATATAAAGGTTTCATAAACTTACATACAGATGCTGCAATTGCAGCAACCTTTACACTTGGGGCAATCCCATTTGTCCAACAATAACACATCTTCAACTTTCTCCCCGTATCTAGATTAGGATGGATCATATGAATCAAAAACATAGTCTATTACACCAAGAATTTGGTCCTTAATTTTAACTATTAATAATCTAGTAGTTTAACATAAAACTCCAAATTGCTTGAAGCAATCACCTGTATATATTATGATAAAGGTATCAACACAACATCAAAAGCTAACCTGTTCAAGAGGCATGTGCGACAATACTTTATGGTGCATGGCTTAGTCTTTGCTTGATTCTTGCAGCTAACATATACAGCATATGTCTTCTGCCGACACTTTAAAACATGAAATGTGTCAATAATAAGCAAAAAACTCAAAACTTCTAGTGAAAATAAATATAGATTAATAATAGTGATACATGATAACCAAATACTGCATGAATGCTAAAATGATCTTCCAACAACTAGAACTAATAGTAGTTATACATGATAACAAAATACTGCATGCATACTAAAATGATCTTCCAACAACTAGAACTAAAAGCTTTAAAAAAAAAAAGATGATAATCATAACCCTATAAAAACATATAGATAATTTCTAATCAAAAGGTTATGAAGACCCACCAAAAAGACAAATAATCAAATGTCTACAATACTAGTGTTAAAAAGTAATAGCACCACTCAGATGGTTTGCAAACCATTGAAAGCAATTAGATTAATGTGATAAAGAAAGTATGAGGTTACAATCATCATATAAACCTAGAAAGCTAAGACCAAAACAACAAACCGATTGCAGAAGACTCCTGCATGTAAAGGTTTGGTTTAAAAAAACTTGAGGCACTCAAGGCATTTAGGCCTCATATGCCAGGGAGCAAGGCATGACGCGTGAAACAAGAACCCACCTACACAAGGCTTTGCTCTATATACAACAAAGTAAGTTTATGACTTTTATCTACAACGAAAAGAAGCATTTTCCTCGTTTTTTTAATCTCATTTGTTTTTTCTTACATATCCTTACATACCATGATCTTGACCAATGTTGATCAAATTTAACCCCAAATGTTCATAAGGAGCCACCTAAAGGTCCTGGAGTGTTTTCCTGAATGTGCCTCATGGCTCAAGTGGACCTCAAGTGCAATTTTTAAAAGCTAGGCACAAGGTTCACAGATATCAGGCCAACTTAGGCCCAATTTAGAATCATATATACATGTCCTTACTCTGCATTCTAGCATTCTACAAACGGTTGCTTCCACAACTCAAACTCATGACCTAAGACTAGAAGCATGAGTATAACTTCCATCCAAAGCTTAAAATTTGAGAAGATAAACTAAAGGGGATGCATGATTATATAATCATAACAGATCTATAGAACTAGAAGATGAAGCATATGTTATTTGATTTATAACACTATGCACAGACAGACATTTGCAAGCTTGCAACATGTCCCTAGTTATAGGCTCAGCTGAGTAGATAACAAATTAACAATAAATTATGACAGAGACAAATCAGAAACAAATAGACAAGTAACTTGAAATTTTAATTTTTTTCAATTTTTCCATACAAGATAAATTTTGTTTTTAATTTCAACCTCGCAACTGAAATTAATTCAAATATTTTAAAATTTTCAAATACGGACTCCAAACTATAACAATTAGTATCAACAATTTTTTTTGCTCTTTGAGTTATAACAACGCCCATATCAATATGTCATAATAAAACGCTCATATTCACACATGTTGGCTCACACATATCTCATTTTCGTTTCAAATTCGCCTATACGAGCTTAAACTATAAACGCAGAGCAAATTATCGCAATTACCAGTCGTATAAATCATCTACCTTAAATCGAATTCGAAATCACGAAAACCCTAAAACACAGTCGCAGAACGTAAACAACAACACAATCAAATTTAAACATACCTGGTGACAAGTCGTCCCATTTTGCGAATCATAGATCCGGCCACCGACTACGCGAACCCCTGGATTGCTGTTCCTCTTCTGCGGTTGGGAACTCGGGTTATCGGACTTCATCTCAGACGTGATTTCCTTATGCTCGCCACTGCTACTGCCGATCTTTTTCTTCTTGTTCGCTATAGGAGCAGATACGTTCGCTTTGGAATTAGGGCTTGCAGCAATCGCCATTTTTTGTGAGCTCTCGATCTAAAACTTTGCAAGAACTTGTAAACCTGTAGCAATCGAGTGGTATAAGTATATTTTTTGGAGGGATAGTGGTGAATTTTTCAATTACAGTTTGGGAATGGAGGAGGGAAAATTTTCAGAACTGAAGGCGGCAACTGAATTTTGGAAATTTTATGTGATGCAAGTGATGCTTGCATGCCCTTTTTTTTGTTTGTAATTTTATCGGTTACTAGCTTATTGACCTGTGTATTACACATTGTTGTATAAAAAATAAGCATTACAAAGCAATTATTGATAGAAAAATAGATATACAAATAATATAAAAGTTTCAATATTTTTAAAATAAGAAAATAAAAGTATATTTTATAAAAATTTAAACACTTTTTCAATAATACAAATATGAATAAAATTTAAAATTTTGAAATGGAAATTTTGAAATGATTAAATTTTAATTAATATTTTAAAAAAATGAATGTTAATTGTTTTTCTTTAAATTTTGAAATTTGATGTAATAAATTATAGTAATAATAAATGAAATTAATTTTTAAATTATAAATATGATACATGGTTAGCCTATAAAGATGCCACGTGGCAATTGTGACGTGGATAGGCTAAAGTAACTCCATGTGGCCTATTGTTATTCATTTATTATGTAGTACAGATATAAATATAGATTTTCACACTCTCTTGCTATAATTTTTTTTGAACGACACGCATCAAATATTTCTGTTTAAATGGACACATTGACACCACCATTTAAGAGGAATCTTACACTGGAAAAAATCCCCAACTCAACTTAGGGCATTTTTTTTGCTCTATGTGAGACTTGAACATTAGACCTCTCATTCAAAAAGTCGAGGAGGTATCATTAGGCTATAAGCCCTTTGATACTCTATTGTTTTAATAATAATTAGTCTTGTGTAAAACATGTACACCTCATATATGCATATAAGAATCATGTATGACATCAATCATTAACAATGAGAAATTCTAACAAATAATTATTAATCCTTATATGTCTCGTATCGTGTAGATATTAGAGTGTATACGAGGTCTATACAATGCTTTCCTACTACCAAATATTAATATGCTAGTCAAACCGGTTTTAAAAGAAAATAACATATAATTTAAAACAAAATATGGACTGTAGTAACTTTTAGTGTAATATAGCATTTTATCGTTGGCATGCCACCACGATTCCATACATCAAAATGTAAAATGCGTGGTGTCATTTTGATGTAAAGTCTTAAGAGGTAACCATTGTAAAACGTGTCAACTGTATTCAATCATGATATGGTTAACAATATCATAATACAGGGACATTTGAATGTATACAAAAAAAATCAACCACAACAACTACAATTTTCATAAAAAGTTAAAACCACGTAATTTTTGTCAAATCAACTCTTTTAACTAAAAAATTTATTTTGATAAAATTCATAATTTAAAATGCCAAATATTATATGGCAAAAGTGTGAAGAGGTAATTTATTTGATTTGAAAGGGTTTTCTTTTATAGGTATTATATAACACTTTATTTTTTAAATGTATAAATGTGTGATAAACTAAAAAGTAAAAGAAAACCATTTAATTTATGGTTCTTAAAGCTTTGTTTGTTGTACTTTATATTGTAAGAGTTGTAAAACTCTTAATTTTAAGAGTTTTTGGTAAAAGACCATTGTTTCCTACCTATATGTGTTATATAGTAGTGTATATATAGGGGAATGTTCAAATAAAAACTACCTATCTTTAAGAAAACTAAGAAAACCTTCATTAGCCAATCACATAATTTCTTACATATTTTTGTAATTTTTATTTCAAAGGATATTTTGGTAAAATCAACATCATTTATTTATGGAATAAATTTAATATTTAATTAATACTCTTATATTTCTTCTTACGGTATTCACAATCTGGATTTAGGGTTTTTCCCCTCATCATCATCACCAGAACCAGATTCAACATCACGAACACCATATTCAAAATCACAATCGACTATTTTTCTTGGTTTCCACATCACGACTACTTGACTAAATATTCTTCTACAACAATCCATGGCAAGACAACATCACAATTACAATGACTTCAAGATGGGCTTTCACCGCATTCATCTTCGTTTTAACCAGCATCAACATTCCATTACAGTGAAACCATTGACAAAAGCTTGTTGTTTTTCGAAGCAAAAAGGTTCGTCTTGTATCTCTCGCCCTATCAATTTTCAAATAAATGAGAAAGAAAGTTACAAAAATAATTAAAATTTGTTCCAAAAGTTTACGTCTCTTGGATGGATTATATCGTATGTAGATTATCATTTGCTAATATTTGTTTTGATAATCTTGGTTGTTGAAAGTGTGCAAAAGGATCTTCCACCAGCTCTTGATTCTACTTCCGAACCACCTTCGGTTATTTATGGAACCACTAGGTATATTTATAAGTAATACAAACTGTTTGTTAAAATGCCCAAATGAAACTTGTTTAGATGATCTAATATCCAAATAGAATTTACAGTTTGGTTTGGTTATTGGATCTAATTTTTCTAAAATTCAAGTTAAATTTGCTTTGGTTACGTTTTTAGATATGGATCTAATGTTCCATTATGTGTTATTGATGAGCTAATTATATGAAATCTGTTTGATATTCTAACGAAGACCTTGAATCCTTTTGGTTAGGATGCATATATCTTACACTTGGCAATATGCGTAACGTGTGTGGATTGCCCACAACGGCACTGCTATCCTCTCTTATACAATCATATTTACTAAAAGATCAATTTTGGACAAATTATCTTATAACGTGTGCTGATCCACAGGAAATATTGGATGAAAAAGCATCTCAAGCCATTTAACATAAACACACTCATTGATATTTTTTATCTCTAAATATAATGACATGTATTTATAAGATTGTATTTTGGTGGAAGATCATCTGTTAGGTATTAATTTTTCTGAGCTTGTTCATCAAAAGTATTTATATCAACAGCTCATGAGTTTGTGTATTAGAGTTTGAATTTAGAGATTTGTGAATCTAGCATATATAGCTCCAACAGCTTGATTTGTATTCATGTGTACTTTTATTTGATTGATTACATATATGTAATCAGATATGTATGCAACCATGTAGATGATTACATAAATGTAATCATGTATATATGAAACAAGATATATGATTATATATATGTAATCAGGTATATATGAAACCATGTATATGATTACATATACGTAATCATAATATCAGGTATAATTACATAGATAATTACATATATGAAATGCACTTTTATTTGATTACTTACACATATTTAATGAGATATATATGTAACTAGATAGATGATTACATATATGTAATCAAGTATATGAATGTAACCACGTATATGATTACATATATGTAATCATAAAGTTAGATCTGACAGAAAAAATCAAAATTCTAAATTAAAAATACTGATTTTTTGAGTTAAATTTTTTAAGGGAAAAAATTCAAAATCTCTAAATTAATTTTATTTCCATAAATTAAGAGAAAAGGGAAAGAAGAGAGATAATAGTAATTTTTGGAATTTATTAAATAAGGGAAAGAGAAAAAAAAATGGTTTGACTATTATACCCTTAAACTATTATAATTAAATCTTTTAATTAATGTTTTTTGTAACCATGTCTTAAATGATCTCAACCATTGATTAGATTGATGAACGATAGATAAGTGGTTTTCTTAGTTTTATTCAAATGTAGGGTTTTCTATGGAACTCTTCCCTATATATTTGATTTGAAAGGGTTTTCTTTTATAAGTATTATATGATACTTTATTTTTTAAATGTATAAATGTGTGACAAACTAAAAAGTAAAAGAAAACCATTTAATTTATGGTTTTTAAAGCTTTGTTTGTTGTATTTTATATTGTAAGAGTTGTAAAACTCTTAATTTTAAGAGTTTTTGGTAAAAGACTATTGTGTCCTTCCTATCTATGTATTATATAGTAGTGTGTGTGTGTGTATATATATATTAAATTATACACATACACATTACACATATGTTGTATCACACACACACACATATATATGTATATATAAAAAATATATATACATACATATATATTATACATAGTATATATATATTTAATGTCTTATACACAAATTTATATAAATATATATTATGTATAATATATATGTATGTATGTATATATAAAATAGATTATGTGTATATATATATATATATATTATATGTATGTATGTAAAGTGGAGGAGTAGGTAAAAAAAACCGAGCTGGCTTGAGTTCGAATTTTTGGTTAGAAAAAATTATAGAGCTGGCTCGCCTCGGCTTGAAATGTCTCGAGCCCGAGCTCAGTCCGGCTCGGCTCGATTACAACCCTAAATTAAAACATAACCAAACCATAAAAATCTTTACGTTTTCTAATTATTAGTATTATTATTATTTAATTTTTAATAAATATTTAATTATTAATATTATTTAGTTATAAGTATGATTTTATTATTATTATTAGGTCAATATTACTATTAAATCTATTAAGTTTGTAAACTAGTTATGATATAAATGAATGTTATAGGTTTGTGAATAACACTTTGTGAGATAATTACTATCAAATTAATATAATTATGAATGTCTTCTGATAATGTAATAACGTGTTAAAATCATGTAAATATTAAAAATATGTTATTTAAATAAGAAGATTTAAAAATAATTGAACATTAAATTTTAAAATTAAATCTATTAAGAATTCCATGTTTGCATTATTTGAGGCTAAAAATTATCTTTTATTTGCAGCGGTCTGGCAAAAAACAACTTGAACCGCTTCTAAAAATCCTTGGGAAAAATATCAAAATCGCGACAAAAAGTATTAAACACCGTGACAAAAAAAAAATTTGCAACCACGTCAAAAAAGGGCGCCTTCAAACCGGGGGGGGGGGGGGGGGGGGGGGGGGGGGGGGTTATTGAAAACGGCGACGAAAGATCCTAAAGATAGGGCAAAAAACATGTTAAAAAACCCAAAAATCACATTTAAAAACTCAAAAAATGCATCTAAACAGGGGCGTTTTCGAGAATTCGAGTGCCTCGTGCGAAAAGGGAAAAAAAGGCCCCTTAGATAATTTTTTTTATATATAATGACTAATGTTGTGACAATTAACGTATTGAAAACGGCGACGAAAGATCCTAAAGATAGGGCAAAAAACATGTTAAAAAACCCAAAAATCGCATTTAAAAACTCAAAAAATGCATCTAAACAGGGGCGTTTTCGAGAATTCGAGTGCCTCGTGCGAAAAGGGAAAAAAATGCCCCTTAGATAATTTTTTTTATATATAATGACTAATGTTGTGACAATTAACGTAATCATAACAAAATCATAGTTTTAAAACTTAAAAGTACCTTGTAGATGTGCCTGTTTTTTTTTTTAATCATTTATTGGGCCTTGTAGTTTAATCTATAGAATGTTATAATGGGACAATAGAATTTTTATAAAAAATATATAGTATATATAAAAATTTTTTTATAAAATTGTGCCCCTAAAAACGATGGGCCCTGTGCGGGAGGGGGGTTTGCACCCCCTCCTAGCCGCCCCTGATCTAAAGAAAATGTTTAACTCGTAATGATTACAGTTCGCGACTGTATATATAGTGATGTACATGTGTAAACATTTTAGATGCATGCTTTGTATTAATTAAAGTAAGGAGAGCAACTAATAGCATTTTGTTTGCCTAACATTGTGCCTTGGATTTGATATAATAATCATATGAATAACAAAATAGTTCACAATAAATTTGCTTATGTTTGTTTATTTAATAAATGAACAAAATTGAACAATAAAATTCGTTTCTTTGGTTAAATGAATACGTGTCATTAAATTTCAGTATATTTTCGTTTTTTATGTTCATTTATAAAATGTGTTTTATATTTTAATTGCTTAATTTATTATCTTAATATTTAAACTATAAATCTACTCACCTTAGGTTTATATCTTAATAAAACATCAAATTTTGAAACTTATATCTTTTAACATTATTTTATGGTAATTTTCATTTAAGATTATTATTTTTAACTTGTCATATCTTTTACGATAATTATATTTATTTATGATTTTCATATAAGGAGTTTAGCTTTATGTTTTTTAATATGGTCATGTATAATGTTTAAGTCTGAGACTAAGTTTTTTATTTGTTAAATAATATATGTTTATAATCATTCATGAACAAATTTAATTTGCTTAATGAACAAACAAAACAAAGATTTTCGTTCGGATTTATGTTCAAATCCGAAATTTTGAATACAAGTTCAAATATTGAAATTTATTATCTTATTTTTGGATATCCAAAAATTAGGTGTCCGAAACTCTGAATATCTTTGTTCTAACACCCTAGTAGAAGTTCAAATAGTGAGTTTTATTGGGAGGTCTTTGAGATTATGTTCGTAAAATCAGTCGTGGTGAACAATGTTTTCTAGATGCATGTATCGACAAGATTCTTAATATATTGATTAAACCTGAAAATTGATCGGAAATAAATAAATAGGTTAGTTTAATTGGCTAAACAATTATTAAATTTTAGGTTGAAGTATGTAATATAATAACATAGTACGAGCTGAAATAAGTAACAACTTAATACAATGTAAGTCAAGAACACATTACGTGACACAAACTCGTTAATTAAATGATGTTTTTTTTTATTATATTTGGTGTTGTTGGTTAGTTTTGAAGGCTTGTAAAGAATATGGATAAACTAAAACAAAACCATGAAAATAAAACCAAAATGACAAATGTGATGAAGATGAAGTAAACTAAAGTTAAAAAAAAAACATGATTACTAATGGCAAAGCAAACCTAACATCCATGTTGTCCCTACATGACTACCAAACTTGGTTTTAAAAAGTTTGAGGCGCTAAAAAGTGATGAGGTCGAGAATACCGAGGCGTGAGGCGAGAGCTTTACGTATGCGAGGCGCTATTTTAAAAAAAAAAGAATTAAAAATAAAAGCAAACAAAATAACATACTTTTAACATTAAAAATAAAGTTCAAACATAAAAACATGCTTAATAAGTCTTCATAAATACAAAAAACAAATCAAAGTCTAATCAATCATCATAACCGGGCACACGATCATCTTCCTCAACATCGGTCAACCCAATATCTTCTTCAATCTCGTCTTCATCATACAAAACACATTTTCCCTTATCCTTTCTTGATGGACCAGCCTCATCATCACCTCTTCCAGTTCCAGCCATTGATGATCTGGTTTCATAAAAAGGCTCATGTGCACCCAATGCTTCGCTTACATCCCTCCATGATAAATATTCCCCGGTAATGTGACACCTCGTAATTTCCAGGTCAGCATTATATTATTTTAATAATAATGTGTATTATTATTACTTACGTGGCACTAGAATTTAGAATAATTAGTTTGACACGTGGCACAACAGTCCAAACACGCCGATCATTCGAGGAATTATCGCAAAACACTCGCACGTGCCTTGAATAACGAACGTTGGTGATTTTAACGAACCACAGTCCACTTTCACTACACTTAGGTTCTAGGGAACCTAAAATAGTTAAAACAATGCTCATATGTCGAGAAACGATGATCGAAATCGAGAAATACGCGAAAAACGGTTCGAAACAACAAAATTGGGCCTATTGGGCTCCTCAGGAACACATCGCGGTACGCTAAGGCCTCTTGATTGGAGCTTAGCGGTACGCGAAGGATGGATTGGAGAAATGAATCCTGAAACACGCCACGGTACGCTCAGAAGCTACTTTTGCAGACTCGACGGTACGTGACGGGGCCTAACACGCAAAATCTTGTTAAAACCAAGATTAATCATTACTAAACCCCCTATAAGCCACACCTCGAGCTCCAGACCTCCATTGCTTGTCATTACCACCTGCAAACCACCCTCTAATCCCCTGGAAGCCATTATCATCAGTTGGGAAGCACCATTGAAGCATTTGAAGATTTGAGGTGAGCTAGGAAGCACCAACCTCCATTCTACACGTCTTGAAGCTGCTGTGGAGGCAATCACAGATCATCTTGAGGATATCTAGATCTGTTCCAATTTCATTCCAATCTTCTTGAACCCTCTAAGGTAGTTTCTAACACCATTTGACATTTTTAACATTTATACACCCACATGCAAGCCTCTTAGACCACATGCACGCACTAGACTCACACATGCACGAATTTCTCTTAGTTCGAATCTGGGTTTGATGATGTTTGTGAGATTATGGATGATCTATGATGATATAATGAGTTATAATGACAATCCATGATGATGTCAATATGTATGTTGTTTGATTTGGTCACGAATGGGTGAAATACTAACATGCATATATGATCTAAGTATATTTACATGATTATTGAGGTTGATATGTTGTTAATAATGATATTTGATATAATCTACAAGATTTAGAAGTGTTGTTGATGTCAAGAACATGATTATTTGCATTATTGCTAAAAATAGTAACTTTATTGTTACAAAATGTGATTGATTGATGAAATGACCACATGCATGTATTTAGATTTAGAATTTATGTATAAAATTATGATTTGAAACTATTGTGACGCTTATTGATGCATTTGGTTGGTTAAAATTGCTTGAAGACATGATCTGCGCGTTATTTCTAAAAATAGAAACTTTTTGTTAAAAGTTTGATAAGAAAAGATGAGATTTATGTTGTAATGTGTTTAACATGCTTATTTGATGTTAACATGATGATATTAAGTAGTTTGATTCGTTAAGAATAATGGCCATATGTGTTTTGCTGCAAGTTTCCATAAATGGAACTTTGGTGGTAAGGCATGTTCATAACATATGCTTTGGTCAAATTTGTGTTACCATGATAATGTCAAGAGACCTAGGATCATGTTAGAAAGGATTATTGGTGATAAGGATAATGAATTATGTGAACTTTCTATATTTAGAAACTTTTGACACGAAACATGCTTAACCGATTATGTAAAACAATGTGTTATATGATAACATGCTCACTTAGGTTAACTATGCATGATAGAATAATCGGAAAGTAATTTCTTGCATTACTTGCCTAATTTGGAAACTTTCCTAAAATAGGAACTTACTATAAATAGTAAGTTACCACACGGATGTGACTTTGGTATCCGCACACATCACACGACACTGATTCGCACGTTAAAACCAGCATACACAATTTGTTTGTACAAGTATAAATGTTTGACTCAGTTCAACAAGTATTCTCCCCCTATTTGAAAAGTTTATAAAAGAGTTAAAGTGGGGCCATAAACTCACCTTAGTGTGCAAGTAACAGAATGCGTAAGCTCCTCAAATAGTAAGCGTGTCGGTCACCGGCAACCTATATCGTATACCGTTCGTGAGTTTGTGTAAGTGACCGTGTTCGTGTTCGTGCTAGTGCTCGTGTTGGTGCCAACAACTCTCGGTTGTTCATGTTTGTCTGTGTCGGTCCACAATGACCGTGTTTGCTCGTGTTGGTCCACATTGACCGTGTTTGACTGTGTTGGTCCACAATGACCGTGTTTGACCAAAGTTGACCGTGTCAAGTCAACGACCCGTTGGTGAACCGTGTGATGGTTGTGAATCGTGTAGCAATCGGGTAAGTGCTCGTTGTGTGCAAAACGCGCAAGTTGCGTCTATGGACAACTTACTATTTATAGTAAATTTCCATTTTTGTAAAGTTCACAAAGCATATCGATTTTTAGAGTTATATCATGCTCGTTAGTCCTACGTGATCTTGTTAACACATAACACATCATCATACGAAGTCACATAGGTCGTTTATAACATGTTAGCACATAAAAGTTTCCTAAAATGGAAAGTTTCCATTTTTAGCATACGTGACATCGGAAACCATCTAACTTAGCATCTAATCATCATGTTATAACATAATAAGTCATCTAGCATACTCGAATCACACAACATGTTTACCAATCGGTTTTTGTAAAAATAAAGTTACTAAAAATAGTAACTTTGTAGTTTTAGCATAAAAATGACCATTTAAGCAATCCTAAACCATTCTTGTGTCACAAATCATCATAATAGGCTACTTAGCATCATGTAAACACATCAACATAGCCAACTTCATCATCTAACAGCATCTTGACCCAAAAAGTTACTAAAAATAGTAACTATGTTGAAAAATGACCAAAACATTATCAAATCACATTCTAATCATCATTATCATTCTAATAGCATTTAAGTAGCAATCCATAAACATGCATGACATCAAATGTCATTCACATTATCATTTCATAAGTACAAAGTTTCTATTAATAGAAAGGTTTGCAAAAATCACATTTTTAATCATCAAATCACAAACTAATCTTGCAATATCACTTATATATCATCAAGAATCATTCCAATGTAACTAAAATCATCTAGAATGCTTTAGATCATACATGCATGCATCAATATCATCATTTTAAGCATAGAGGTTCATACACATCACTTTAGATCATCACAAAACTCAATACTAACATCATAGATCATCATTAACAGTGGTTTAATCATCAAACCCAGATCTAGAATTCGTGCATGTGGGGTAAGGGTGGTTGCATGTGAGTTTTAACACATGCATGTGTGTGTGATGGTGATATTAAGCTACCAAGAGTGATTGTACTACCTTCTAAAGCTTTGAAATCCCGATGAGAGTGATTCCACAGCTTCTGGAACAATGGATGGTGCTGGTTTGCAAGAGTGATGGTGGATTCAAGCTCTTGAGAGGGATGTCAAGACTCCAAATCTTCAAATTTGAGCTTTGAGGAGGTCTCCAATGGCTTCCTTGAGCTTCTATGAGTGTTGCAGAGGTTAAAGATGGTGATAGGGTCGGGAAATGGAGTGTGAAGCCGAAGAAATGATAGTAAAGGATAATATAGGCATCATTGTCTTGGTTTTATAAAGATTCCGGAAGTCAAACCCCGCGATGGGCCCCTGGAGAGCCCAATAGGCCTATTTTAATGGATTTGATCCGTTCGTCGCCGTTTTCACGTCTACGAACTATCGTTTGGCTTCGTTTGAACTTCCAAGTTCAATGTGTGAGTGTTTCGTGAGGTTTCGAGTGTTGTGCTACACAATGTGCTAGACGTTCACCAACGTTCGTGTGTTTTGACACGTGTGTGCTGTTTGTTGATAATTCCTCGAATTATCTAGTCGTGTGTCAGTGTTCGTACTGTTGTGCCACGTGTCACACTAAATTAAACTAATTCTAGTTAGTTGCTCATTGATCAAGTCATCAACTACTTCACTTGAAGACAACCTACTAATACAAACCAAAAACCACTGAATCACGCCATCCATCAGATAGAATTGAACAACCCTTTCGAGCCCATTCTTTCTTGTGCTCGTTTATCTGGTTGTTAACATCACACACTTCATCCTTAAGTAAAGGAACCCTCAGCTCATACATACTTGGTGGTTTCATTCCAGGACCAAATTGTCCAATGGCTTCAATAGATTTATGAAAACTATCATATGTAGCTGCATTGAAAGGCAATCCTGCATCATAAAACCACTTTGCTAACTCTTTGCATGCTTTATTTCTCAACTCCTTATTACAAACTTGATTGATTGTTTGTTGTCTCCCTCCCGCATCCTTTCTAGTAGGAGCAAAGAACATATCCATTGGACCTTTAGCCCTCGGTTTTTTAGTTGTTTGACCCTTGCTACTCCTAGTCGCAGCCACTTCTTCACATTCTTCCTCATCATCATCAATATCGTATACATTAGCTCGTAACTTTGCATTCATAAAATTTTCTAATTTTGCCATTTCTTTTTTTTTTTTTTTTGCATGAATGTCCTAATCTCCTCTCTTACATGCTTCGGACATCTTGAACAATCAACAACATTCTTAAAACCCCCTACTAAATGTTGTTTTAGTCTATAAACTCCTCGTTTGCATATTTTCCCACAAAAATTGCAAGTCATATTTGACCTATTTGAAGAATCAGAGGTTCCATACTTTCTACCAGGGTCTAATGATGCAGATGCAACAGTGGTTTTAGTTGTATTGTTTGAACCGGAAGCCATCTTAATTGAAAAATCAAAAGACAAAGAAAATTGTAATCAACAACTTTGTCAGTGGTTTCATATTAAGATTAAACCCAAAAAATAGAAAATATAAGATGAAAAAACAAAAATTATAAACATTAAACATTGTAACATACTAACATACAGCTTAAAAGCTCAACCAGGTCGATCACAGGTCCAGATGTGAGGCGTCCAACAATTAAAGTTGCGGTCTTCGAACTTCGAAGGACAGAAGGAGTTCGGCTGTAGCAGCGGTCGGTGGTAAAGGTGGTGGTCGGCGGAGGAGGAAGTCGGTCGGCAGAGAAGTTCAGCTGGAGTCGTGGTGGCTGGACTCTGTTGTCGATCGCGATTTTGTGTGGGATCCGTTTTAGGGTTTAAAAAAACCACCCCTTTAAAAAACCACATGTTTAAAAACTAAAAAAAATGAAAAAACATCCGAAGTTCAGTGGTGCGCCGCCTCAACACACCTAGCGCTTCCCAAGATGGAGCGCCGCCTCGGGCCGCTTCTGGATTTCGCTTTGCCTCACATCTCTGGAGCGCTCAGCCATGCGCCTCACGCCTTAAGCGCCACTGAGGCACGCTTTTTTAAAACAAGCTACCAAATATATTTTCACCATGATAAGTACAAACGATCAACATCTAAGCAGAATTTCAACATATGCGTTAACCATAAATAACTAAAAAAATGAATTTTATATTCTTTTTTTAATTACAATTTTTTACTCTTACTTACTGTCTAATCATATGTTTAGCTAATAGACATATGTTAATAGACATATGTAAATGTTTTAAAAACATTTACAATGTCGTCTCTTTGAATATTAGCATATGTCTATTAGCTAAACGTCTCTTTAAAAATCATATCGACCATTTTGCAAATCAAAATCAAATTCAGCATAATCATATTGACCATTTTGCAACTCAAAAACAAAACCAGCCAAATCATATTGACCATTTTGCAACTCAAAATCAAAACCAGCTTAATCATATTGACCCATTTTGCAATTCAAGATCAAAACCAATTAACAAATGTAAGTAAGACAATCATGACCTATGAATCAACAAATAAGTTGATTTAAATAAAAAAAATATTATATGTCAATTAAATCATCTAAAATGATATAACATAGTAAAATAGGTCCTCTTAAAAATACATACTAAATTAGTTAATCGTAAACACCTCTAAGAACAAACACTTGGACAAACAGGCACCCAATAGTCGAGAAACGTAATCCCGTGTTGCCCCGACGTGTCCGGAATCGAAATAGGGACGTTAAAAACAATTTTCTTGACTTCTCCTACCCTCGCGGGGCGCGTGGCTCTTATCTTCTCATGTAAAAAAAAACATTGGATATTTTCAAGTGCTCATTCAATTTTATTTCTGTTTTGCTACTAGGATGAACCACTTAAGAACCATGAGAAAATACGGGAATTACTGCAGAGGGAGAGGGAGTATCTTACAGAAAAGATGAGCGACTCTCAACCACCACCCGCTGAAGAAGCAAAAGGATCATTGTCCACCATTCCTCTTGAAGCAGGTACTATAAATACCTGCAACCTAGACAAGTTTAGAGTTCATCCATATGTTTAGATTTCACCATTAAAGGAGAAAAAAGGATTAAAGGAACCAGCTTGCCTTCAGCAAGTCATTTTGGATAGTCATGCCAATGGTCTATCTAATTGATTTGGAAAATGAATATGTAACAGGACTACCTTGGATGCTCCCTAAATCTGTTCCTTACCTGGAGATCCTAAATATGTGCCTTTGCAAGAGTCTGATGATGAAGATGAAGAGAAGGAAGTTGGGTTTGAAAGAGTCTGATGATGAAGATATGAAGATTAAAATATCAAAAGTTGATGAGCTTACTACGAAAGTCAAATCCCAAAAACAGAAAACAGGCCATAACATGAAGGTTCATATATATATATATATACACTCTTTTATATCTAATAATTAAGATGATTTTTGACATTTCTTGCCAGGATCATAAAGATTTAAACAAATGTCACCAATGTAAAAAAAAAAAACAATAGAAAAAATGTTGTTTCTTGCACCAGGTGTCAACAAAAATCCTATTGTATCCAGTGTATCAATGGATGAATGGTAAATTTGAAGTGCCCTTTCTATTTGTTCTCTTACATTTTAAACCAAATGTATCTCTTGAACATTCAGGTATCCTCAATGGCAAGAAGACATTGCAAATCCGTGCCCATTTTGTCATTGTAATTGCAATTGCAACGAGTGTTTACAGTCAAGAATTAAGGTTTGTGATGTGTCCAAGAGACATGATTATGCGAATTCTGTTCACGTGCTTACGTGCTTACGTTCTAATGTTTTTACTTTTGTAAATTTCGAATATGTTCCTCTTCTGTCATATATATGTTTGATAATTTATGAATGGCTTGTTGGATTTAAGTTGAACAAATTTCGAGTATGTTCCTCTTCTGTCATATATTTGTTTGATAATTTATGAATGTGAAAATTAAATGATGTTGACACTCAGCCCTTTGTAAATAGTTACGAGGCGCATCACATAATTAAATATGTGAAAACCCAAAATAACACTTTAAACCCTTAGGGTATAACATGTTGAAATTTAAAGAGGTTAACACTCGGGCCCTTCGTAAATAATTACAAGGCGCATCACATAATTAAATATGTGAAAACCACAAATAACACTTTAAACCCTTAGAGATATAACGTGTTAAAATTTAAAGAGGTTGCCCTTCGTAAATAATTACGAGGCGCATCACATAATTAAATATGTGAAAACAAAAATAACACTGTAAACCCCTAGGGGTATAACTGTAAGGTTTACAAGAATCTTGAAAACAAAACTAGCCTATGTGAAAACCAATAATAAAACTGTAAACCCCCAGGGGTATATGATGTCACACCCCGACCGGTGGCGGAATATGCTGGGGCATGATGTGTGCAAGATTGTTCATAAGCTCATGATTTATAATTCAAGTCCCGTATTTAAATACTAACTACAATTTCAATACATTACAAGTTCAAAATCAAATACAACTTTAAGAATTTAAAACCTAAGTCTTTTGATAAAACTATCTAGGTCCTTCTTCCTAGACTTTTACTTAGAGTCTTCACTTTAACATGTCACACACGTAAAGTAACTGTCAACTAAATGAATAGTTGGTGAGTAGTCACATGATTATAATAGTATAAGCTTCAAAGTATGCAAACCTTAATAGCAATGTATATGAATATTATATTATGAAGGTCACAAGCAAGTGTAAGTAGAGTACCGGTCCTTTTTAACACTAACGCGAAGAGAGCGCGACTCTCTTAGGAACCAAGTACTAAGTATATGTGCAGAAAAGCATAAGAATAAGTATGAATACACTACAAGATCAACACATAATAAACATTCAATTACAAAGCATTATATAGTTTGCATAAGTTCAAGAATAGCATAAAGTTTAAGCATTTGAATAAGAACATGTGTGACAACCCCAAAATAATATAAAACTAAGAAGGGGATGTGAAAAACTCACTTGTTTACTAAGCAATCACAAAAATTACAACTTAAGCATGTTGTGCAATATCAAGCACTTGTTAACCTGTTTTTGGAATATAATATGAATAAGAACATGTCTACAAGTTTCCTATTTTTCTAAGCTTCTTAAATACTAAGGCACTTAACATGTTTAGCCTCTAAGGATTGGGCTTGGTTTATTTGACTCGTTTTGTATAGGCTTTGAGAAAAAAAAGAGACATCCTTAGCTTACAATATGCTATAAATATTTTATAACATTAAATAAAAGTTTTAGAACTAAATATTTCATTAACTAAAAGTCTTAAATTTGGCATTAATAATTTATTTATTATACTAATAATTAGATTATAACCAAAGTTTTATAAAGGATTTATTAGAATATATTTATAAAATTACACCAAGTTCATTTATTGTAAACAAGATGGTTTAAATAAATAAAATAGAAAGAATATAATATTAATAATAATTAAGCAACATTTTAGTTCTATAGAAATTATTTCAGAAAGTTTTGAATGGAGTTTTACACCTTTCTTAAAGAATATAATATTAATAATAATTAAGCAACATTTGTTGTATAATTTTACAAGTTAAAATAATTTCTAAATCTTTTATAATATTTAAATTGAATAAAATAGGATTTAATTTTTAAAATTGAATTTTGAATATTTTATTTAATAAGAAACTGTTCAAAAATGTTGTTAAGAATTTACTAAGTAATGTCCATAATTTTTATAAGTAAATATAATTATTTGAAACATTTATATAGGTTTAATAAGTTTATAATAAGAATTTTATTAAAATTTAATGTTCAAGAAGTTTATAAGGTTTTCAGAAGTTTGAAAAACCAGCAAATGATTTAAAACATTTTTTTTATAAAACGTTTTCTGTTAAAAATTATATTAAAAAAATGGGTGTTTAGAGCAAAAACCGATTTGGTTGCAAGGCATGGGATTCGAACATGGGTCTCATCTCCCCAGCCTGAGTGTCTTAACCACTCGGCTGGGTGAGGTTTGTTGAGGCATTTGAAAACTAAATGATTTTAACCCGTAGGTGTTGTTCATCCCCAATTCAAGAAAAGAAAGAAACCCTAACTCCTAATCCTTTCTAATTTGATTCGATGCTCGATCGTGAGCCCTTAAAACCTTAGGGCTTTTGTTCTACGTTCAAATACGAACCTAATGATTATAATACTAACCTGTAATTGTTTGAGAATAACTGGTTCGAGTTCGCACAAAGCTTCGGCCGTTCTTGAGTTAGTTCATTCGATTGGAGCGTTCTTAGCACGAACTGATGCTTTAGGAAGATTCAAAGGGGTGTCGCACCTGTGTGTGTGGGATTAATTTGATTGTGGTGAACAGGAAGGATGAATTCGTGTTAAAGTTGTGATTAATGGTTCGACAGAGATAAATTAGGTGCTAATACGCGTGATTGCTCGAATTAAATGGTTCGGTTGGGTTTTCAGAGGTAGGTGAGTTAATACAAGCGTGCCTTGTTGATTAAATGCTCATTTTGAGTTTCGGGATGATGAAATCGGTGGTGCAGGCCTTGAACGGACTGAGGGAGGAAGAAAGTTGAAGGTTTGGTGGTTTAGGCAGGATTAGTCCCTCTTGTTTCAGCCATGTGCCTCCTCTCGACCCAAAATACAAGCACACACAAATCAGTTTTGAGTTTGTCTAGATTAACCCTTGTAGTTTTCTATTCTATTATTTTATGTTTTAACCTATATAAAACTTTTGATAATATCCTTTAAAACTTGTTTAAATTTTATAGAACCATAACTAAATGTTCAAAAGCATTTTTTTAATTATTAATATATATATATATATATATATATATATGTTAGAACGTTTAATTTTTTATTAACTAAAAAAAAACATTTAAAGCTTTACATTTAATTTATATAAATATATGTATATACTTATTTAATTTTGTTATAAATATATGTATATACTTATTTAATTTTGTTAATATTAATTTAAACTATAACTTAACTTTAAAGCTTTATAATTTAAATTTTAGTTGTACATATATATTTATACATATATTTTATGATTAAGCACTAGTAAATGATACAGTTTTTAAAATAACGTTTTTGAAGTTTTATAACGATTATCGAAATTTTGTAAATGTTACATATGATGTGAAAATTTAATGATGTTGACACTCGGCCCTTCGTAAATAGCTACCAGGCGTATCACATAATTAAATTAGGAGGCCCTTCGTGGATGTACAACACCTGTTTTGGAAACTGATGAGGTTGAAGAGGAGGAGGATACTAAGGTTGGATATATGACACCTGATGTGAATTTCTATGACACAGTTGGTTCTATGACACCTTATGTGAATTTGTATGACATAGTTGGTTATATGACACGACTCAAAAGTAGTATTTCTGAATTTTGTTTATTTGGTAGTTAAACAGTTGTTGGTGATGACACAATTGGGGGAAATGAACATGAGGCCTGTTCTTGTCAAAGAGAGGGTAATATTTCTAAATTTGTTGGTGATGACACAATTCGGGGAAATGAACAGGGGGCTTGTTCTTCTCAAAGAGAGGGTAATATTTCTAAATTTGTTTTATTTGATGCAAGTAAAGCTTATGCATGTTTTAGGCGGGTCACACGAGAATGTTGAAGAACCACCTGTCAGGAAGAGTAACAGAGAAAGGCGCCACACAAATACGTACTCTCCTAGTGAAATGCATCAAAAAAAAAGGACAGGGAAAAAGAGGGAACGCAAGTAAAGGTTTGGACTCCGTCTGATTAATGTCTTATTTAATCAGGGGGCTTATCACATATCTTAGACATGATTCCGTATTCCTCCTATAGTGAAGAAATGAATATGTTAACTTGTTTGACTATGTTTGTACCTGGTGAATCGGTCCCATTTTGCAAATAGAGCCCACGTTGGTATAATATTTTTATGATATGGCATAAGCTTATGCTACTTGTTTTTCTGTTATTTTCTTCAAATTGCTTTCATTTATGCTTCAATACATATAGGCTTATGCTACTTAATTTTCTGTGAATTTGCAGTGTTTGTTGCTTCATTATGAAAGCGGTAATGACGTTTTTTCATTGATGTTTTTGTAACAATTTAGTTTTGTGTTAATTCAGAAAGCAGGAATGAGCTTTGATGTTACCAGACCTTGGCAGGTTGATCAAAGGGTCCTAGAAAAACTTGAAGGATCCTTTTTTCATTCCATTGCAAAAATGACCCCTTATAGACAGTGCCACATCTTTCAAACGTTCATTATCGACTGCTGTGACAACAATACAAAAACTTTTACATTTGGTCCAGATAGAGATATTCACTTATATTTTGGCCTAGAAGATATTTATGCTTTATCAGGGATCCCGGTTGATGGGAATCCAGTTATTTGTAATGATATCTCTACATAGGAGCTTTGCATGAAAATGCTTGGATCTTATGAACTATCTGGTAAAAAGAAGATGCAAGTTTCTAAAGCCTGGCTGAGACACTCTTTTGAAGCAGTTCCAACAGAGAAGACGCTTATCTATCACGTACGGACGTATTTACTTTACCTCATTGGAACCAGGATTCTGCCAAATAGCGACAACTCACTTTATTTCCCTGCCTACTGGCTTCAGTTTCTAGAGGATGTGAATGCTTGTGGGTTAAACAGCGTTGCATAGGGCGCTGCTGGCCATTGCCTTTTGACTTCAACCATTACCTGCAACAGCAGTACTGGTTTCTTGGGACCATCATGGCTCTATGAGATATTATGACTTTATTTTATAAACCATTGTCTTTTTGGCTTCAACCATCACTATTTTGGGGCCAGTTACAATTGTCTTTTTTCTGACTTTGTATTATAAACTCCTTAGATGTTTTTTTAGAAAGAATTCCCAAAATAGAATACAGATTCTTGGGGGCGGGCTCATATGGCGAGTCAACGAAAGACATCCCTCTTCATGAGTACTATTGCCCACATATGATAGCTCCAAGCATACAAACAAATAACAAATCTAATTTGAAGGAAGACTTGGAGGATATCCGGCTAGACATGATGTATGTTTTTGCAAATCCTCATTTTCAACACTGTTAATAACACGGATGAGGTAGTTGAAGTCGTTAACTAATTATTTTAGGATATAGTCTGGACACCATACTGTGATTACCTTTCATATCGAGCTCAAAGAATATTTTTCTCACGCTCTGTTTTGATCAACTTCGACAAGATACAATATCACGAGCCTGAAAAGGTTCCCAAACAACTGTCGATTACAGATCTTGAAGAAGTGGGTGAGCATGAAGCTCTGAAGACCCTATGTCTAGGGGGACGACACAGAGAAATTACTACAAAAGATATGAAAAGTACATAAAAATGTGGAAAAAGGAAAGACATCAAGAAAGTATTTGTATTAAGGACACATGTCCTTTTAAACATCCACTTTGTCCGGACCAAGAAAGTTCTGAAGGTAATATCCATATAAATGCTATTTTTTATTGGCATTTTTGTTGGTAATATTCATGTCGTTTCATCATGTGTCGTTTCATGGGTGGCATCAATTTCATCTTCTTCATGCCAAATATGAATATTACCAATAAAAATGCCAATAAAAAAGAGTATTTATATAGATATTACCTTCAGAACTTTCTTGGTCTGGACAAAGTAGAAGTTTAAAAGGACAGGTGTCCTTAATACAAATATTTTCTTGATGTCTTTCCTTTTTACACATTTTTATGTACTTCTCATATCTTTTGTAGTAATTTCTCTGTGTCGTCAACCTAGACATCCTTGTCTTCAGAGCTTCATGCTCACCCACTTCTTCAAGATCTGTAATCGACAGTTGTTTGGGAACCTTTTCAGGCTCGTGATATTGTATCTTGTCGAAGTTGATCAAAACAGAGCGTGAGAAAAAGATTCTTTGAGCTCGATATGAAAGGTAATCACAGTATGGTGTCCAGACTATATCCTAAAATAATTAGTTAACGACTTCAACTACCTCATCTGTGTTATTAACAGTGTTGAAAATAGGGATTTGCAAAAACATACATCATCGGTCATATCTAGCCGGATATCCTCCAAGTCTTCTTTCAAATTAGATTTGTTATTTGTTCGTATGCCTGGAGCTATCATATGTGGGCAATAGTACTCATGAAGAGGGATGTCTTTCATTGACTCGCCAAATGAGCCCACCCCCAAGAATTTGTCTTCTATTTTGGGAATTCTTTCTAAAAAAACATTTAAGGAGTTTATAATATAAAGTAAAAAAAAAGGCAATTGTAACTGGCCCCAAAATAGTGATGGTTGAAGCCAAAAAGACAATGGTTTATAAAATAAAGTCATAATACCTCATAGAGCCATGATGGTCCCAAGAAACCAGTACTGCTGTTGCTGGTAATGGTTGAAGTCAAAAGGCAATGGCCAGCAGCGCCCCATGCAACATTGTTTAACCCACAAGCATTCACATCCTCTAGAAACTGAAGCCAGTAGGCAGGGAAATAAAGTGAGTTGTCGCTATTTGGCAGAATCCTGGTTCCAATGAGGTAAAGTAAATACGTCCGTACGTGATAGATAAGCGTCTTCTCTGTTAGGTCTGCTGAAGCTGCTTCAAAAGATTGTCTCAGCCAGGCTTTAGAAACTTGCATCTTCTTTTTACCAGATAGTTCATAAGATCCAAGCATTTTCATGCAAAGCTCCTGTGTAGAGATATCATTACAAATAACTGGATTCTCATCAACCGGGATCCCTAATAAAGCATAAATATCTTCTAGGCCAAAATATAAGTGAATATCTCTATCTGGGCCAAATGTAAAAGTTCTCGTATTGTTGTCATAGCAGTCTCTAATGAACGTTTGGAAGATGTGGCACTGTCTATAGGGGGTCATTTTTGCAATGGAATGAAAAAAGGATCCTTCAAGTTTTTCTATGAAACTTTTATCAACCTGCCAAGGTTTGGTAACACCAAAGGTCGTTCCTGCTTTCTGAATTAACACAAAACTAAATCGTTACAAAAACATTTGAAAAACATCAATACAAAACATCAATGAGAAAACATCATTACCGCTTTTATAGTGAAGCAACAAACCCTGCAAATTCATAGAAAATTAAGTAGCATAAGCCTATATGTATTAAAGCATAAATGAAAGCAATTGGAAGCAAATAACAGAAAAACAAGTAGCATAAGCCTATGCCATATCATAACAAAATAAAAATATTATACCAACGTGGGCTCTATCTGCAAAATGGGACCGATTCACGAGGCACAAACATAGAAAAACAAGTTAACATATTCATTTCTTCACTACAGGAGGAATACAGAATCATGTCTAAGATATGTGATAAGCCTCCTGATTAAATAAGACATTAATCAGACGGAGTCCAAACCTTTACTTGCCTGCCCTCTTTTTCCCTGTCCTTTTTTTTATGCATTTCACCAGGAGAGTACCTATTTGTGTGGCGTCTTTCTCTGGTACTCTTCCTGACATGTGGTTCTTCAACATTCTCCTGTGACCCGCCTAAAACATGCATAAGCATCAGCTTTAACCTGCATAAAATTTAACAGATACAAAAAATAAAACAAATTTAGATATATTACCCTCTCTTTAAGAAGAACAAGCCCCCTGTTCATTTCCCCGAATTGTGTCATCACCAGCATCACCAAAAAATTTAGAAATATTACCCTCTCTTTGAGAAGAACAAGCCCCATGTTCATTTCCTCGAGTTGTGTCATCACCAACAACTGTTTAACCAACAAAACCAACTGTTCAACTACCAAATACAAAAAATAAACAAAATTCAGAAATACTACTTTTGAGTCGTGTCATAGAACCAACTGTGTCATACAAATTCACATAAGGTGTCATAGAACCAACTGTGTCATAGAAATTCACATCAGGGGTCATATATCCAACCTCAGTATCCTCGTCCTCTTCAACCTCATCCTCCTCTTCCTCCTCTTCAATTTCCTCCTCGTCTTCAACCTCATCAGTTTCCAAAACAGGTGTTGTACATCCACGGTCCTCAAAATGAGCATATTTGCTTCCATGCTCAGACAACACTTTTCTCCCGTATTGTTTCCCTTGTGTTGTCTTCTTCCACTCAACTACGAGTTCACCTAACCATATCCGCCATTTCCAATATCAGCTTCCTCGCGTCTTTTCAGATCTTTACCCTTCCATTCAGCAATAACAGGCCTGTTCCTTTCAACCGGAGGCTCAAGCATAACAGATACACGATCACAATACAAAAGCTTCATCAAAGAACAATAAACGTATAAATAAAAACAATGAAAATTTAAATGAAAATATATTTAATTTCACGTACCATTAAAAATGTGAGCGGACTAGTAAAATAAGAGTTTACATTAGTGGGATCCCAATCCTCCTTGCCTATTTTTAGCGAATACACCACGTATTCGCACCAATCAAACTCTTTGCTCACAAAATCTTCACTAAGTGATGTTAGGAATTCCCGGTTGATCGTGTTAATTGACATCGCAGAAATCATGGTTGTCACCATCAAACCAGAAAATCTACTTGGAACATACGATCAAGTGTGGTGGTTTCTTTAATTCTGTTTGCAATGTCTATAGGTTTCAACGAGTTATGACTATGCTTCTTCCATTGGAGAGCAAGAGGAGTGTCGTAATTCGACACCCTTTTACACTGGATTTTTTTATGCCCCATTGGGAAGCCAAGGACCTCATGAACCGCCATACGGTCAACTGGGATGTTCCCATTCGGTGTGTTAATGACCATATCGTATGTGTTTAGATAGCTAGCAACGTAGCGGGCAAAAGTTCCTGGTATTTCAGGGAGAGTGAGTTTCAAGAGACTCCCGAAACCCATCTCAGTAACAACTGCCTTCTGCTCATCGATCATATTGGCAATTGTTTCTGTTAACATTTTTGGTCTGGATCTTGTTTTTAGAGAAACTTCAACGTTTGGGACATCCATAGTGAAGACTAGCAACTAAAAATTTTGTTAGTTTTCATTATTTATCAACAAAATAAAACAAGTAATCAGGTATTACAGAATCGTGCTCTTACATGGTAATCAAAATACATTTTTTATCAATCCCTAACACAATCCTACCCATAAAATCATCATTTTTTAACTGTTGCATGTCTCACAAATTAAGTAATTAGCATGTCTCACAAAACCATAAGATAAGTCAACATAGTTATGGCAAGCATGCCTTAACACCTATATAATCATGAAAGCTATAACCACATATATGTGATTCAAGATATATTACTAAATCAAATCAAATCTAAGATATATTACTAAATCAAATCAAATCTAAACTGAACATGATATAAGGCAGTGGAATGACCGTCGTCTTGTAAAGTTGTAAGCAAGAAAACCGTATCGGACATGCAAGTCGCATTACTATCGACACATACTACAGGTTAAGATTAGCAAAAATAGCATCAAGTACCACGATATACAAGGGTCGGATACAAACGAAACAGTCACCCTAACAAAGTGAAAATGAAAATGAAACACTTACCGTGAGATTTAGCAAACTCCGAATAGCAAATCGTGAGATTTAGGGTTTGGAAAAGGGTAAATGTTTGGGTGCGTGAAGAGATAGGCAAGGATGTAAATATTTCAGCATGTAAAAAAAATTGTTTTTGAATTTTCAGGAATTTTTTAGGAGGTAAAAAAAATAGGCCTTAACTAATATTGTTGTAGAATAGTAAACATCTTTGATTTACACAACAAACAAACGTTTTAATCTAGAATTTAACAATGGTATGATTTGGGGGATATTTGGGGGAAAAGCATCTCAAAACGGGCAAATGGTTAACGTGAACTCACCTGTGTTGACTGTTTGTTGGATTGTGTTAACTGTCGCTTGATTCCTACAAGATTCACGTTTGTTTGTTTGTAAGTTAGTTTATTGTTGCCTTTGGAATTAACCTTAGGATCAATATCAAGGTTTTAAGAAAGAACCAAAAACGGAAACCAGTAAGCAAAAAGGGGAATCGGTGAATTTACCAAAAGATCCCCATAAGGTATTGTACAAGAACCAAAAGGGGGAAAATGTGAATTAACCTTAGGATCCCCTCAAGGTTTTCAAGGGTTGAGCAGATATCATGATTAATCGATGAGAAAGATAGAAAGAAAGAACGCTAATTTTCTGTTAGTTGAACTTCAAATAGTTGAACTTCAAAAAACCCTAATGAAGGACAGATTACAAGAAAAAATGGCAAACATTAACAAAAATTACAAGAATTCACAGATTAATGAACTGATGATCATCATATTTGGATACATTGAAAACGATGATCGGAAAAACACATTACAGTGATATGACAGATTAATGAACTGATGATCATCATATTTATATACATTGAAAACCGATGATCGGAAAAACACATTCGTGAATCTTTATCATATATACTGAAACCCTAGATCTAGTGATTGAAGCTGGAGATTCAAAGGGGCTAGACCGACGATAGCCTCTGTTCACCACAATGAAACGAGTGTGATGAAGGCTGTCAGTGATGAATGTGGTGGCCGCTGGTGGTTTGCATTGATGAAGGTGAAGGATTGATGGCTTTTTGCTGTGATGAAGGTCGCCGGCTACATCTCTCTCTCTTATGTTCATTGTCTTCAATTTGGGTGTAGTAGACCTATTCAAACAAGAAATGAAGATGAATGTATATGTTACAATTTTGGTCCTTTTAATTATCTGGATTGACTAAGTTGAAAACAATTAGAGAAAATTTCTTATTTGTCTACTTTGACCCAAAAAAGGAAAAAATGACCAAAATGTCTAAACGGTTTCTATTGGCGTAAACCATGGGCCGCCTGCTCGTAAAAATATATTTCAACATGGGCGCCTCGCTGTTAATGGATTGGAATGGATGGAGACAAAGTGACAATGTCAAAGAACAAAAAGGTCATTTGAAAAAGTTTGGAGTAAAATGGTTATAATCGTCAAACCACATTAAGCAAAAACGAAGGTTTTTCAAAACATATATTTAAAAGTGTCAAAGACGTGAGATTTTATCAGTGAATAATGGTCTAGTTTAGTCTTATAGTAGTCTTTATTTTACAAACTTGTAAAACAAATATCTGTAAAAAGATCAAAAAATCAAAACAGACACTAATACCATAGGTATTAGTCTCTTATTGTCTAGTTTAGTCTTACAGTAGATTAATTTTTGCAAACTTATAAAATAATTGTAAAACAAATCCTGGTAAAAAGATGAAAAAATCGAAACAACCACTAATACCACGGTTATTAGTCTCTTATTGACTAATTTATCCCTATAGTAGTATTTATTTTGCAAACTTCTATATTTTCCAAACTTGTAAAACAAATCCTTGTAAAAAGATCAAAAAATCAGATCAACAAATCCATCAAAAAATAAAAACATCAACTAATCCCTCGGATATTAGTCTCTTTTTGACTAGTTTAATCCTATAGTAATCTAATTTTTGCAAACTTGTAAAATAAATCCTTATAAAAAAATCAAAAAAATCAATTCAGTCTTGTAGTAGATTCATTTTTCCAAACTTATAAAATAATTGTAAAACAAATCCGGGTAAAAAGATGAAAAAATCAAAACAAATACTTATACCACGTGTATTAGTCTCTTTTCAGACTACTTTCGTCTAATAGTAAGCTATATTTTGCAAACTTATAATATAAATGTAAAACAAATCCTTGTAAAAAGATAAAAAATCGAAACAGCCACTAATACCACGAGTATTAGTCTCTTATTGACTAATTTAGTCTTATAGTAGTCTATATTTTGCAAACTTCTATATTTTCCAAACTTGTAAAACAAATCCTTGTAAAAAGATCAAAGAATCGAAACAACCACTACTCCCACGGGTATTAGTCTCTTTTTGACTAATAAAGTCTTATAGTAGTCAATATTTTGCAAACTTGTAAAAAGATCAAAAAATCAAAACAGACACTAATACCACGGGTATTAGTCTCTTATTGTCTAGTTTAGTCTTATAGTAGATTAATTTTTGCAAACTTATAAAATAATTGTAAAACAAATCCTTTTAAACATTTGACCTCAGATGTTTGTTTCTTAACAGAAGACTTACAATGAGCAGGTTGTGCTCATAGAATCATTTTGGATTAGTAGTATTTGAACTTAAAATCACGATTTGTACTTTTGAAAGATGTAGGTACGAGGATGGGTCATGGTTTTGGCAAAACACGAACTCGAAATCGACTTGATGTCGGTAACTTTGAATCATTAGAACAAACCTGGCTTGAGCCTGCAACAGTTGATGATGATGGTATTGGTACTTCTGGAACTGCTTACTCCTAATTCAGATCTTGAAATGTCAGCGGCCTCCAACAAATTTTCCAGGGACCAACTGCAAACTATCACATTTATTGCATGTATTTGGCGATAATATTTGCCCATTAATGAACAATAATGTTCTTTAACATAAGGTAATGCAAGTGATTTACAGAAGTCCAATCGATGACCAAGTGAACAAAAGATAGTCAAATATCTTCAACCTTGTGATGACGTTATCATTAAGTACTCGTCTAAGTCACACCGAGGAACTGCTGCAACTTCACATCCTTATTACAATCAGTGAAAAAACCTAGAGCTTTTTTCTGATCAAAGAAACTAATTGGCTCAAAGCTCTGTTCCTCAGACATGTTTTGTTGATCATCTCATAATCATATTTGTGATTAGCGTTTGATCTCTATGATGTTATTTGATTGTTGAACTATATTTGTTTCGTATACTTGAATGTTATGGTGATGAATACAATTAATAAAAATAGTAACATTAATTATTAATATCAATTATCAAATATGATATAATATTAACACTTTGTTCTTCCTATAATAAGACCATGGGGTATGCCCCTTGGTCCAACCACTCCACGTAGGCGCCACGTAGGCACCTATCACAACCACCCACTCCACCACTTGTGATGGAAATGCCCCTTACCCCACTCACGCCCAACCCCTCCCACGGTCGAATGCCCATTCCCTCCCACTCACGCCCGTTGCCCCACTCATGCCCAACCCTCCCACGCCCCAAAGGGGGCGGTGTTCCACGCCTGTGGTTGCCCTACTCACGCCCAACCAAGGAGCATACCGCACGGTCAAAGGGTAAAACCAGCACAACTATTGCAACTAGCATAATAAGAGAATTTACTACAATAATAACACGTGGCTTTGAAAGTATACCATTGATATAATTTTGTATTTAATGGTTATCAAATAAACTTGATATAAAGTAAATTGTTATTTTAAACAAACTATATTTTGAAAGATGAACACTTATTTTAAAATGAGAGTTATAAACTACAAAAGTAATCGAAATATACAATTTACATATACGAGGAATATAACCGCACTTCGCAGCGGGACAAGTTGCTTTTCAATGAAATTTTCCGTTATTTAGAATACATTTTATAATATCATCAAAAGGATATAAAATATTTATATTTCTTATTAATCTGACACTAGAATAAATTAGTAATTCTGTAGTCATAAGAAACGTATATAACACAAAAAATATTCATAAAAAGGATGTCAGCTCCGTTGTTCGAGCATGTGCCTGGTGCTGAAGTGACAGGATAGGGGGTCTATAGGTTTTTGTGAAAGGGATTCTCTTCTCATGTTATTGCTGAAAAGAAAAAGCGAATTCCTCTATTTGATGTCGATTCACGGTTCCATTCCTTGTAGAGGAGGCTAACTTCTTGCTGGCTTGGAGCTGTATGAGCGGTAACGTCCATGTACAACTCCGTGAGAAGGGCGGTGGGCAGAAATGGCCTTCTTGTACCTCATTCTCATCTTCGTGTAAGGTTATAACTTACCCGTCAAAGTAAGTAACAAATACGTAGGAAATGAAAGTTAAAATATATATTACATACTTGAGAGTGGAAAAAAAATCCAAACCGACATTCGCTATTAAGATATGTGGAATATTACATGTCTTGACCATTTATTATGTTATAATATGGAATCCTTTTATTATGTTATCATTTCGGATTATATTAAATATGATACTATGTGAGGTTAGAGATGCAAAAAAAAAAAAAAAAAAAAAAAAAAAAAACGATTAACCGAATCTGTACCGGTTTGTAACCGGTAAGAAACTGGTTTTTAAACCGGCTATTAGAATCGGTTCAAGGTTTTTGAAGAAACCGAACCGAAGGTTTAGGACAGGTTTGAGGTTTCATGAGACCAAACCGGTTATTAACCGGTCCATCTTAGTAAAAAATCATTTATTTGGAGGTTAAACGGTTTCAGTTATTATATAGGTTTCGGTTTTAAAGCTTGAAAATTTGTGCAACACCCCAACCCGGTTTAGGGCTGACATGTCACGTATACGGAATTAAAAGTAAATGCAACAATCCCAAATGTATTTAAAAACATAAATACATAAGTCTTAAGTTGGTAATTAAATATAAAAAAAAACAAATATTAAAGTTTTAAGTGTTGATTGTTACATTTACTACAGTAACTGAAGTTTTCAGATTTGGCTTCGATTTTACTCTCAAAAATTCCCCACCTGGTTTCCTTGATTACCTACACATTAAAGATAAACACCACAAAAACAAATACGGCTGAGCCAAAGAATGCTCAGTAACGGATGAACAATAGTTATTGTAACATCACTGTATTTCAGGTTGTCCGTACATATGTACGATTTTACTGTTACAACCTGACATGATAATTATTAATGATAATTAATTATTGGATGATACTACTGATGATTGGTATAGATATTGAGAACATATTATTTTTATACGATTAAACCATGGAAGTTTAGTCGTAACCCAACTAAACAGAACCAGAGTGTTTATCGCAGATGAATACACGGATACTGGATTGTGGTTTGGAAAGGAACTAGGAGTTTGTTATGGTCTGGTTGCTAAACGTAGTCAAGGACACATGGTCATGGTTTATCGAAATAGCGGTGGGACGGTGTAGGGGAGGTTGCGATCTACCTCTGCATATGCCCTATACATATGCATATTTCGGTCTATCATGGATGTGTCAGTGACTTAGTTTAGTGGGTTTTGGATTGGGATTTATAATATTAAAGATAATAAAATAATGAAAGCGATATTGGAAATGTTTACGCGATGGTGAGGTTACGAACATAACTTAAACGCAAATGTTATTTCAAAAATATTAACTTGATAATATATTCGCGTGGGTGACGATTCACACGAATATAATTATTAGGAATAATATTCTGAAACGACATTCCATAAATCGTAAATCGAATCGAAATACGATACGAACTCCGGATTCGGAAAGGTGACGATCTTTACGAATACGTACGCGAGTAACGCGTTTCGATGAGATAACTAAATAATATTTAACGATATTAAAATAAGAAAAATAAATTAGAAACGTTTATTAGGAATTACGACCTAAAATAAAATCGAATAAATCATTTTATTTAAATAATTAATTTAATGGGAATGAACGGAAACATTTATTTAAACGATGTTATTTAAACCATTTTATTACAACGAAACTTATTCATGTAAATGTTTTACGTATTTTAAATATGTTTAACGAGAAAACCGATCATTTAATAATGTTATCGCGATAAAGACGAAACCAAACGCGCGGTAACGGGATGAACATAAATGGTGGAAGACTCCACCATCTCCCTCACTTTCTCAACTTCTATTTCTCTCTCTAAAACACACACACACTCCTCTCTCTCTAACTTATCTCTAGTTTTTCTCGCTCGTTTCTCAACCGATTCGAGAGATCTTGGCGCCCAAACGACCGTGTGATCGAGAGGAACAAGAAGATACGAAGAAACCTAGAGTTTAGTCAACATTCGAGGTAAACCGAAGCTTCTACTTTCTGTTTTGGTTAAAAACCTTAGTCGAACATGGCTATCACCTTATTACCCAATTTCTTAAGTTTTAAACTTGTTAATCGGACTAGTATTAAGCTGAGGAGGCCATGGAAAACCTGTAAACATCTAGGGTTGATGTTGAGGATGACGATGAACAGTAGATCGGGGGGAAAGGAGTGCAGGTCGGCGAGCCTAAGGGTGGCCGAACCTCCTCTTGGCCGAACCTGTGACCACTCACGAACCCTAGTGAGCGAACCTTCTTGGTTCACGAACCTGCATGGGCGGGAACACCATGGCTGAGCCGAACCCTCCTCTCGTAGGCGAACCTAGCTGCTGGTTGAACATAAGAGCCGAACCTCCTAATGCCACGAACCTGAGCCAGTGGTCGCCGAACCCTGAAATCCGGATGCATGGGCGAACCCTCATGCTATGACCGAACCCTAGCTGTCCTACCTTAGCCGAACCTTGGATAATGACACCACCGAACCATTCTCTAGGGCCGAACCCTAAGCGAGCCAAACCTGAGATAATTGGACGCGAACTTGGCTCATGAACCTCCTGTTTATTTTGGCCGAACCTTAGAATTTCGTAGTGTATTCAGCGAACCTAACCATGCCGAATGACTGGGCCGAACCTAGACTTAGTTGGGCCGAACCCATGATGGTTATCCGAGAGGTTCGCTGATCTTATACTCATTGAGCTTGGTCGTTATCGTATCACTATGCGGCTCGGCCTAGAAATGTTGGAATTTGTATGAGCCGAAAATAAAGATTTCATAAGTACATGGAATCATAATATTACCTAAGTGCATGATAAAAGCATAAGTTGCCACCTTTTTCTTAATCACATAGGTTGAAATATGAGATTGTATAAAACGAGAACATTTTATGGGAACAACTTAAATATAATTTCTTGAATATAAATTTGATTTTTATAACTTAAATTATGGTGGTTGATTTAATAAAGATCATGCATATATGTGTTGGTAAGGGTAGGGTTAAGATTATCTAGGAGAATACACGTATTGCCTTACAATAAGTTTATCCTTACAAGATAATTAGAATGTAGCAAGTCTAAACTATATCTTAATGATAAACATCTATATAAGGTTGAGTAAATTTGCTTGAACTTAGAGTCAAATTAACTGAGTCAATGAAATACTTAGTAGTATTAAAGTAAACATCTAAGGGCATACAATAGTAATAAATGCATGTACTCACGAACACAAACATACGATAATTACAGATTGTTGCGTTGCTTTTGGGTTATCTTACGTGAGCGCGCATTATTCATACACACGGAATCTAAGGACTCAGGTGAGTTCTCATAACCTCCCTTTTGAACCGTTTTGTTTTTAAAATTCGGAGGTGAAACATGTATACCAATTTTAAATATTATTTTGATAACACATGGATGATACATGTTTATCAATATGATATTCATAATATGGGATTATCATTATATATGGATTATCACTTATTATTATATATCCGTGTGACATTGTCATTGACTTCGGTCATTAACAATGATTACATGTATTGCCTCTTGGATTATCACAACTTCATGAATTGCCTTTAACTTCGGTTAATTGCTTTGACTTCATGTATTGTCACGTGGTTTGCTTCCACTCCATGGATCATGTCTTTAACTTATGTTAATTACATAAATTCCATGTATTGTCACATATACTCTTTGAGAATATTGATGTTTGAGATGTGTTGAATGGTTATGTGATTGATTATCTATTATTGTCTATGATATTCTATGATTAACTATGATTAAATTGGTTATGTGATAATGTGTTGATTTATGTGTTTGGATGTTGTGCTGGGATGTTGTGTTGGATATTCTCACAGGTATTCATGTGGATTTTCTTAAGAAAGTATAAACTCTTAAAACCTTTTGTAAAATATTTTTATATATAAAACTTTTATAATCATATTGTAAAATCTTTTTTTTAAAGATAAAAACTTATGATTACTCACCAACTACTTCGTAGTTGACACTTGATTTTCTGCATGTTTCAGGAAATGAAGCTAAGTAGGTTGAGGAAGATGAACTCACACTTTTGGACATCATCATATAGGATCTTGGACTTAGCTGATTAACTGAAATTCTGGCGATTAGAATTTAGTTAGATAGCTAATTCTCTTTTGTAATTGATGTAACTAATTCATGATAGACATGATTTTTGTGTAATTAATATGGTTGATTAAATGATATGTGATGATTTGTATTAGATGCCCACGAGCTTATGAACAATCTACACATCCCTCGTGGCATCCCGACGTTTCCGCCATCGGTCGGGGTGTTACAGATAAAGAAATTTCAGAAGGTGGTGAAAAATAGGAAGAATTCAAGTGAAAAATAACCAGATAGTGGTCAAAAATAAGATCAAAACAGTAATCAGTGGTCAGAATTTTATAAAATATAATCTTTTAGAAACATTAACACATGTTATATTTTAAGCCATAAATAGAATATTACATAATATACCACGAGCCGATCTGTATATATAATAACTGTAAGCCTCATGGGTAGCTATTCCCGCTTACCACACATGAGATAATGCGTGTTGGCATACACAACATTATCCTCCAGAAATCAGAAATGTACAGTTTAAAATTATCCTAGGACCAATCCATACGCTTCCCCAGAATTCAGCAGGTGCACAATGTACTGTCAGAGTACTAATGGAAACGTCGTGAACTCAACTAACCGTCATGGATGGTTCCACATTATGGTTGCCGCCATAATGGGCCTGTAGTCATCCTTACAGGTAGGGGCATGCTCGGGTGACAGAATACAGTTTCAGAAAGTTCAGTAGGTTCAGTAGGGTAGATAAACTACCATATAATCTCATAATCGGATCATTCAATAATGAGTACAACATAATTTAGATTTATTGCATGATAAACGAAACAGGGAAACACGATATCATATCGTGTTAATATGAATTCAGAACATTACAGAAATGAAATTTAGTGATTACAGAAACGAATTTCCAGAAACAGATTACGGAACAGAAAATCCTACGAGATAAAGGTATAAAATCCGTACCATAAACAAGACAAAGGTATAAAATCCGTACCATAAACAAGACAGAGCAAATATACTATTAGTTCAATAAACAGAATCCGTACCTTAGCCTTAGCAATTTTATCTCAGATAATAAACATGTAGTCATTCAAAAATCTGTGTTTTTGAGTGATTTCACGTTAGTTTAACCGAATTATGATTCGTATACGAATTCGGTTATATTTTAGTGACTTAGATTATTTTAAAGTTTAACCGATCGAATTGGTTTATTTTGTAAAGTTGTTTATTAACATTCGTAAATATGTGATTTAACCATTTTTAGATTTGAAATATTACACGTTAAGCAATTCAAATAAAACAATAAAAAAATGGTTCCGGATAGGATTCAAACTCGTGACCTCCTAAATCGGAATTTCTAGACTTAACCAGTTAAACACAATTGATAATTATTTATTTAAATATTGTAAAAATAATTTTAAATCAAATAACATAGTCTTAAAACCCGGCATATAAGGTTTTGAACATATAACCTCACAAACCTACCGACATGTTCTAACCAGCAATCCATGTCTTCAAACTGTTATTAACATGGATTGTTAATTCTTTTCTCTATTTGTTTTCAGCCATTATCAAGCTTCAAGATTAAAAAAAAATTAATATATGCTGGGAGGGACACGAACTCGAGACCTCCCAGTCAACCGTCTTAAGCCTTAACCACTTTGTAACAATTTGCGATTGTTCATAAAACCATCTCTTTAATTCTTAAACTAAGTTTTTCTAGTTTTCTTCCTCATTTTGTTTTACTGCACTTTTTCGAGAGCTACAACAAGGATTTTAAAACCTTCATAATAACAATCTGGTATATGTATATATATTCATTCCAATTCGTGATCTAACATTATTTCTCATTTGGTTTCGAAAAGTTTTATGTTTGAGAACTACCAAAACGTTTAACGTGTTCGGTTCAAAACCGGAGATTATCACGGATTATTAACGGACTTGATTGTTATAGCTTAAAGCTTACCTTTAAAGTAGCGCGAAGACGAATCAGTAATCGGGATGGCGACGTCAATATAAACGGTAAACCATCTGGTCGTTGTTCTTTGTGATGGAGTATTTGGCGATGACTGTGGTCGATAGCGGTGGCCTCCAGCGGTTATTTTGAAGCGGTGCGATCCAGATCTTACCAAGACAATGCCTACCACCGGTTAAAAGCTTCAAATCACAATGGTGGTACGTCGGTTGCTAGTTCTTAAGCCGTGGTGGTGGCGGTTTGCAGCTTGATGGAATACAAGGATGAAACAATGGATGCGTGTTTCATTTTAGGGCATGTTTGGGATTGCTTATTAAGTTTAAAAGGACTTTTTGTTAAAAGTGCTTATGAACTTATAACTTTTTGAAATGAAGTTTTTAAAAATATGTTTGGATTAACTTTTGTGTATGAAAATGTCAAAAAATGACTTTTTAGTCATAAAAAGTTAAAAAGCCAGAAAAAGTAGCTTCTTAAAAAAAGACTTTTTTAACATTGCTCATAAAGTTAAAAGTAAAAGTGCTTTTTAAATTACCAAACAACTTTTTAACTTAATAACTTTTTCATTAAGTCAATAAGTTAAAAAGTTAATTTTGAATGGAATCCCAAACATGCACTTAATATATAATCAATTAATAATAGAAGTCGGTTTATATTAGCTTACAAGGAAAGATTCTAACTATTATAATAATAATAATAATAATAATATAATAATAATAATAATAATAATAATTATTATTATTATTATTATTATAATTATTATTATCATTTTTTTAAGTGTATGCATGTATCTTAAATCGAATTGTAATATGGTTTAGGTATGGATCATTTTTCAAATCAAATTCTAATTTGATAGGATACGGTTAGGGTATATGATTAGATTAATTTTTTTTTTTATAATAACTTGGTCTAAGTTTGTTAAATTAATTGGTTCGGTTATTAACTCGTTAATTATTGTCGGAACCAGAGTTTATTATACTTATTATTATTTAACTGTATTTATTTATTTTGTTCATTTTCGGGTATTATAATTTGGTTATTAACCGAACCGGTTATTAGTAAAAACTGATTATTAGACTTTGACTGGCTAACCTGTTCAGTTATTCCAAAACAGATTTTCGACCGGTTAACTGGTTTGCGCACCTTTACGTGAGGTTATTTGTTATTTAAAAAATACCGTTACCTAGGCCAAAAAAAGCAAGTTTAATATAAAAAACACATGGATTGGAGTGACGTCCTCTGGTAAAATGATTTTGACCAAGAAAAATAATAAATAGGCAATGGACCCAATCAAATGTTGTTTCCATTAAAGCATAATCTTAAACATAACATGTTAACACCACAAAAATAAAAAGTTTGGCTGCCTACACACAACTGACACCTAAAAAATGTAACATAACCTACCTTCATCAAAATCTCAAAAACTAAATCATTTGGTATCATGTTACAACCTGCAGCACCAAACATTTAGCTTGGCTTTCGCATTTACGCCCTGCACGAATCACTTCATCCACAAGTAGCAGCTGCGATGCAATTACAGGGCTGCAAAAAAAAAAAAAAAAAACTCAAATTTCATTTAAAGATTATGTAACATGCGTGTTTGATTTTTTTTTGGGTTTATCTTTTTCGTACCCTGAGTTGATGATTTGGTGACGCCCCATTTGCGGTGCACGCATATAATGTATATATGTGTGGGCCCTTAAGAGGCAAAAGTAAAAGTGCACTAATTTTAACGTTATTTTAGTTATTTATGAAAATAACGTTAAAATCATTGGGATGATCAACTTCAAACGATAACTTTGAGCCGGGGACTCTTTCGGAGCAGCCTCTCTATCCCAATTGGGATAGGGGTAAGGTTTGTATCTATCCTTCCCCCCAGACCCTACTGAAAAGTGGGAATATACTGGGTAAGGTTGTTGTTGTAGTTGATGATTTGGTGCTTGACAGCATAGTTGTCATAAATGCCCTACATCTAAGGGTCGATTCGATCCCCCGTGTGTTGATTTAGTCCAACAACATTCCCGTTGTCATGTTCTCTCTGATTAGTTAGTTATGGTGAGATCAGAATACACTTGCATCACATATAAAAACTAAAATTTAATAAAGGTATAGAAAATTAAGAGTCAATGAGATTATAACGTCTTGTGTGTCGAGCCCAGAATTTCTAGCCAGTGTCTTTGGCACAATAAGCAGGGCATCCGCAAATGCTTGAACACCAAGTTTGCAGCACTGATAAGGTTGACTCCAGATTCGGTAAGCATTATGAAAGGCGTTTGAAAAGAGCTTCAATTGATCGACCTGGAGGAAGTGCACAAGCTGAGCTGGCGTTAATCTTTCGCCAACAGGTCAACAAGTGATGGGGATCATGGGATCGTTAATTTAGGAGCAGTTATGTCTTTTTGAGTCCTTAATGTTTACGCATCTTTGTTTCTGATTTTCATTCTGAATATTTTCCTTTGGTTGATTACTTGTAATTGGAGATTTTGCCCATCTCGAATCGGGCCGATTAGTGAAATCTTTCTATCGTTTGTTGAGTTCTTATCATTTGGTTCCATTGCCGGGAAACCATGGTATCGACTCGGCATAACACGGAGGGAGGCAGCAATCCAATTGATCCGGTGGCGGCGCAATTGGAGGCTATTGCGACGAAGCTGGAGGCGATGGATACTCTGAAGGCGGATATGGCAGCTCTAAAACGACAAGTTGCGGCGAAGGAGAAAGCGCCGTTTGGGTCAGGTCGTATGGAAGATGCTGATTCCGGATTTTCAAACTACTCTCGCCGACCATTCCACAAAATCGAGTTCCCTGTTTTCAGTGGAGGGGATCCCCGTGGATGGATTCTTAAGGCAAAGAAGTACTTCCGATTTTATAACACTTTGGATGGGGAAAAAGTTGATGTAGCAGCGATTCACTTAGAAGGAGATGCTTTGGATTTCTATTCTTGGATATCTTCTGAACAGGATGTCACCTATTGGGAGGAGTTGGTTTCTGCTATTCAGAAACACTATGGACCACCCGAGTTCCAAAATCCGGATGAATACCTATGCAGTGTCAAGCAAACGGGTACTGTTCATGAATACCGGCAGGAGTTTACTCGAAGGTCTGCCAGGGTTACTCAGTGGCCGGACCATTGTCTATTGGGAGTCTTTTTGAATGGACTTAAGGAAGAATTGAAGGCTGATGTTCGGATCCATAAGCCTCGATCGGTTTACAAAGCAGTTAGTCTTGCACTCGAGTATGAATCCAAACCGAAACACACTAAACCTGAGAAGAAACCTTTCAGTCCGTCCCATTTGCGCCCTGATGCCAAGCCTTTTTCACCCACTACCCAACCTTCAACCTTTGCTACCCAACCCAAATCTGAGCAAAAACCCTACAACCGTTTGTCAGACGCTGAAAAGCAATCCCGTTATTTGAAAGGTGAGTGTTACAGGTGTGGTGCCAAATATGGGCCAGGCCACAGGTGTCAAGCTGGTACTCTCAAATTGCTGGCTGCTGATGAGGACACTGAAGAAGGAGAGGAACTTGAACCGAGTGAAACTGTGGAGGAGACTGCAGAGATTAGTTTGCATGCTATCTTGGGGCGTCCTCACCCGACTACCATGAAGGTGCATGGCACACTTAATCAAACGGAGGTATTAATTTTAGTTGATGGGGGGTCGACTCACAATTTTATTTCTGATGTTTTGGTTAATGAAATGAAATTGGAGACTCAACTTATAGAACCCTTTGGAGTGCAAATCGGTAATGGTGATGTGATTAGGTGTGGGAAGATTTGTAAAGGGCTTTCTGTCAAGGTAGGAGAGCTTACCATTGTGCAAGACTTCCATCCTTTTTCATTAGGAGGAGCGGACTTGGTTTTAGGGGTTCAATGGTTGGCCACCTTGAATACGGTTCAAGCCAATTGGAGAGAAATGTTTATGGTTTTTACCATTGGTGGTAAGAAATATAAGTTCCAAGGAGTTGATTCGGGGCCTCAAAAATCATCCACCTTTCAGCACTTGGCTGTAGAGGTTGATCAAGTGCTTTCCATTCCACCACCTTTACAACAAATCCTTAACCAGCACACTGCCATTTTCGAAGAACCCACCAGCTTACCTCCTGTCCGAAACCAAACCCATTCCATCACCCTTTTTCCCAATGCAACACCACCCAATATCCGTCCATACCGTTACCCATATTCCCAAAAAAATGAAATTGAGAAACAAGTGCAACAGTTGTTGGACTTGGGTTTCATTCAACCGAGTAACAGCCCTTTTTCCAGCCCCGTATTACTCGTTCGTAAAAAAGATAACACCTGGCGCATGTGTGTTGATTACAGGGCCCTTAACAAGGTAACCGTGGCTGATAAGTATCCTATTCCTAATATTGATGAGCTCCTCGATGAACTTTATGGAGCTAAAATCTTTTCCAAGCTTGATCTTCGTTCAGGATACTACCAAATCCGGGTGGCAGAGGATGACATACAAAAAACAGCTTTTCGTACCCATTCGGGTCATTATGAATTTAAGGTTATGCCTTTTGGCTTAACAAACGCCCCATCTACTTTTCAATCTATCATGAATGAGTTGTTCCGCCCATTTTTAAGACGATTTATTTTGGTCTTTTTTGATGACATCCTCATTTTTAGTTCTAGCATGGAACAGCATGTTGGGCATCTTGACACAGCATTACAAAGATTACATGATCATCAATTTTTTATTAAGTTGAGTAAGTGCTGCTTTGGACAACATAAGGTGAATTTTTTGGGTCATGTTATTAATGGAGATGGAGTGCAGGTCGAAAATGAAAAAGTTATGGCTGTTCAGGAATGGCCGATTCCCATTAATGTAAAGCAGGCCCGTGGTTTTCTTGGGCTCACTGGCTATTATCGCCGTTTCGTACGGAATTATGGGATTATTGCTCGACCCTTAACCGTTCTTACTAAGAAAGATGGTTTTTTATGGTCACCTGAAGCTTTCGCAGCCTTCAAAGCTCTTAAGTCAGCTCTTACTACAGCACCGGTTTTGCGGCTGCCTGATTTTTCCCAACAGTTTGTTGTGGAATGTGATGCATCCTCACTTGGCGTGGGTGCTATTCTCTCTCAACAGGACCATCCCATTGCCTATTTTAGTAAGGGGTTCTCTCCCTCTACTAAATTCAAGTCGGCTTATGATAGGGAGCAGTGGCGAAGGTTAGTGAGGACTGGGGGGGGGGGGCGACCGCCCCCCCTGTTTTTTCGTTCAGTGGTGTACATTTTCCGATTCGTAGTGCAAATTTTTTTAAAAATTTTTATTTCGCCCCCCCCCCCCTAAAAAATATATATATACCCTATGTTCGCCCCCCCTGAAGTTTCGCCCCCCCTACGCTTGGGGTCAAGCTCCGCCACTGATAGGGAGTTACTTGCTTTGGTTCTGGCGGTCCAGAAATGGAATCATTATTTGATTGGTCGCCACTTCTTGATACGTACTGACCACTACACTCTCAAGTTCTTATTGGAGCAGCGTATAACCACAACTGAGCAACAACGTTTACTTCTCAAGCTTATGCCATATGATTTTTCAATCACGCATAAAGCCGGAAGGGAAAACAGAGGTGCAGATGCACTATCTCGCAGACCAGCCTGTGGTTCTCTACTTACACTTACTATGCCGGTTTGTGTAGAAGTGGATGAAATTCGTCGAGGCCTGCACATAGATGCATATACCAGCAACCTTTTGCAGAAGTTAAGTACTAACCCTGATGATTTGATAGATTTTACTCTGGTTGATGGATTACTGTTTTTCAGGAATCGTTTGGTTATTCCTGATGTGGCAGATCTCCGGCTTCGGCTTCTGCATGCTGCTCATGATTCACCAGTGGGAGGCCATGGGGGCTTTCTCAAAACAAGTAAACGGCTTTCTTTGCAGTATTTCTGGCCACAGATGACCAAGGACATTCGTTTATATGTTCAAAGATGCCTCATTTGCCAACAACAAAAATACCAAACTGCTTCTCCTGCTGGTCTTTTACAACCACTTCCAATTCCCACCCAAATTTGGGAGGATGTGTCCATGGATTTCATTGTCGGTTTGCCTCCTTCTAATAAAATGGACGCCATACTTGTGGTCATTGATCGTTTGAGTAAATATGCTCATTTTGTATGTCTTGCCCATCCTTTTACAGCCAAATCTGTTGCTGCATTATTTTGCAAAGAAATTATTCGTCTACATGGTTTTCCTCGGTCTATTGTTTCTGACCGGGATGTGGTTTTATTAGTAATTTTTGGCGGAGTTATTTCGGTTGAGTCAAACGAAACTTAAATTGAGTACTAGTTACCACCCACAAACGGATGGCCAATCCGAGGTTCTCAATCGCTGTTTGGAGGCTTACTTGCGTTGTTTCGCTCAGGAGCAGCCACGCAAATGGAGTTCTTATTTAGCTTGGGCTGAGTTTTCATACAATACGGGCTTCCACACCGCCACTGGTACTACTCCCTTTTCTATTGTATATGGCCGACCTCCTCCTCCTTTAATCCCGTATGTGTTAGGCGATACGAATAATGCTGAGTTGGAACAGCAGTTGATTGAACGAGATGATATGCTCATATTGATTCGGGCTAACCTCACCAGGGCACAAGATCGTATGCAACAACAGGCTAATGCTCATCGTCGCGATGTCACTTTTACTGCAGGGGACTATGTATTCTTGCGATTACAGCCATATCGCCAAAAAACATTGGCCAAACGCCGTTATGAGAAACTTTCTCCTCGTTTTTTTGGCCCTTATATGATTAAACGTGTGGTGGGCCCAGTGGCATATGAGTTAGATCTTCCTCCTACGTCTCGGATTCATCCCATCTTTCATGTTTCTTTGCTTAAAAGGGCTCATGGCTTTATTCCTTCAGGCACTATTGCTCCATCACCAATTACTAAGGATTTTGAAGCTGATTTTGTACCTGCAGCAGTCCTTGATCATCGTTGGGTAACAGTCACTGGGGTCTCCGTTTTGGAGTTGCTTATTTCGTGGGATCATCGGCCGATTGAGGAGGCTACTTGGGAACCTTATGATGTGATAGCTGAGCAATTTCCTCACTTTAGACTTGAGGACAAGTCATTTTTTCAGGGGGGTAGTAGTGATAAGGTTGACTCCAGATTCGGTAAGCATTATGAAAGGCGTTTGAAAAGAGCTTCAATTGATCGACCTGGAGGAAGTGCACAAGCTGAGCTGGCGTTAATCTTTCGCCAACAGTTAGACCCACTCGGTCAACAAGTGATGGGGATCATGGGATCGTTAATTTAGGAGCAGTTATTTCTTTTTGAGTCCTTAATGTTTACGTATCTTTGTTTCTGATTTTCATTCTGAATATTTTCCTTTGGTTGATTACTTGTAATTGGAGATTTTGCCCATCTCGAATCGGGCCGATTAGTGAAATCTTTCTATCGTTTGTTGAGTTCTTATCAAGCACCATGTATAGTTCATGCTTGAATCAATCCTAAACACTCTTTCTGCTTCTTACATTATTCTTTGGAGCTTATTCATGAGTAACACTATACATTTATAATGTGAAAAGGATTAAAAAATTATTATTAAAATTTCAATAGTTAATGATAAATAATATATTTTTTCGACGGTTTTGCTAACGATAAGTAATATATTTTATAAATAGTGATTTAATAATTTATAATGACCTTATCAAACAACCTAAATTATTCGGGTTACAATAACATATCATAATGAGTATAAAACACAAGGAAACATTACGTAACACAAACTCGTTTTATTAAATGAATTTTTTTTTTTTAGTTTTATTTGGTGTTCTTGTTTACGCCCCATTTGTGGTGCATGCATATAATGTATATATGTGTGGGCCCTTAAGGGGCAAAAGTAAAAGTGCACTAATTTTAACATTATTTCAATTATTTTGTGAAAATAACGTTAAAATCATTGGGATGATCAATTTCAAACGATAACTTTGAGCCGGGGACTCTTTCGAAGCAGCCTCTCTATCCCAATTGGGATAGGGGTAAGGTTTGTATCTATCCTTCCCCCCCAGACCCTACTAAAAAGTGGGAATATACTGGGTAAGGTTGTTGTTGTTGTTGTTGTTGTTGGTGTTCTTGTTTAGTTGATGATGAGGCATGTAAAGAAGAGGGATGAACTAAAACAAAACCATGGAAGATGACAAATGTGATGAAGATGAATTAAACTAAAGTTAAGAAAAACATGATTACTAATGGCAAAGCAAACCTAACATCCATGTTGTCTTTTAAAAGATTACCAAATAAATTTTCACCATGATAAGCAAGAATGATCAACATCTAAGCATAATTTCAACATCTATGTTAACCATAAATGACTAAAAAACGCATTTTATCTTTTTTTTTTTTCCTTTATAGCAATTTTTTACTCCTGAATACTGTCTAATCTTACACTTCCAAGAATTTTAACCCACACGACTTTTGTAAAAACAATCACCAATGTCACTAAACTACATGACCATCTATTGTGGTTGCTCCTTCCTTGCTTAGTTAAGAACCTTTGAAAACATTTACAATATCGTCTCTTAGAATATTAACATGTGTAGCATAATCATATCAACCATTTTGCAATTCAAGATCAAAACCAATTGACATATATAAGTCTGACAATCATAGGTACTCTTAAAATACATAATAAACCAATTGTTTGTCGCCACCAACTACCGGTCAGGCCTAATGGTCGTCCCTGCCATTAAAGCAATTTAACTACATCCTGTTTTGACCCAATGGCCAATCTAACCTAACCCATCTATTTTACCAGGCTTAAACATATTAAAGACAACAACAACAAGCGTACCAGTAAAAATCCCACTTAGAGCGGGGTCTAGGAGCTTAAACACATTAAAGACACATTAGTTAAAACAGGTTTTTTTTTTTTAATTTAAGATTTGTTAGTACATATGCAATGAAAACAGTCTCTTAAACTAACATATACATATGTAGCTTATAGTTGATGAAACTCATTTGAGTAACATCACAACCAGCTTCAAATTTCACAAATTTGACATCATTATAACTTTTGCAAATTCAAAGATTGTCAAATCCCCCAATTTGAACAATAATAAACGGAACAAAGAGATATGAATCTGAGCTGGAAACAAAATAAGACACTTACGATTATGCGACAAAATACAGTCTCACTATAGCTTTCCAAGATTTGTGATGCATACCTGGTCCGTATAGCTATTTCATCCGTATGGGCCATGATTAAACATAATTCAAATTTAATCGACCAGAAAGTAAATAGCGTAAATTAGGGTTTCGGTTAAGACGATGAGCCAAAAGGGGATGAATGAACATAATTGGAATATAATCAACCACAATGCGAATATCAAAATTAGGGTTTCGGTAAAGATGATGAACGAAAAAAGGACGTCTGCACAAAATTGGAACTAAATCAATGAGAAAACTAATAAGGAACATTAAGGTTTAGGTGAAAACGATGAAAGCAAAGAAGATCGAAAGAACAAACATTAGGGTTTTGGTAAAAACGATCGGAATCACCAAAATTAGGGTTTGAGTGAAGACGATGAACGCAAAAACGATTGGGAAAAAAAATTTGGACCATTTCTCGATTTGTGCGTGTCATCCTTGCGCAGGGGCCATGCTAATCTTCTCTGTATCGTTCCAATTTTATCGGATGTCCCCGAAGGGACGATCATCATCACCAAAAACTGCAATTTAAAGCAGCAAGAAGGTCATATTTTGGTCGATATGGGACGGACTGCAAAAAGTAACTTAATTTTTTTTTTTATTATTTTTTTCTCTGCAAAACGTTTGGGTTTTATTAAATTGATTATATTAATTGGGTTCCTTTACAATATTGTTTTGGCTTCATATACTGCTATCTTAATTTTGTGTATATTTTAAAATGTAACACACCCATGCATCCTTGAATTTGAGATATTGTATAAATAATTATGGTTAATTATACAAGCATGCATTCTCATGTTAAAAATAATAATTTAAATTTAACCGTGAAGATAAATTGAAAATGATAAAAAATAAATCAACATGACAGAAAACTTAACCTTTATTTACAATGGTTGTCAAGATTAAAATGTCTAGTTGATCATTGCATAATCATGTGATTAGTACTTGAACTCTTAGATGTTATTTTGATTATTGAACAATATTTTTTTCGAATACTTTGAATGTTATGGTGAATTGGAGATGAATACAAATAATAAGAAATGTAGCATTAATAACAAATATGATGATAATAGTAATACTTCGTTTTTCCTATGATAAGTGTTGAAACTAATATGACTATTGTAACTAGTATAATAGTCAAATTTACTACTATAAGAGCACTTGGCTTTGAAATTATACCATTGATATAATTTTGTGATTAATGTAATGAAATAAACTTGATATATAATCTTGAAAGTAAATAGTTATATTTAAAAAAACTATATTTCGAAAGATGAACACTTGTTTTAAAATTAGTTATAAATTAAAAAAAAAAAATTCGAAATACACTATTTGCATTCATATTACATGGCTTGACCTTTTAATATGTTATCATTTGAATATTACATATGGGACTATGAGAGGCAATGGCGGCTTTGTTATTAAAAAAAATAAAAATAAAAGCATTAGTCAGTCTAGTGTCTCGATATTTTTAGGCTCTTCAAATTTCAGTTTTTAGTAGTTCGATGATATTTCGGGCAACTCATTTTTTTAGAAATGGGATAGTAGATAAGCTGAAGATGATTTCTATCATTTATTCCCTACTTTAATCGGAATTTAAAATCTCGTTTGGTTATTCATTGTTGATTTTCTTCAAAAATCATGTTTCTTTTTGATGTCTAAGTTTTTTCTCTATCAGTTGATCCATTGTTTACAAGGTCTTTGTTTGTTCTTCATCGCAACAATCTTAAATATCTAACTATCTGTTGATCAATGTCAAGTTCGAATAAAAAAGTAAGGTTTACAATAATAAAATTTGAAAAAAAAAGCCATGGGTTTTTATTTTGTCTAAAACCCTTAAAATAGTCGAGTCAACCATGATGAAATGTTATTAATTATTAAAAAAATACTATTATATTAGTTGTTCCGCTCACTTTTATTACAAACATTTATATGCTTAAATTAAATATGTTTGATTATTACGTGAAAAGAACATTACAAATTAGTAATACTTTGAATTTTGAAATTCTTAGTTGGTACACTTGTTAAATAAAATTAACTGCTTCTTCCTAGCACCATAAGTTTTATTATAATTTGAATAGCTTCTAACTTTAAAAATGGCTTGAGAGTTATGTGAAATGATTTAAAATTTACAAATGTCACTTCAAATTAGACATGCTTAAGATTATAACTTATTTTATCAATAAAATTTTATTAAGGGGTTTAAAGTAATTACTAAACTCTAAACTTTTGAAAACGTTTAAAAATATTTTTTACAGGGAAACTTGATTTACTTGAAAAGTTTATACGGCTGTTGTATGGCTTGTATGAGATTGTACAAGCAGTGCAACACACCTAGTATGACTCATACACCGGGCGGCGGGCGTATAGGTCTGTAAGATGAGATAAGACTACGAGAGAGATTCAGTGAGGACAATACGAGGCATATAGGTTTATACAAACCGTATAAGGGGGTGTTATATGTCCCAAACAAACCTATACGCCTTGTATTCCCCCTCTCATACGGCCTGGCTTGTACAAACATATACGACCTATACACACCTATATGACATGTATAGTAAGATGGGTGTTAGAATTATAGATCTGGAGTATATAAATAAAAAGGCCTATAAGAAAACAAAAGGATTATATTGACACCAGGCAATGGACCCAATCAAACGTTGTTTCCATTAAATCATAATCTTAAACATAAAATGTTTTCACCTCAAACATTGAACAAAAGCAAAAAAGTTTAGCTGTCTACACACAATTAACAGCTAAAACAAAATCTTTTGGTATCATGCTACAACCTGCAACAACAAACACTTAGCTTGGTTTTCGCATGTGACGCCCTGCACATATCACTTCATCCACAAGTAGCAGCTGCGATGCGATTATACAGGGCTGCAAAAAAAACATCGCGATTTTCATTTAAAGATCCAAAATATTCCAAAGGAGTTTTTTATTTTTTTTTGGATTTTAAGCTATTCGGCATTTTCGTACCCTGAGTTGATGATTTGGCGCTTGACAGCATAATTGTCAAAAATGCCCTCCATCGGAGCGTCGATTGGCTCCCCAGTGTGTTGACTTAGTACAAACAACATTCCCATTGTCATGTTCTCCCTGATTAATTAGTTATGGTGAGATCAGAATACAGTTGCATAACATATAAAAACTAAAATTTAAAATAGCTGTAGATTTGATTACAATAAATCATAAAATAAGTAACAGCTGCAACATACAAAAAATTTAATATAATTATCTATGCTGTAGATTTGATTATGCAGAAATCTCACCGAGTTCATAACTATGTCAGTTAATTTATCAGCTAAACTGCCAAAGCTTCATACAACTGTACAAAAATACAAAAAATTTATGAAGAAAACAAACAAACAAACAAACATATCCAGTGTATTCCCACTGTTCAGTGGGGTCTGGGGGGAAGATAGACACAAACCTTATCCCTATCCCAGTTGGGATAGAGAGGCTGCTCCGAATGAGTCCCCGGCTCAAAGTTGTCGTTTGAAGTTAGTCATCCCAACACTTTTAACGTTATTTTCAAAAAATAAGTAAAATAACGTTAAAATTAGTGCAATTTTACTACCAAACAAGAACATATCCAGAAGAAAATAAAAGGAGTATGTAAATAGAAAGCAAAAAACACCTTAGTTCTTAATGTTGTTCTTGCTACCATTTTTAGCATCTCTTTATCAGGTTCATCACCCATCACTACAGGAGTCTTAAACTTTTCAAGAAATTGCATACCTAGTTATAATTATTTGTAGTGTGCAAATGACATTAAATATTTAAATTATAATGCAATCCTAAACACTCTTTCTGCTTCTTATATTATTCTTTAAAGCTTATTCATGTAGTGTGCAATGATATATTTTTTGGACATTTTTGCTGACGGAATTAATAATTCACAATGACCTCATCATACAAGATATGTTTTTTTGATGGACTTTAAATCTGTGTATTTGTTCTAGTTTATGAAATTAATATTGTTTTAAACCCAAATCAAAGAATTAGCTATCAACTATTTTCCTAAATCAATTGATCTCAAACGCGAACTACTATTTTTCGTAATCCAACACCTAACTTATGACTAGTTTAAGGTAACAATAATATATCATTGGTATGTATAAAACACAAGGACACATTACGTGACACAAACTCGTTCATTAAATGATGTTTTTTTTTAATTATATTTGGTGTTCTTGGTTAATTTTGAAGGCATGTAAAGAAGATGGATAAACTAAAACAAAACCACGATGATAAACGAATGATGACAAATGTGATGGAAGTGAAGTAAAACTATAATTAAGAAAAACATGATTACTGATGGCAAATCAAACCTAACATCCATGTTGTCCCTAAATGATTACCAAATAACTTTCACCATGATAAGCACGAATGATCAACATCTATGTTAATCATAAATGACTAAGAAAACATATTTTAACTTTTTTTTTCCTTAATATCAATTTTGTCTAATCCTACACTTCAAAGAATTTGAACCCACGCGACTTTTGTGAAAACAATAACCAATGTCACTAATGACTAAACTACATGACCATCTATGGTGGTTGCTGCCTCCCTGCTAAGTTAAGAACCTTTGAAAAACATTTACAGTGTCGTCTGTTTATAAATTAGAATGTGTAGCTAATTATCTCTGATCAAATTCAAGATTGTGTCTTGTTCTCTTTGGTAGCATAATCATATCAACCATTTGGAACTCAAGATCAAACCCAACTGACAAATGTAAGTCTGACAATCATGACTCGGGCGTCTCCGAGAATTCGAGTGCCCCGTGCGAAAAGGGAAAAAAAGGTCCCTTAGATAAATTTTTTATTATATATAATGACTAATGTTGTGACAATTAACGTATCAGATACATACTTCTTTTTTTTTTCTTTTTGGGCTGGCCGAATGGGCCTTGTAGATGTGCCTATTGTTTTTTTTAATCATTTATTGGGCCTTGTAGTTTAATCTATAGATGTTATAATGGGACAATTGAATTTTTATAAAAAATATATAGTATATATAAATTTTTTTTTATAAAATTGTGCCCCTAAAAACGATGGGTCATGTGCGGAAGGGGGTGCAGGGGGTTTGCACCCCCTCCAAGCCGCCCCTGACTCATACATCAACAAATAAGTTTACTTAATAAACAAAAACAGTATGTGTCATTTGAATCTACTTAAATGATATGACATGTTAAAATAGGTCCTCTTAAAATACATACTAAATTAAAATGGGTTCAAATAGTCAAAAACCACCAACAATTGTTTGTCCCATCAACTACTAGTCAGGTCTATTGATCGTCCCTGCCACCAAAGCAAATTAACCCAATCTCATCGGAATTGATCGATATATTTCTCGAAACAAACAAAAAGGAAATGAAATTGGGTCCATTGAAATGAAATGTGTTTTGTTTTGACTTGACTTGACGCACAATCTAACCTAATCTGTCTATTTTACCATGCTTAAACAAATTAAAGACACGTTAAATTAAAAGATTTTTTTCTACTTAAGATTTGAACCCATTTTAATTTAGTTGATGTCTTGATGAAACTCATTCTAGTAACATCACAAAATGCTTCAAATATTACAAATTTGACATCATTATAACTATTGCAGCTTAAAAGATTTTCAAATTCCCCAATTTCAACAATTAAAAACGGAACAACGAGATATGAATTTGAGCTGGAAACAAAGTAAGACACTTACGCTTATGCAATACATACAGTCTCAGTATAGAATTCCAAGATTTGTGATCCATACCTGGTCAAAGTTCCACCGCTATTTCATCCGTATGGGGATTGAACAAAATTCAAATTGAATCGGCCAGAAAGTAAATAACGAAAATTATGGTTTGGGTTACGACAATGAGCCAAAAAGGAATGAATGAACATAATTGGAATGTAATCAACGACGATGCGATTATCAAAATTAGGATTTCGGTAAAGATGATGAACGAAAAAAGGACGGTTGATCAAAATTGGAAGTTAATCAACCAGAATACGAATAACGAACATTAGGGTTTAGGTGAAGAGGATGAACGAAAAAAAAAATCGAAAGAACAGACATTAGGGTTTTGAAGAAAACGATGAACGGCAAAACGAGAGTTTTTTTCCAAGCAGGTGTTGGTGGAAAACTTATTTACCAAAATGGGTGATTTGAAAAATATTTACTAAAATGGGTGTTTTTCATGTATTTTCTTTATTTTGAACTAACTTATTATAATTTCCTTTTAATTTAATCAACATATTTCATAGTTAGTTGGTTGAAAACAAAATAAAAAATATTATAATATGTTGATTGAATTACAAAAATAGTTAAAAATAAAGAAATAAATGAAAAAACACTCATTTTGGTAAATATTTTTCAAATCACCCAATTTGGTAAATAAGTTTTCCACCAACACCTATTTGGAAAAAAACTCGGCAAAACGATGGGAAGAACAAAAGTGAGCGTTTGAGTGAAGACGATGAACGGGAAAAAGAAAATTTGGACCATTTCTCGATTTGTGCGTGTCATCCTTGCGCAGGGGCCATGCTAATCTTCTCTGTATCGTTCCAATTTTATCGGATGTCCCCGAAGGGACGATGGTGGTCACCAAGAACCGCGATTTAAACCAACCTGAAGGTCATAGTTTGCTCGATATGGGATAAGATGACTTGACACGTTGACAGGGCAAAAAGTAATTGAATATTTATTTATTTTTCCTCTGCAAAACGTTTGGGTTTTATTATTATATTAATTGGGTTCCTTTACAAAAATGTTTTATTTTCCCATTGTGCTATCGTAGTTATGTGTATATTTAGCAATTAAAAACATATATTTAAAAATGTAAAACACACTTGCGTACTTGAATTTGAGGTATATAAATAAATAAATACGGTTTAATCATACAAATATGCATTGTTACGCTGAATTGTGTTTTTTAACGTATTTTGTAGTTGTGATAAGTTGGTAATGAAGAAGCGTAAAGATAATGATTTAAAATAAACCATGAAGATAAATTGAAGATAATTAAAAAATTAAATCAACATGACAAATAAAACTTTTAACTTCATTTACAATGATTCTTCATTTAAGATCTAACATGTTTAACTCATCATCAAATAATCATATTTGTGATTAGCATTCGATCTCTTTGATGTTATTTTGATTGTTGAACGAAATTTATCTCGAATACTTTGAATGTTATGGTGATAAATACAAACAATATAGGGGAACTTGATTTACTTGAAATTTTTATTTGTCAAATTAGTTATTCAGTAATCAGTGTAGCCAGTAAAATCTTATTTATATCAAATTACAAAAAATTGTACATACGGCCCATACAAATGACATATAGGTCAGTACGGTCATGTTAGGTTAGATCATACTACAAATGAAATTCAGGTAGGGTAATACGATTCGTATAGACATGCATGCTTTATAGCACCCTCTTATACGACATGTACAAACCTATATGCCCATATAGTTAGATAGAGGTGCACAAAAAACCCGGATACGGAACCGGACCCGATCAAAAACCCGAGCCCGGTTGTACTCGTTTCGTACCCGAAAAAACACGGCGGTTCCTACCCGGACATGGTTTTTTTGAGACCGGATCCGACAAGAAAAAACCCAACCCGGAACCAAGTATTGCCGTTTTTTTCGAAAATATAGCCTTTTTTCTAACATTTTTGACAGTTTTTTTCAAATTTTCCTAACCATTTTACCCCTCCAAGCTAGTATATAAAGATTTTTGATGAATTGGTTGATTCACAACTATCAAACGTAAACCCGAACACTCAAACAAAAACCATCTTGTTAACTTTGTTCACTCTCTTCTTAATCTTTCTTATTCTTTTACTATGGCTCAATCATATTCATCCGTTGGGCAAGAAGGTTGTTCTTCTACCGACCTTGTTGTTCGGGTTTAACGGTTTACCTAACAATAGAAATCCCGAAGTTCGGAATCCGCTTTTTCTGTTAGTGACGGGGTTTTATCATTAAGAATAACAAGACTCACCGTGGCGTCTGTGGAATTGTGCATTTGTCTTAAAGATCACTTGGACAAATAGAATCGTATGCAAAACTCTACAAATCTCGAAGACGAAATAATAGTTGAAGCTCAAGTACAGAAGAGGTTGCCGAAGGATTATCATCCAGTTTATCGGACAAAGAACTCGCCTATGACCGTCAATTCAACTGAACAATAGCTCCGGTGAAGACTAAACTAAGCGTATACTACGAGTGAATTTAGATAAATTTGTATAATTAGTTTTTTTTAGAATTATGTATTTGTTTTTAATTTATAAAAAATATAAAAATGAATTTTATGTTAATTAAATGTTTATGTATTAGTTTGTAAATTGTTTAAAATAAATAAAATTGGAATTTATGTTATTTAAATGCTTAATTATAAGTAAAAAAATTGGTCATATACCCGGTTTTCATACCCGAACCGGGTACCATAGTCCATAGGGTATGACTTTTTGCTCGTGTACCCGACCCGGAATCAGGTATACCTAGAACCATACCCGGTTTTTAAAAAAACCGGAAATGTGCACCTCTGCAATTAGATAGGGTGTCCCCGCGATTGTGGCCTAGTGGTAAGGGGCTGGGAATCTGTAATGGATGTCTAGGGTTCAAAGCCCGGCACCACCGAATTTTCCTTGGGTCACGCGATTTACCTCCCTCATGTTGGCCGTGAGAGTTGAGACCGGTCGGTAAAGGGCGCCTAATGGTGGCATTCACCATTACAATTAGATGGGGTGTTACAATTATAGGCCTGGATTGTATAAATAAAATGGCCAAAAAGTAAACACAGAGATTAAGTTGACACTAGGCAGTGGACCCAACCAAATGTTGTTTCCATTAAAGCATAATCTTAAACATAAAATGATTCACACTACAAAAATTGTACAAAAGCAAAAAATTTAGCTGTCAACACACAACTGACAGCTAAAAAATTTAACACAACCTACCTTGATCAAAATCTCAATAACAAAATCTTTTGGTATCATGTTATAACCAGCAGCAACAAACATTTAGCTTGGTTTTCGCATGTTACGCCCTGCACGAATCACTTCATCTACAAGCAACAGCTGTGATGCAATTACGGGGCTGCAAAAAAATACCCAAAATTTCATATAAAGATCCAAAATATTCCAATGGTGTGTTTAATTTTTTTAGGTTTTAAGCCATTCGTCTTTATCGTACCCTGAATTGATGAGTTGACGCTTGACAGCATAGTTGTCAAAAATGCCCTCCATCTGAGGGTCGATTGGATCCCCCGTGTGTTGATTTAGTCCAACAACATTCCCGTTGTCATGTTCTCCCTGATTAATTAGTTATGGTGAGATCAGAATACACTTGCATGACATATAAAAACCAAAATTTAATCAAGCTATAGAAAAATTACAGTCAATGAGATTATAACGTCTTGCGTGTCGAGCCCAGAATTTTCAGCCAGTGTCTTTGGCACAATAAGCAGGGCATCCGCAAATGCTTGAACACCAAGTTGAGCACGCTAGTCGCAAGAATGAATCGCCAAAAAGAATTTTAAAAAAAATGTTTAATTTGGTTGTTAATATAAATTAGACCGTATGTTACATATAAAGAATGCCCAACCTACCCCTTTAACAGTTTTTTTCACTTCGTTAACCAAATGCTGTCGAGCTGCAACCTCAAAAGCACCCGCACCCTGACACCAGATTAAATATGCTACATAAAAATATTACTGATTTTACAAGTTTAGTTTTATTAAAGTAGGAATAAATCTTACTCTAACAACTGCCTCGTCTTCAATGGTATTTTTGACTGCTCGCAGACCGTCTCTAACAGCATCCTTGATTTGTGCAATCGTGTGGTCATTTGGTCCTTCATTAGAATATATATAAAATGTAATGATAGACAAAAAATTAATATCTAGCAGTGTAAAAAACATAAAATCTTATATTACCTTTAATTAAAATTGTACAAGAATTCGGATGCTTAACATTCTCAACAAATGTATACTTATCTTCCCCTAGGACATGCTCATAAACCAGTCCTGCCCATCCAAGGCAATCTGGAGTTAGGTCATCCACAGAGTTCACAGCTTCTCCACCGCATGCAAGAACCAAACGTTCCATATTTCTCCTTTTAGCCCTTCGAAGAGCTACTATCTAAAAATTTACCAAATTACAAGGGTAGACAATGAAAGAATTAAGAAAAACAAGTTTCTATGTTGATACAACAATTTAATTTTGATATTATTCTATTAGTTACTTACCCCTTCCCTAGCAAGGAGATCCAACGAGGGAGGATCAATCCCTTTCTGGTTTATAACAACAAAGTTGTCTTCGGTTCCATTACATACCTGCAGACCATGAGATTTTATTAGAACTAAAAACTTCAAATGTAAATCTTTCCTTCTTGGTTTAAAAAGGTGTGCTTGATGGACGAGGCACGCAAGGCGATCAAGAAAACGCCTCAGAGCCATATGGCAGAGCCTCATGTACTTCTGGGTCAGAATTGATCATGGCTAGGGTTTGTAGGAGGTTGGTATGTCAAATCAACTAAAGGGATGAAAAAATTATAAAAGGTTTGCTTGATAAGAAGGTTTCATATGTAAAACAGACAAGAGAGATCCAAATTCAGCTTGTAGATAAAGCTTGTTTAGTTGTACAAGAGCAATGACACACGTACATAATGTGCGCACCTCGTGTGCATGATGGGTGTCCCTCAGCTTTTATAACTTAAACACCTCGGAACACCAATTGCTTTTTAAACCAATCAAGTACATAATGTGCGCAATGTGCCCCTCGTGTGCATGATGGGTGTCCCTCAGCTTTTATAACTTAAACACCTCGGAGCAACAATTGCTTTTTTAAACCAAGCTTTCCCCAAAAAATTAATTTAATACCTTGTTTTTCAGAGCAATGATTTTTCTCACTCTCTCGTCAACAGAACGTCTCTCTGCAGCAACCATTGCTTCTCTCTGTTCCGCATTTGAGTAGAAAAATCCAGCATTTATTTCACTGAAAATATTGACATGCAACTTAATTAAACACATAAAAACAGATTCATAGCTCCTTAATTCAAAGTGTTACCTTTTCTCATATTCCAATGATACATTGCATGTCAAGATGTGACAATTCTCTGCTCGCCTTTTCATATCAGGATGCCTGGACCCATGATCAAGAACAAGGCCCTCAACCTATTGGACAACATAATCAGAAAGTAGAAATGAAATAATAATAATGTTTAAATTTCATAAGAGAGGTAATCACATATAACATACCAAACGAGTGTCTACATCAAACTTATGGCGCATGTGCATAATCTCAACCATAAAAAGATCAATAGCTTCTTCAGGCTTGCGGACACATAGCACCTACAATACAAGAGACCATAAAATAAATTTCAGCTACAGCATACACAAAATTTAATATAATTATCTATGCTGTAGATATGATTATGCAGAAATCTCACCGAGTTCACAACTATGTCAGTTAATTGATCAGCTAAAGCTTCATACAACTGGACAAAAATTTTATGAAGAAAATAAGACACTAAAAAAATCAACCAAACAAGAACTTAACCAGAAGAAAATAAGAGTATGTAAATAGAAAGTTAAGAACACCTTAGTTCTTAATGTTGTTCTTGCTACCATTTTTAGCATCTCTTTATCAGGTTCATCACCCATCACTACAGGAGTCTTAAACTTTTCAAGAAATTGCAGTGTGGCCTTCTTGGCAATTTCAAAACCATCAACCACCACTCGTGGATGCATCCCTACATAAACAGCAACATATAAAGCATACTTTTCAGTGGCAGTATTATTTTTGTCTTCAGCTATATTAATTGACTTAGTTTTAGAATTTTAAAAAATAAACTACAATTACGAACAATTCATACAATACTACTGAACGGTAAATCAGCTACTAAATTTAAAAACACAACTAATCATAAAAAATCATAAATAACAAGAAACCCAGAAGACCAGAAAACTAAGAAACCTTCATCAATACAACGTTCAGCCTGTTTCATTAGCTCGCCAATAAAAATGACTGTAGAAGTTGTTCCATCACCACTAGCATCATCCTGTGCAACAGCAGTCCTTGCAATCATAATGGCAGTTGGATTTTGAATTTGCTGCAACCATAAAATAAAACAAAAAATATCAATCTTTTAATGGAAGCATAATGGCAATGTACTAAAACAAAAAATAATGTATATAACGTAATCATTCTGCATTCTGCTCTACAAAAGAGCAACCGTAAAAGAATTTTGACAAAAATCTGACTTCTCGAATGCAAAAGTGATCATGTGCATCGATTTTTCCTAGTAAAAAATTAGCAAGGCAAGTAGTTGTTATGAATCAAAGAGGTGCAGCGGAAACCGATTAACTCATACACGCACACGAAAGCAAAGAAAAATAAACGACACAAGATATAACGTGGTTCGGTCGATGCGTCCACGGGTTGCAACTAGGGATTATTTATTGATTAGGTGTTCAAAGATTACAATTACATGACAATGCTTAAATAGAAAAAACAGTTAGGCTAAACCTAATGGGCCAGGATTAGGGCCGGCTGCCCTAAACCTCCCAAAGGCCTACGTAACCTAACAATCTCCCACTCGGAGGCCTTGCGATATAATCAAGCCCAGCATCCAACATAAGCAATCCAGTCATCCAGTAAATCCAGTAATCTTCAATAACAAGTCTTCCAAGCCTCAATTCCCAAGAATAAGCTAAGACTTCATCATATCCAGACATATCCCCCTAGTTGCAAACCGCCCCTCAATCATCAAGTACATGAAGGGCCAGTTGAAGCTCCCCCGAGCTCCAACTCAGTCGTGACAAATCCCGTCAATGACTCATCCTCAATCTCAACCGGTATGGACACTTCACCGGATCCAGAGATACACCGAGGACCACCAACACTCTCCAAGCACAACAAACTACCCACAGGAGAGAATTCTTCAGTTCTAGTCTTCAAAACCCAATGGCTCTTCGTAACTGTACCCGGAACACAACCCTTGCTCCCACTGTCACCGAATCCCCTGAATGGTTTAGACTTCTGAACACGTTCAGCTAACATCTCCTTGGCTCCAGACTTCACGTTTGCAAAATGAACTCTCTTAGCACGAGATTTAGCGAACCAGATTTTGTTTCGCTTAACCGGGACGGTCATACATCCCTCAGCAGGTTCATCAACCAAATACAACGACCCATGCTTCATACCACGAGCAATCACGAGATTTCCCTTGACCACCTTCCATTCATTGCTACCAAACCTTACTTCCATGCCCTGTTTATCCAGCTGACCCACAGAAATCAATTTCCTATTCAGCCCCGGAATAACCCTGACATTCTTCAGGTTCCATGTAATTCCCAATGAAGTAACCAGATCAACATCCCCCATGCCCGTGACTTCAAGCAACTCGTCATTAGCAAGTCGAACCTTCCCAAAATCTCCTTCTTTCAGATTCAGCATCGTTTCCCCGCTGTCCATGGCATGAAACGAAGCCCCTGAATCCATGACCCAAGAGTCCACGCAGCTTTCAGTGCTGCATACCAAAGCATCATCATCATAAACGCCCTCAGCAGCGTTCATTTGCTTCGAAGTACCCGGGCATTGACTCTTAACATGCCCTACTTCATTACAGCTCCAACATTTCACATTCTTCCGAGTCTTAGACGGACTTCTTCCCCGACTCCCACTGCTTCTGTTATTCCCTCTTCCCCTAACAACGTGTAACATCTCAGAAGATGACCCTGCACCAGTACTCTTCCGGCGAACGTCTTCACCTAGCACAATATCACGGATCCCCTTAAATGTCATATCAGTGGTCCCAACAGAACTAGTAACAGCAGTCACTGTCCCAGACCAACTATCAGGTAGTGAAGACAACAGCAACACAGCTTTAGTCTCATCATCAAACTTGATTCCCACAGATGACAATCTAGACAGAATCGAATTCAGATTATTGATGTGAACTGTAACCGAGCTTCCTTCGTTCATCCTTGTCATGAACAACTCCCTCATCAAGAACACCTTATTAGCAGCAGAAGGCTTCTCATACATATTTGACAGAGCCAACATCATTCCCCGAGCAGTAGTCTCGTGCATGATGTTAAATGCAACGCTCCTCGTCAAAGCCAATGTAATAGCCCCTCTGGTTTTCTTGTCCTTTGAGTTCCATGTAGACTCAGCAGCTGCATCCATCTTCTCAGGTTTATCCTCCAGCACCATATCCAAATCCTTCTGACTGAGCAATGCTTCCATTTGCATTTTCCACCAGACGAAATCAGTTCCATTGAACTTCTCAATCTGAATCTTCCCCTCGTCAGCCATTTGAACCCAGTAACAAGATAAAACCAACAGAAAATGCCCGAACACCTTCCTAATCAATAAATCCGGTGAATACTCCAACCAATCCCAATCAAATCTCAACCGATTAGAAACCCACGATCAATATCAGCTGCAACAGACACGAAACCCGCTGAAAATCGACAAAGACGACTCAAGGGTTCAATTTTGTAACCCTAATCGTCCAATTACAGTCAATAAGAACAGCAAACGCGATCCCAAACTCAGCAGCAACGATCCAAGGTTCAATTGAACCCTAATCAGCCTCTAATCAAGAAATTCGAACCCAATCTTGTGTCAAACCAGTCTCAATCGACGAATCCAAGGCTGAAAACAACCTAATCGTGAAATGAAACCTCAAAATCGGCCAGAAAACAGTCTCAATCAACGATTCCAAGGGTTTAAAACCCTAATCGCGACCTGGAACCCCAAATCGGCCAGAAAACCCTTCTCCGGCGACGGTTCCGGCAGCGGCGGCGGTGGTCGGCGTCGATTCCGGCGGCTGCGGCGGCCGGCAACGACGGCTGTACCTGAGGTGGCGACGGACGGCAGAGGAGACGACCAAGGGTAAAACCCTAATCTCGACTACGATCTTGACGGCTCAGATCTGGAAACAACGAACTCCAAGGGTTGTCAAAAAACCCTAATTCGTAAAATCAGCCAAACGACCCCTCCCCTTCTTTCTGATTTTCTTTTTCTTTATCAGCAATCGTCCAGTGCGTTCCGTATATTAATCATCAACGAACCAGCTCTGATGCCACTTGTTATGAATCAAAGAGGCGCAGCGGAAACCGATTAACTCATACACGCACACGAAAGCAAAGAAAAATAAACGACACAAGATATAACGTGGTTCGGTCGATGTGACCTACGTCCACGGGTTGCAACTAGGGATTCTTTATTGATTAGGTGTTCAAAGATTACAATTACATGACAATGCTTAAATAGAAAAAACAGTTAGGCTAAACCCTAATGGGCCAGGATTAGGGCCGGCTGCCCTAAACCTCCCAAAGGCCTACGTAACCTAACAGTAGTAACAGCCCCACCTAAAACTCATATACAAAGTCTGACATGATTTTAATCTAGCAAATTGAAAAATCCAATACCTTAGTTGTAAAACTCATTTTCTAGATTACAAATGTATCAAGAAAACACCTAGCATAAACAATGCAACATTATCTTCTCATATTCTTAATAAAGCACTTTTGTCTACTGTTTATGCATGCAGAGTGTCAAACTGTCAATCATGGAACCGTAAGCTACTTAGCTACAGCAATTAAAATTTCTCATGGTGTCACATAACACAGCCAACAAAATACGACAGAAGTTCTGGTGAATACATATTTTGTGGATGAACATATTTTGGGAGTGCAAACTTAATTAACACAAGCATATTGGCTAAATAATGTCATATTGCAGCTAATTGCTCAGTGAGTTGATAAACAAACTGTAACCGAAATACCACATAGTAAAATAGAAGATTACTGCAATATTAGTAGATTATTAATCTCATAAACTCATAAAATTCTTCAAACAACGGGTAAAGGTTGCAATTTTCGAAGAAAATAGAACTGCAGCACGCACAGGAAATAGGAGAGTGAATACTGATCTCTTATAAAAGAGAACCAAGCTTCAGAAGTCAGAACATTAATATCAACCCAAATTACATCAAAACAGATAAGTAGTTGGTTTACGTGTCAAAAATAAGTACATATGTTCATGTTACTTAAGTTTTCTTGTACATATGTTATCCTTGCTATGTTATAACAACCACTCGATCTTATATTGACATTCTCTACTGGATCACCGATTAGGGTTATCAATTATAAGTTTCTGCTGACACAAAAACGACTGTTTTTGCTCCATTAGTAGACATAAAAAAATGCCAATTATACGAATCTCACAAAATACTTTCACTACAAATATAATACACGATAAACTAACCATTTCTTTCAATAAAGTATTGCCATCCTTGGTTAACTTGATATCACCAGCTCCTCCAACAAGCCTGTGGAAAAATTAACACATCAGTAACCGTACATAACAAAGCAAAACCGTTCAAATACTACGCAATAAACTAAAAATTGACAACAAGAAAACTGAGGATGATGAATATAAGAAGCTAACATCTTAATAGTGCCTTTAGGGCCGAGATTGCTCTTGAGGACATCTTGTAAACCCTTAGCGGCATTGATGTTCATGTGAAGTGCGGCAGATTTGTTCAGCACTTCCGCGTTAGGGTTCAGTACCCGCAAAGACATCTTCAATCCTGAGATTCTGAGTAGCGGAAACACAAATTTGAGATGGAAATGAAGAGTGTAACAGATTTAGTGATAAATGTAGCGGATCGAGAAGTTACCGTCAATTGGTTAAAAGCGAACTGGATCTTGCAGAGGTGACGACGACGACGAAGATCGATGAAGTCGGAACGGGAGATCTTCGGAAGTAGAATCGGGAGACGTCGACGAATGTTTGTTTTTAGGGCTTTTTGGTATTGTTTACGATCCTTGGAATCTAGGGGAAGGAGGAGTCCCACTTTACTCCACTTTTCTTTCACTTTTCTCCGTTGCTAGTTCAGCGTTACATAATTTTTTTCTATTTTTCCTCATTTTACATGGTGCCGTCCATTTTTTTCTATTTTCAAATCTTATTTTAATTATTTATTTTAACAATAAATAATAATAATAAAATTAAAAATATTCATTAAATTAAAAATAAAAAGAGAGTAAAACAAAAAAAAGAGAATACAACCTAAAAAATAAAATTGAAAAAAATCCAAACATTCGTCCAAAATAAAAAACTAGAAGGGGCAATGACATCCCCAACGTACAACAATTTCTCGTTTACGATCGAGAATCAGTTGTAACATTAGTTCTTGATAAATTGTGTGGTCCTTCATCATGAATTCTAAATCCACAGCCTTTTGTTGTTCATCTAAGGCTTGTTGTTGTCGTCGCATAAACTTGATGCGTGCGTCTTTCTCCTCTTGCAAAACACGCAATTTTTCTTCTCGAAGGCGAATTCTTTGTTAGAATTCCTCTTTGTTGAATAAGTTGAATTTCCGTCATTTGTTGAATTAAGTCATCCTACGACGAGGAGGATGCAGACAATCTTTTTCCCTTTCTTGTTGGCCTATCCGGTTCATAATAAATGTGTGGGCCATCACGATCATGTCGATCTTCAACGTCTTCATCATCATCAAGGTTGATTTGGACGTTTGCACTACCCATTGACTCATTTGGCTTCGGCCTTTTTGTTGTGGATTGCGATTGACAACCTACTGATGGAATGTCGCACCATAAAGAGTTATAGCGAACCAGCTCCCACGCATGCATGTGAGGGGATCCCTTTGACTTCACCACGCTTTTGTAGTCTTTCATCGTTTTTTTCAAAACATGCACATCCCCTTCGCCGCTTTTGCGATTCATTGAAGCTTGTTGGTAAAAACCATTTCATTTCTTCATTGCGGAGTTCAAGTCGTTCCATTTGAAATAAATTTGATCAAGAGTCCTCGAGTTATCCTTCATTAGTTGGTGAAAATGGTCGGTTACCTACATATAAACAATATAAATTGAAACATCAACCGTGATTTTTTTTGTTAACTGAAACAATGTGAAAAAATATCTTTCTATAAAAACCATCTCTTTTTTGCGCATTATCAACATCAGGATTTTCAGAAATAGTTAGCCAAGATTTAGCCAACGCAGCCTCTTCTTCATCGGTCCAACGCTTGCCAGTGCTTTCTTTCCTATTGCTTTCTTTCTCGTTGGTCTAACCGGTTCTTCTTCTTCCGATTCGACTTTAACACTTTTATTATGATCTCTTGAATCCGAGTCATCTTGAGTATGTTCACGATAGTCTAAACATAATTATATAACAATAAACGCTAAAAATAAACACAACAAATAAACGTATAAAAATAAACGTTAAAAATAAACGCAACAAATAAACATATAAAAATTACCATGAAATGAAGATTGTTGTTGAAAAGCATGTTGATCGAATTGTTGATAAGCTTGTTGATCTTGTTGATAAGACTGCTCCCACCGATTAAATTGTATTGCAAATATTGAGACGGGTTCATTTGCTCGTAGTAGAAGTTGGGTTGATTCGGATATGACATTTGTGGACGATACCCGGGGTGTGTTGAACGGGTTCATTTGAGGCGTTTGTATATTTTTTGGACGTGGTTTTCTAAATTTTTTGCTTGACGACCCACCACGTGATGAACCCCCTTCCATTTTGCTTCAAAATTTTATAAATTTTGTGTATCAAATGTAGAATATGGGAGAAAAGTATGAGATTTTTTGTTGTTTAAATAGGATTAGAGTTGAAAAATGTTTTTTTTAAACTCCTAACGGTCAAAATCTTCCAACGGCTATATGTGATTTGAGTCCCAGGCTCGGCAACATTCGGCTTCCTCACACCGAATCTCCCCACACCGAAACCGAGGGCGCGGTGTTCCCGGCCGGCCTGGGTTCAGTGAATGAGTCCCCGTGCTTTTCCCGTTGTCCACTCCGAGTGCCCTTATACGACGCCATTTTTCCCGTACCAATCCAATCCAAATCAATTTTTTAATAAAAAACTAATTTCTTTATTTCACCTACACAACGAATCAAACCCAACTTTTCACTCTCATTAATAATCCAACCTTTACTAGTTTTTATTAAATAAATATAATTTATGATTTTTAATTTTTATTGAAAGTTATTTTATAGGTAGAAATAATGAATTTTCAAAATAAATATATATTTTAAACAGATAATTTTTTATATAATGAGTTTGAACCGGAAAATCTTATTAACCAATAAAAAACCTCCAAGTTTTTTATAAGATAAATCAATGATTGTTTATATTTATTTTATATTAAAAAATACATTTTTTAAACGAACTCTGTTTTTAACAAAATTTATGCCGACGTGTTCATAAAAAAAACTGATCATGACTGCGTTTTTAGATTTTTAAAAAATGTTAATTATTAGTAGTTATTAAAAAAAGTAAGATTATAAATAAAACTAAATAGGATAAAGTAAAAAATAAAAAGAAAAAAAACAACATTTGGGTTGCAATCTAAATCAGAGGGGTGACAAGATCGAGGAAAGTTTTGCATTTTTTCTTTTGTTTTTTTTAAACAGTGTTACGATCCATCTTAAAATCGTCAATGGGGATGGTCTTAAAGCCCGTCTAAATACAAATTAGTTCATAATCTGTTACACTTTTACGTCATTTTCTTTTCAGTGAAGGTCTGACGTTTTGAAGTTCGGATTGTAAATGAGCCCAAGGTTCAATAAATAGTTCGTCAACCGTTAGACGAGAGTTTGTTTTATAACTAAATGAACATGAATGGCATATTTTGTTCGTTTTGTTTGTTTAATTAAATAAACGAAAATTAAACAAATGTTGTGTTTGTAAATGTTTAGAATGTTTAGTTTATTCATTTAATGTATTTTATATTCTTAAATTTTATATTTTAAGTTTATTATTAACGTATGAAGTATAAATTTATTCATTTGAAATTTATATCTTGTTAAAAACATGGTAATCTAAACCTTACGTTTTTGAAATATTATTTTAGAATAAATCAATAATGATTGTTATTTCTAACTCAAGTATTCTTTTATGATAATTATATTTATAATTCTTATCTCAAGTGTTTAACTTAATATTTATATAAAATTACTATGTCTAATGTTTGATATTGAAAATGTTGATTTTTATTTTTTAAGAAAAACTTCTCTTTTGCTCTCTGTGGTTTGATGGCTTTTAACCATTTGCTCCAAACTTTTCAAAATGATCATTATGCTTTTTGTGGTTAGATAGTTTTAACTTTTAACCATTTTGCTACAAACTTTTCAAAATGACCATTATGCTCCATGTGGCTTGACAGTTTAACCATTTTGTTCCATGTGGTTTGAGAGTCATAACATTTTTGCTGCATAAGTTTGTACCAAAAATGGTTAAACTGTCAAACCACAGGGAGCATAACAGCCATTTTGAAAAGTTTGTAGCAAAAGGGTTAAAAATTACTAACCTAAGGAGTATAAACTTACTTGTTTTGGTTTGTGCCTTGGACGAGTTCGAGTAAACAGAGGGTCGGCTCGTGCTTGGATTTGATTCGTATTCAGGAGCGTTTGTGAGCATAGTTTTCGTACACATGATTTTTCTAATGAGCAAAGGAAGTGCTTCTGTGCGTTTGATTTAGATTTTACGATGGTTTGAATGTAATTCGAATTTTGTTGATTGCTAGGTAATTTTGGTAAGAAATTCACGCGTTTAGAAGTTTAATTGTTATAATTGCTGATTGAGAACGAATTTTATGTTCGAATAGTATCCTAAACTACCAACAATCGAGCTGGAACCCTTCTGGATCAAGTTGTCGATCGAACGGGTCCAAGCTCGGGTCTTGGGCCGGCGTGCTGGTTGACCGGGTGAGAGGGAAAGAGAGGAAGAATAGTGAATGGCCAATATCTGTCACACCCTTAATTTCCAACTAACGAAATCATACAAGTTTTAGTTCAACGGTTTCGGTTTCGACTTTTGAGTATTCTTTGAGCCTAATTCGATGATAATTTATTCTAATAACGTATAACAGTTGCTAATAATCATAAATGTGATGATTATTGAGATTTAATTCGGCTATAACATTGTGTAATCATGAAATTTCGGTTTCAATTAAATATAACCCTAATTTTGACTATCCAAAGTCAAAATTCAATGGTTTGGCATAATTACAAGATTAATCCTTGTAGTTTAAGTGTTTTGAATTGATTTTGTTTAATTCTAGTCCTTCAGGTTTGATTTTGTTCCATTTCGTGTGATTTATGTTAGTTTATGGTTAACGTGGTTAATCCGGAAATGTCGGATTGTCACAATATCAGTCCCTCCCTTCTTTCAGTCAATGGCAGTTTTAAAACTTGCCATGTTTAGTGTCACACCCACAAATTACCACTTGCGGTGTCAAACCGCTAGGTGTGACGTGCCCATGATCAAAGCTCTTAGCAATATAGAACAACTCTGTATGCTTTCAAAAACATGTGGATATTACTTAAAATATCTCGAACAAAATAAGTTTGTTCTACAGCGGAACTAAATGAATGTTGCGGAAGCTCATACAAAAGTATGTATGTCCTAATACAGTTTAAATGAAATCTATAATCTTGCTCCAATGCCCTAAATGCATGGTCCTTCAATGGATTTCCTTAAGTGCAATCATATACTCTTAAGCGCGCTGAGAGTAATACATGGTAAAGTGTGTCAACATAGTATATGATATATATATATATATATATATGAACCTTTAATAATATTTCTTTAATGATTCTCAAATTTATTTATTAAATATTGTATTAAAATTTGTATTACTTTTGTGTATGTTTATGAATAAATTTATCAAATTAAATTAAATTACAACTTAATGCTATTAAAATTTAAATTCGAACGAGAAAATCATAGGGATTACACGTTTGAGGGTGACTCATCCTGTATTGCTGAAGTCAAAGAATAATACATAAAATACGAAGCTGGATTGAGCCTCATAGACCAAAAAATATATATTAAGTGGAGAGAAAACAGTACACACGTTGTAACTTTTTTGTTATATAAATTTTTATTCGCCTAGTTATCCTGGTAGGGTTTTATGGAGACGAAATAAATGTTGATGCAGCATCAACTAATTTACATCAAGAATAACCAATCAAACATTTTTCAATAGTGTAGTTAGTTAATTTACGTCCTGAAGAATGTATTGAACATTATCTAATAACATAATACCAAAAGTGTATCTTGTAAAATGATTGAAAAGAAGAGTTATAATGCAAAATCGAATTTTTAGGTCATAGTTTACATGTGCATAGATTTTAAGATTGCATGTATGCATACACACGTTATGCTACATATTTGATTGTATAAATAAAACGAGCAAAATTATCCGCACGTTTTGTGGTGGGGCGGTTGAATTAAAATCCACAAATTGCAACAATTGAAACATGTAACATTCGGTTTTCCCAACAATGTAAATACTAATAGTATATAATATGTATGTGCTTCTGTTTGCCTTAAACCCAAAACGAACTAATTAAATAAGAGAATGCACTTATCTAAGCCGAGCAAATAAGTTATCTTTAAGCATAACAAGAATGTAGAGATATAAACGATCAAAATGAGTGTAAGCGAAATTTTAGAACGAAGCTCCGAATTGAGAGGCCCCGAGCCCCTCGGTTGGCAAACCATCATATCCATAGTCCTTAAACCATATTTACATTACTATAGCAGCGGAATTTAAGGTGATTACATAAAATATTATACAAACCTAAATAAGCATTAATACATAGCCCATATCATTATTAGGTTTATAACATAGCCAGTCCATGCCAGGGGTAGTCTTCAACATATGCCATGAGCTTTCCTAGTCTCCTTTCACAAACTATTCAACCTGATATGCATGTAAAACAAGTCAGCTTTATGCTGGTGAGTTCTAAGTTCATTTTTTTAGAAAATCCTTATTCATTCATGTCATCATATAACATAATCCAAATACATAACATACATGTTCTCATATCATAATTTCATCACATACATAACATCATAACATAATTACATAACATACATATCATCATAACATCATTTATACAGTGAAGGAACTTCACCGTCAACTGCTGACCCTGAGGTCAAACAGGCTTGTGCAGCACAAGGCTCTTAGACTATCAACCCGAAGTCGATAACTTACACATGCATAAGATTCCATCAACTGGCGACACACAGTCGGCAGGCCTGTTCTTTCACAGGACTTCTTTAACATCATAAGCAAAAGCGGCTCCTTTCACCGCTGTGCTCAAGTTTTGCTCAACCATAGTTGACAAAACCACAATTCCTCCTCGACCTCGGTCGAGTGTCTTATGTTCCTCCTCAATCTCAGCCGAGTGTCTTATGTTCCTCCTCGACCTCAGACGAGTGTCTCATGTTCCTCCTCGACCTCAGTCGAGTGTCTTACATAAAAAAAATAATCATTTCTTTCTCAACCGCAGTTGAGACTTAAAAACATTCATTACATCTCAGCTGAGATTCGTAAAATCATTTACTTCTCAATCGTCATTGAGACTTAACATATTCATTACATCTCAGCTGAAATTCTTAAAATCATTTACTTCTCAACCATAGTTGAGACTTAAAACATTTCTTTATCTGAAAACATATTTTTTTCCTGAAAACATGCTTTACCTGACCATAATCAGGTTAAAATCACTTTCATACAATAACTTTACACATACATACAATCATTTTCATTAAATAACCTTATAACATGCATATCAGCCCAAAGCATTTAAAACAGTTAAACAGGGCTCATAGAACTCACCTGATATCTTACAGTAGCAAGATTCCTCGTAAACTGATACTAATGATGTAACTCTGCATTAGTTTACACTTAATAAGTTATTTAGGTTTTAACCTACTGATTAGATCTTTCTGAACGTTCAATGTCAAAGACATTGCCTTAAAAGTCATCAACTAGTTAATGTTGTTGATTATAATGCTAAAACAGTTCCTAAACAGATTAATGGCTTAGAAATGATCAATCCTTATCATTGATTACCCAAATATCATGAAATATCACAATGTAGTCTTAGAATAGATTTAATAACCATGTTTAACATACTAATCTGACTTTTATCATAAACATCAGATAATCGTTCCAATGAGTATGTTAATGAGTGTGATTAGTTTGAAACACTTAGATTTAAACTTTGTGTTTCAAAGATTAACCAAACTAATCACCTACATTGTCATAATCAAATGGATTAAACCATTATAATCATAGTTGTGATTTCATGCAAACCGGGCATTACAACGGATCAAAACAAGGATTTAACCGTTAGAACATCGTGTTCTTCATTTCTAATCAATCCTAGCCATCATCTAGGCAATAATCAACAATCCTAACTATGTTATTACGTTCAAAATCAAGATCTAATCAATCAAAATCGCACTAGAAAGTTAAAACGAATCATTACCTAATCTGACGGAGTTTTGACTGCAAAACAACGATCAGAACTTGTAGATGCGATTCCTGGTATGATCGGTGACTTCTGATGGCTTCAACAGGTTGTTTGTAGGGTGTTTTGCTTGTGTTCTTCGTCTGTAGAACGTCTGAGTTCGAAGATGTAAAATAATTAAACTTTGCTTAAAATCTGATGAAGTAGATCAGATTGTTGCACCGCCACACTCGTCGCGTACCGCGACCAGAAGCCAAAAAGGGCTTCGCGTACCGCGAAGAAATCCGGAGGATTTTAGATATTTTAGGTCCGTCGCGTACCGCGAAGGATCCTCAAATCTCCGTCGCGTACCGCGACGAGTCCAGAAGTTAAATACTTTGAAAATTTTCTTCGTTTCGCGATTCCGGACAATCCGTAACTCCGTTTCGCGCACGGTTTTCGCCTACGTTCATCATTTCTCGTGTACTATCAATCTGTAGTAATTACCATTGTCAATTCAACGTAGATTTTATACACGATCAAACGTGCTAATTATTCGGTTGTTACACGAATAAAAGTTACGACAAGCCAAAGTTCCGAGCAGCAGTCATAAATCCGAGCATCTTCATGACATGATTAGATATTAGAATGTACATGAGATAAAAAAATAAAATAAAAAATTTAATAAAGGATACGGCCGTGACCCATGAGACACGACTGTACATATGAATTAACTACTACGTGTCGATCGGTGACATGACTATAGACACGTGGCGTAACTGGAGAAACGTAAAACAATGTACAAACATGCCTATTGAGTTGAATATTTACTATTATAGGAGACCGCCTAAAATTAATAAAATATATTATATCTGACCCTGCTCCGTTTTCAACGAAACTTTGGTAGAAACGTATAGAATAATTAGTAGATTCCAACGGCATATTCGAAACTTTTTAAAACATCATATATTAAAAGTTATAAGAGAAAAACAAGATTTAAGCTAAATTAATTATAATAATAATAATAATATAATAATAATAAAATAATAAAAAAAATCAAACAAACATCTAAAACTTTGTTGAAAGCATATACGTGGAACATTTTTGAAACATGTATCTTATATATCTTTTTTCTTCATGTCGAAGGAATTGACATCTATAAATAGATGTAGTTTAACGATCAAATTTCCATTTTTCCTAAGTAACAAAACTTTGTCAAAATAATATCTTAAAACCCCTGAGCGTGTACGGTAGTTACTAGAATCCCGTTCAAAGATTGTTAAGCGATCATTGGCACGAGTTATTTTTGAGGTAACCACCTATTACACTCTTATTTTAAATTAATTATTTAATTAGTATGGTCGAGATATTGTTTGTTTAAAATCTCACTAATATTATACGTGGAGGTTATTTTCAATATTTTTGTAAAACACGGAGTATGCAGAGATGCTGCCCAAATATTTTATAAGACGAGGCTCTGTCCAATATGAAACTCTAAAATAAAGTTTTATAAGCCGAAATTTTGTCCACGTATTTTTAAGAAAACCAAGCAGCATAAGTCGTTGTACTGTCCAAATAAAGACTCGAGTCATGAATTGAAAATTTTAAAGATAAGTTAAGTAATCTCATTAGGGTATTGATGTCATAGAAAATTGTGATAACATGAGATAAGAATTGAGGAGCTAAAATTGTATGATAAAAGCGTAGATCAGGTGAGTTGTATGAGTCTTGTTTTACTGTTTTTAATACTTTGGGCTGATGTGAATGTTATATTGATAATGTTTTAATATATATGATATTATATTGATGCCGAGATGTTTCCCGTTTATACCAATGTTAAGTCGGCATAATGCCAAATGTTCTGTACGTATTTTTCAAAATAGAAAAAGGCAACCCGAATCTTTGTTTTGAAAACAGAGTTACCTTCGGGTAAAGCAGAGGACCTTCGGGTGAACAGAGTTACATTCTGGTAAAACACCTTCGGGTGAACAGAGTTACCTAACAGAGTTGCCTTCGGGTAAAACAGAGCACCGTCAGGTGAACAGAGTTTTAATTAATAAATGTTTTTTGTATAATTTGATATATGTATACTAATGTATGATTTTATGAATTGTTTTTGAAATATATGGTTTGAAAGGGAGAGATGTTTACTAAACTTAGAACTCACCAGCTTAAGTTGACAGTTTTTAGCATGCACATCAGGTAGAGATGGTGAGGCCTCAGCTAGTCAAGGCAAGAAATAGATGTCATAAGTAGCAATGGGTGGCGGTTGGCTGCAAGTTTTGAGAAGACTGGCATAAATGTAGACTTTGTAAAATATATAAATATGAATGTATAATGGACATGTAATCAGGTTTACTTATGTATAATATGTTTTTGTAACGATCGATTTTCAGCAATCGCACACGTTGATATAATCATTAATAAAATGATTGTGATTGTTACAAATTGAAAATATGCGAGAAATGATAAACATAGGCGAAAACCGTGCGCGAAACGGCGTTACGGATTGTCCGGAATCGCGAAATGAAGAAAATTATAAAGATATTATGTTTTGGAACTCTTCGCGGTACGCGAAGGCTTCATGAGCCCCTCTTCGCGGTACGCGAAGGACCCAAAATATCTGAGGATCCCGAATTGCTTCGCGGTACGCGAAGGCTTCATGAACCCTCCTTCGCGGTACGCGACAAGTGTGGCGGTTTGGCAGATTGCTATTCTTATCAGGATTTCAAAGAAAATTATATTTTCTTTCTTTCTCGAACCTTTTCACCATAAACACACACAGACGAATTTTCATCACTCAACCCCAGTTTTCAAGTTACCAGAATGCCCGGATCGAGCTGTGGATCGTTTCTACAAGTCCGGATCATCGTATTACAACCAGATATCCGTTCAAAGGGTAACGATTCGTTTTATCTCACTGATTTTAATAGTATATGGATTAAATTGAGTTTTGAGCATTATATAATGATCAGGGATGATTAGAAATGAAGAATTAGATGTTTGAGATGTCTGGAGGGGACAGAAAGTGACATGGGTGTCACAGTTTTAATTCCGTTATGATTGAGTTATCTCTGTTTAATCGTCATGCTTATGAGTAAATCCAACAAAGTGACGTGTCCTGGGAGACGGGCGTTACAAAACATATATAGAAAACACTATTACGTCATGTACGTTGCAATATAATATTTAAAAAAAAAACTTAATATAAAATATCACAAAAATCATAAGCAACATATGTGACACCCCGCAATTTCCAGGTCAGCATTCTCTTTATTTAAATGATATTTGTACACGTGACACTAGAATTAGTTTAATTTAGTGTGACACGTGGCATGATAGTACCAACACTGACACACAACAAGATAATTCGAAGAATTATCAAGAAACCGCACACACGTGACAAAACACACGAACGTTGGTGAACGTTTAACACATTGTGTAACACAACACTTGAAACCTCACGAAACGCTCAAGCATTGAACTTGGAAGTTCAAACAACGCTCGAACGATGTATTACAGTCGAGAAATGAGCGAAATCGGGCCAAAAACCTCAAAATAGGCTTATTGGGCCTGTCAAGTGGGCCAGGCGGTACGCCTGCCCCGAAGCCTTGACTCTTGGCGTTACGCGCGGAAAGCATAAGAGGCGCTTCATCCGGCTGCCTCGCGCGGTACGCCAGACGCCAACCACTCCCGCCAGGCGATACGCCTAGGAGCCCAGCGTCGCAAAACAACTTTTTAAGCTCCCAAAACCATTATTACACCTATTCCATTCATTATATCCGATTCTAGACGAAATCCCTTGGCCATTCCTCTTTCCTAGCTCTGCAACACTCTGATTTGATCCCAAGGAAGCCATTGAAGGACCCCTTGAAGCTCCAAGCTTGAAGGTTTGAAGATTCGAAGCTTGAAGAACCATACTTGGAGCTTGAGACCACCACCATTCCTTTGAATCTGCACCATTCGAAGTTCCAGGAGCTTGAAGAGGCTGAAATCACCATCATTCCCACCTTCTTGAAACTTTAGAAGGTAGACTTACATCCCTATTGGCTTAAAAACGCATCTAAACGCACATGCATGTCTTTAAACACACATGCAAACACGTACCCTTCACATGCACGAGATTATGTTCTGGGTTTGATGATTTTAATGTGTTTCTTGATGAGCTATGATGATTTTGTAAGGATTTATGACGATCTATGAGGTTGTGTATGTTAAAATATCATGATTTGGTCATTATCAAGTGAAAACCCACATGCATGTATGATCCATGGCATGTGGGATGATTTTAAATATTGAGATGTGTTTCTTAATGATATATGAAGGATATTGCATGATTAAATGTGGTTGAGATGGTTAAAAACATAATTTTTGACAAACTTTCTATTAATAGTAACTTTTGGTTACAAAGTGGTGAAATGGTTGATGTTGTGAACATGCAAGTATATGAGATTGATATTAGGATGATAATAGGATGATGATGATGCTTAGAATATGATTTGGATATTTATTATGGTCATTTTTAGCAAGGTTACTATATATAGTAACTTTTATGGACCAAAGATTGTTAAATGGTGAATTTGGATATTTGAGCATGTCTAGATGATGTTACATGTCTTGTTATGATGATTAGAAACTTAGGAATGTGATTTTGATGTGGTTATGGTCATTTTGACATAGTTACTATATTTAGTAAATTTTCGGGTCAAAATAATGATATGTGATGATTTGGGCTATGTTAGTATGTTTAAATGATGTTAAATGACTTATTATGATGAGATGTGACATGAAAATGGCTTAGGTATGTTTAGAATAATCATTTTTGTGTAAATTGACAAAGTTCGGTTTATGAACGTTTTGTATGATTTGAGCATGCTAAATGGTTTATTATGTTTTAATATGATGAATGAATGCGAAGTTAGATGGTTTCCGATATCGCATATGCTAGAAATGGAAACTTTCCATTTTAGGAAACTTTTATGTGCAAACATGATATAAGTGACTTATGTGATTTCGTACGATGATGTGTTATGTGTTAACATGATCACGTAGGACTAACGAGCATGCTAGAACTTTAAAATCGTTATGCTTTGTGAAACTTGCCATAAATGGAAACTTACTATAAATAGTAAGTTGTCCATAGACGCGAGTTGCGCGTTTTGCACACGACGAGCACTTACACGAATGATACGCGATTCACAACCGACACACGGTTCACCAACGGGTCGTTGACTTGACATGGTCAAACACAGTCAATGTGGACCAACATGAGCAAACACGGTCATTGTGGACCAACACGGACAAACATGAACAACCGAGGGTTGTCGATCACAAACACGAGCACTAACACGAACACGAGCATGGTCACTTACACAAACTCACGTATGGTATACGATATAGGTAGCCGGTGACCGACACGCCTCTCGACATAGGAGCTTACGCTTGTTTATCACATTTTCACTAAGGTGAGTTTACGGCCCTTCTTTAACTCTTTTATAAACCTTTCAAATATGGGGATAATACTTGTTGAATCGACTCAAACATTTATAACTGTACAAACAAATTGTGTATGCTGGTTTATTAGACAAACATAAGTGTTGTATCGTATTAAGCCCTCGCAAAGTCTTACCGTTAATGTATAAACAACGAGGTGAGTTTGAATAGATCTATTTGGGTGTGACGAGCCCCGCGTGGCTGAAATTTTGACTGGAGGTCATAACACGTGAAATCTCGACCCATCTTGCTATGTTATTATGAGACATAGCGGAGACAAGGACTAACAAGTCTAGTTCGGTAGTGACGCACTGACACTTGGAGCCTAGGGCTCGGGACTAACATTTAATAAACAATATGACACATGATTTATGAATTACAACATGTGTTTATCAAAACCTGTGAACTCACCAACCTTCGTGTTGACACTTTTTCTAAACTTGTATTCTCAGGTGATTAGCTGCACATGGATCAGGATGCACGCTTAAGGGCATGAGCATAGGATTTCATTTGTTTATGTCATGTCGTTTTGAGCAAACAATTTTATTTATGCTATGTACTAAACATCGTTGTGTCTGACAATTATCTTTTCCGCTGCATATGTAAACTTATTATTATTTTTCCGCTGCAGTACTATATATTTTCCGTTGCAAACTAATTCGTTAATTCTACGTCAAACAGTGTACTTGAAACGCATATAGAGTTGTTTATATATGACAATGAGCTGTGATTCTGGCCACGTCACACCCACGTGGACTGACACCACGAGTGGGAATTTGGGGGTGTGACAACATCCAACGATGTGACTTATTTACGAATTTCATTATATGCATTCCATATGAGAAATTAACATATTTAATTGAGTACATAAAAGAAACATAGAAAATCATGATGGTTAGATTTTGGAGACCGAAGTTTGGATAAAAATAATTAAATAACAGTAGGCCATTCGTTATGCGTTGATCATATTCTGGCGTAAACACGTACCTTCGGCTCATATAACCTACAATTATTACTTTATAAATTAATAAACAAAAAATACTGAGAAAAATTAGATTCTATATTGATTTATATACCACAAAACACAAGTTTTGATGCTCGTTTTATGACAAAGTATGTTTTAACACTCGATTCAATGATACAATATGCTTTTGAGTCTTACGACAGAATAATGATTACTTTCATAACATATTGTCTAAAAGGGTTTTCGGTTTATAATTGTATACACATTTATGTTTATTTCGAATGACTGGTTTTTTGTATCACTGACGGATCATTTGAGTATCAATGTGTCACAAGTAGTAACATGTAACACCCCAAATTTTCTATGCAAGTTATTTTAACATACAAATGGGTAACAGATAATTAACTTGTAGAAAAGAGGCGAAAAATAAAAACAAGGATAACGATCACGAAAATGGAAGTATAGGAAAGTACCCGAAGTTCACGAAGCCAGAGTACACGAACTCAGCTTCATGAACTCCCTTTTCGTAAACCTTAGTTCGCGAACTTAGCCTATAAATATGAGTGTATGGGGAAACATGCTCACCTTTGCCTGGAAGCACTCTCTCTCAAGTGACCGAAGCTCGTAGTTCGGGAACATCAAGAAACGGATTTTGTTCGATCAAAACGAGGAGGAAGCGCACGGGAAGCTACAGAAAGGATCATCAAACACCAGGTAAAGGTCTGATTCATAAAAGTTGCGATTTTTAGACAAAAAGAAAAACATGCATAAAGGTCATGCTTTTATGCATAAAATTTGTTCATTTTTTGTTCCAATGCATTGGTAAGGCCATAAGGAACCTATAACTAGCTCCCCAAGTCTTGGGTAGTTTTATGAGATGTTTTATGCAGAAAGTATGAGTATTTAAATATTTTGTGAACTTTATATTTCGAATGCTATGTAGTTTCGAGAACTTTAGGGTTTTCGGATGCGGAAGGCTAGTTAAATGAGGACTTGGAATAAATCCTAAGTCTAGGAACGCAATGTAATGATATGATGTAATGATGTAGGTTCTTGAATCCTAGCAAGGCGATTTGGTTTAGGGAGATAAGAGCCATTTCATTTTCAGGTGAGTTATAGATGCCCTACTTTAACCTGTTACATGTAATTATGTTTTGGGCTGACATACATGCTGTGATAATGTTTTAAGACGCTTGATGACGCATGTGAATGTGCTATGATACGAGTGCCTTATGATAAGTTATGATGAGACATGCATGGAAATGTGTTAGAATGATGAATGCATGAAAATGTGTTATGATGACGAAAGCATGATGATGAATGTATGACGACATGTTACGTTAAGACTACTATGATGATAGTTATATGATGCTATGTTATGATGAAGTCCTAATCGGTTAGGATAATTTTATGATGTTATACTGATAAAATGCTAGCATGCCATGTATATGATGTTACGATAGTATGATGTTACAGGGAAATGATGGTACGATGCTAGCATAACATGTTATGATAAATGAACAATGCTCCCATACTGGTTATGGGATAAGTATGATGATGCTCATGTACTAGTTATATGGAGAATATAAAAGTCAACCTGACTATAACAGGGTATGAAAGTCAACTTGACTATAACAAGGTATGAAAGTCAACCTGGCTATAAAGGGTATCAGTCGATTAGACTATAAACATGAAGCATTGTGCTGGCATAAGCCTACTGTTCATGTTTAATGACAGTGGTTGCATGATTACGATGACTATGATGATTATGAGATATGGTTTATGTGTATGCACTGATGTTTTCATGTGAATAATGTTTTAATTCACCAAAACATTTATGATGTTTTACGAAAACTAAAACTCACCAGCGTAAGTTGACATTTTAGCATGTATGTCAGGTTGAAGGATATATACGAGGATAACATGGGGCCGTGGCAAGAAATTAAGAGATCCGTTGGTTATAGCAATCTGATATGTTTTAGTATAGACAAGTACGTTTATTATGTTTTGACAAACTATGTTTAAATTTCCGCTGCTTATTTATGAAAGTTTTTGGTTTAAGAACTATGTGATGATGATGTAAACCCAACTCTGGGAGGTACCCGGGCTCAGGGCCTCTTATAACACCTGATCATGTCCATTTCCAAGTCATCAGGTATAGAGAAAACTAAATACTTTGAGAAAACTCTCTTGTGAAATTTGAACACATGACCATTTGGTTTATAAGCCTTATCCGAACACCAAAATATAACTAGGCTATGCTGCCTTTGGTTTATACACATTTATGTTTCTTGACGTTTGCAAAAAATAATTTTATGCTTATACTCTGCATTTATTTTTTTATTACGAAAAAGCACATTTTAAATCTTATGACATAGATCTTACTTTTATTAATTATATGTTTTACAGATTTGCGTTAACTGGTTCAACCCTCAACTAGTCTTTAAGACACATTCAGAGAAATGCTTTTTTGCCCCTGAGATTCATACATATCCTGCTTTGTTTGGGGCTCTCTCATGGTTCATCACGTATCTCTACAATACTGAAGTAGCAGCACTCCAATCTCTTCAATGGCGAAGAATTACGTCAGAGAAAACGTTCCTTTATCAAGATTCGGAGTGTTGGTCGCACAATTGGAATCTATAGTCGCTTCCGCATCTCACAAGCTACCTGATCCCCTCCTCTGCTTCGATCTTCTTTCCGATCTCATATCCTCCATTGACGAAGAGCCCAAGGTCTGTGTCTATTTGTGTTTTTTTATGATTCGTTTCACTTCAATACAGATATAATGATTCTGTTCGTTTTACGATTCTAAAACCTATTGATTGCCAATTTAGATGATTAATTTCACAGAGTTAAATGTTATTTTTAATGTTTCTATTAGGAATACGTAGCTTTCTTGGATGGTTGATTTTCGTTAGCCTGTTAATGCACGTATTTACCGGACTAAATCGACTTTTGTAATGTATACTTGTATTACTGTATAGTGTGTGACCTTAGTTTAGTTCAAAATGAAATGGATAAATCATAGCAATCACTGGAATAAGACAACATGCCAGACTCTTATCGTGTTGGATTTCACACCAAAACTAAAACTCTCTAGCAATACAATATGCTTGTATGTATATATAATGCCAGCACTTAATTGGTAATTGGAGGTTGGATTGAATTACCACATTGAGCTTATGAGATAAAGAAACATGCATTTATCTTTTACATTGATTTAGGTAATATTAACCCTGTTTGAGCAAAATTTTTTGGATCTGAAGCTATAGAGATGACATAAATTTGCATGGTTAACAGAAGTTTAAGATTTATGCATTTGAATAACTGCATTATAAATTTCAGGAGTCTGTACTTCTGTGGCAAAGGAAATGTGAGGATGCATTATTTTCTCTGCTGATTCTTGGGGCAAGGCGCCCTGTACGCCATCTGGCATCTGCTGCAATGGGTAAAATCATTTATAAGGGGGATACTATCTCAATCTACTCAAGAGTGAGCTCCTTACAGGGGTTTCTCTCTGATGGAAAGAAAAGCGAGCCTTTGCGAATAGCTGGTTTGTCAATTTGTTTCATGTTTGAATTCAATTGCATGCACACATTTTATACTAGTTTTATCTATTTTAAATGGTCATGTATCTGAAATGATCATTACTTAAAGGATCTATGTTCTCAAGTACATTGTTCTTAATAAACTACAGATGCATAGAGGATAGACCGCTTATATTAGTATATTTGGATGAGAGATGATGTAATAAGCATTTGAGTTTATATGAAAGTAAAGTTTTCAGTGTGTATGTTGTTGTGCCATTCACAATACAGGTGCCGCACAATGCTTGGGGGAGCTATATCGGCTTTTTGGGAGGAAAATCACATCTGGTTTGCTTGCTACTACAAGCAATGTAACAAAATTGATGAAGTTTTCTGAGGTAACTTAGATATCATTTCTTGTTTTTGCAGTATTTCTCTGAAGCTAATTTACAATTATTGTAGATTGGGCTTGAAAAAAGGGGAAAACACTCACTTTTTTTAAGAACATTAGAATATATTCCAGTGAAAGAATGATATATAGCAATTGAAATTTTTATTTCTATTACAACTGCCAGCCTGCCACATGCATAATGAAACTTAAGCAGGATAAATGGCATGACTTAGAGAAATGCATAGTATCATTTGAACTCCATTCATTCTCTATTTCTACTAAATTCATACTTTTGGTATCTATTTATGTGACTATTTTTCCCTTGTATAAAATTTCTTACTGATTCATGTTTAGGATTTTGTGAGACGAGAGGCTTTGCAAATGCTAAGGAATGCTCTGGAAGGTTCTGGAGGGAATGGTTCTTTTCCTGCATATGCAGAAGCATTTAAAATAATTATGAAACTGGGTATTGGAGATAAATCATTTATTGTCAGGAAAGCTGCTGCAAGATGTTTAAAAGCTTTTGCTAATATTGGGGGCCCTGGTCTAGGGGTTGGAGAGCTTGAAAATTCTGTTTCTAATTGTGTAAAGGTATCACTTTCTTGCATCGTTATGTAGTTGCTCTCTGAAGTCTGTACTGTAGTAAAGCTAGCAAGATAGTCAGGTTGGGTAATCGGTCAAAACGGGTCCGTGTCACAATTGGTTGAAATAGGTTGGTTGACTTGCTATCCAAACACTTTTTATATTTTCTTTATCAAATTTATACATATTTAATCTGTTAAGTATCAATACAAAAACAATATTATTACAATCAGAATATAATTATCGATACATGGGATTTTATACAGTCTGGATACACTTTGACATTTTTGAGTTTTGAATGGAATGACTTTTATCTTAACTTTATGAGTTAATCCATTTGGCTATATAGAGAACGAATATAACCCAAATATCCCATTTAAATATAAATGGTTCTAAATAGTCACCTATAGTATGCAGCTTTTTAGTTCGTTATATAATATTATGTCATCTTATAAGGCTCTTGAAGATCGTGAATCATCGGTTAGGGATGCCTTTGCAGAAGCTTTGGGAGCCTTGCTTGCTCTTGGAATGAATCCTGAAGCACAGGTATCCCATTTGGTTCTCATTTTATTTTGAGTTTTGTGTACTACTTTTTATTTTTTTCATTTTGTTTTATCATAACCATCTTACTTTTTTTTATTCTTCTTCTAGGTGCAACCAAAGGGGAAAAACCAATCTAATCCAAAAACACTTGAGGGGAGTTTGCAAAAGCATCTTATATCTCCCTTTAATAAAGGTAAAGGCATTTTAAGGACTGGGGATGCAACTGAAAGACTTAATGTATGGAAATAGAATTTAAATGAAATGTAAAACTTTAAAGCACAAAAGTTATGAACTTTATTGCATTTCGTTTTCTCAATATATGCTATCTTGTGATAAATTTATTATATTTCCAGCAAGTGGACCACGCTCGAAGAATTTGCGAGTTGGTCTAACTTTGTCATGGGTGTTTTTCTTACAGGTAAGTTGTGTCTATTGCCATTTCTCATGATTTTATCTGCAACATATATCCTTATCATTGATGGATTGGTGTTTACATGCACATTTCATTATAATTTTTTGAACAATTTACAATGCTGAAGTCATACAATATTACAATTGGTGAATTGCTGTTACATGCACAATTCCCTATTAGTGCTTGAACAATTTTACAGATTCTAAAGTTACACAATTTTCTTTTTTCCTAATATTTTCTTTTATAATAAAGCTCTAAAATTTTCTTTAAAGTACATTTCAGGCCATTCGTCTTAAGTATATGCATCCAGATAGCGAGCTCCAAAATTATCTTGTGCAGATTATGGATATGCTTTGTACAGATTCTTCCGTAGATGCACAATCATTGGTATTTCCTTATCATTTTGCAGCCTTTGCATTGTTCTCTTACAGTGATCATGTGATGACAATATAAAAAATATTCCAAGTATTTTTGGAACAAATAAGAAATAAAGAAAAATTTAGTACCCTGGCTATAATCAGCAAGACCAAAGTCTAGATCAATAATCAGTTTTGTGAATCTGTCCAGGTTAAGTCTAAACTGAAGCACAATGTTTTTACATATATTGAGTTCTCTACCTTCTGATATGTAGATTCAACACATGAAAGTTCCTATAAGCAGTAGGATTGAATAATCAAGCAATTTGAGTCAGCACTATGTTTGCGAATCAAAAGAGCTATGTCATATTTAGTTGCAACCTGTATTTTGCTAGATACTTTATTCTTTTATCTTCTATGGATTTTAATAGAGTTGGTTTTTAGCAGTTCGGGTCGGAAGAATTGATCAACTTTCTAATATATGATTTGTATTTTCTTGAAGGCATGTGTTATTTATATTCTACGGGTTGGTGTGATTGATCAAATGACTGAACCAACACAAAGGGTCTTCTTAGTTAATCTAGGAAAGCAGGTTTGCTAAATGACTCGTTTCAATTACTTATTATATGTTATGATCTTTATTTGATTAGTTTCAGCGACTTGGTGTGATTTTTCTGTTACAGCTTCAGTCCCCTGATGCAAGCCCATCCGTGAAAATTGCTGCTTTACGTACTTTATCATATGCCCTAAAAACATTAGGAGAGGTAAGGTGTTTTCTGAGGCTGTTTTCTGTAATTACATATGACATATAAGACAAAGTTTGCCAAACGCTTTTGACTGTTTCGGAGGTTATATCTGTGACAATTAGTTACTTCGAGTTTTTTATTCTTCAGGTTCCACTTGAATTCAAGGAAGTTCTCGATGACACCGCTGTAGCAGCATTGTGTAACTCTTCACCACTTGTATGATAATATTTTTATGTTATTCTTTTCAGTTGAACATTAGATGCGTATCACCAGAATGCATGTCTCATTAAATAAAATAACTTTGTTCTTTAATTTAATATCTATATCTAATATCCTATCACATTTCTTGTGTTTCTGTTTTTTTTTTGCATCTATTTTGTTTTTGTTTCGGTGAAAGACTGATGATTTTGAAGGTTAATCTTAATGGCATTTTAGTTAGAATATAATTGATGCCTTGGTGGTATAGTTAGATAATTATTAAGAGTTTTATTTATTTTTAATTAAGAGGTTGAGTTGGATTAAGAGAAGTATTTGTTTAGTATACATCAGGGTTTTGTGTTTAGTTTTGTGTGTGGTTTTCATAATAACAGTACATGAGATCTTCTTGCTCATATATTTTTTTCTTGATAATTTTATGTGTGTTCAACCCAATTAAGTCCAACAATTGGTATCAAAGCAAGATTACCAAACAAGGAAGAACGTGAAAAAGATCACCACCTGTGAAAGGAGAAGATTGATTGTGTGAAGCAATCAAGTGCAAGGTCAAATCTGTGAAGGACTGATCATAGTTGTGAAAACTTGTGTCGTGTGAGGTGACTATGAATCGGAGGCGCATCATGCGGGACGATTAAAACAGAGATGTGATACCGGAAGAAGACGATCTGTGATAGATCAGGCCGATTGTGTGAGACGATTGAGGAGCCGTAAAATCAAGATTGTGTGAAGCGATCAGAGATCGGAAGAAAAGACATCCGGCGATCGGTAGTATGAGCGATTGAGGAATCTATGCGAGGCAGAAACAATTGGTGCGTTTAGGCAGGGGCGGTGCTTATTGAGGGCCCGAGGGGGCCTCGGCCCCCCCTGTTTTTCCGGCCAGAAGAGTTGATTTAGTAGTATTTCGTCGAAAAATCCTTCGGTTTCTCTCGTTTTCTTCCGAAAAATCCTTCGGCCCCCTCCGAGCTTTTTTTGAAGCTCCGCCACTGCGTTTAGGTAAATGTGTCATCCAATCCATAATATACTTTCGAGAAGGATTGGAAGTAAGTTAGCTGGTGATATTTTTTTTTTTGCTGTGGGAATTAAAGAAAACGAAACCAATAAACAGAAGCAATTTTTTTTTGGTTTGTGAACAAAGAAAAAGGTGTCGGCAACTTTGGGTGGAACGGAAACAAGAAGCTGTCAAGAATTTTTGAAGTGAACCCAATTTTTTTTTTGTTTTTGGCTGAAATCTAAGGATGGCAGCAAACCCAACCAGTGAAATTGTAGCAACCCGTGAAGTAAGCAATGTGATGTTGCAATGCCAGAAGTTAACATCAACTAATTCCCTAGTATGGTCGATTATGATGGAGACTATTCTGCCGCTCATGGTTTGCAAGAAACCATAGATTCTGTGACTGGAGGTGCGGTTGAAGATAGAAAAAAATTCATGGCAAAAGCGTTAATATACCAATCAATAGTTCTCCTTCAAGTTTCAAAACATAAAGATACAAAGGACTTGTGGGAAGCACCCTGGGTTTCGATATTTGGGAGCTTAAAGGGTTCGAAAGGCTCGTTTGCAAACTCTTAGGAACAAGTTCAGTGACGAGGCTTCACCAATTTGAAAAGGGAGGGCGGCCAAAATTTACGTGACCCCCAATTTTTTTTAACCAATCGGTATGTCTCTGTTAGTCGGGTTAAATGTTTGGGTCAATGATTCGGGCCAAGTCAGGTCAAACAATAAAAATAAAAGGGTCTAATACTTTTTGTTATGCGTGAAAATGACTAAAAGAGTGAGTATCTGGAAGAAGAATTACAATTCAGCTCGACAACCTTTGAGATTTTTGATGTTTTTCAGACTCACTGGTTGAGGATTTTTACGTCTATCTTGATTAGCATCATCCCCATCTTCATCAACAAGCTTTGTTTTGAAAAATGAATCAATTGTTTTCACCTTTCCCATGATATATTGATTCTAACTAAAAAACCTAAATATCTAAATAACCAAAATCAGTAAATGAATATGTAAATTCTACACCAAAATAACTAAATGAATATATAAATTCTGCAATAATTGAGTATAAAAATTCTACACGAAAATGACTAAGTGAATATATAAATTCTGTACCAAATAGGTAGAAAAATTCTGCACCAAAATAACTAAATGAATATAAAAATTCTGCACAAAAATACAAAATAAAAAATTACCTAAGAAGCTCAAGTGAGCAGCAAGGTGCAAGCAAGCAACTGAGCAGCGACAGCCAACAGGGTAATGATGATTGTTCTAGCTCAAGTCATGATCAACATGAACCAGTAAAAGGAAGAGACATATCAAGGATTCAATGTTATTGATGTGGAGTTTTTGGTCACTTTGCATATGAATGCACAAGTCAACAACCAAGTTTGAAAGTGGCTAATTTGGGTCAAGACTCAAGATGATGAACCGATAATATATTGAAAGAAAACGGGTCCATATTAAGATTAAGGGAGAGATTGAAGGTTAATCTTAATAGTATTTTAGTTATAATATAATTGGTAGTATAGTTAGATAATTATTAAGAGTTTTATTTATTATTAATCAAGTGTTTGAGTTGGACTAAGAGAAGTATTTGTATAGTATAAATTAGGGTTTTGTGTGTGGTTTTCATAATAATATGACGTGAGTTCTTCTTGTTCATATATATTTTTCTTGATAATTTTATGTGTGCTCGATCCAATTAAGTTCAACAGAGTTTACAACCTACATACATTCTATCTGTTCGGTCATTTCAGTTTCCATGTACTTATTTGAAGTATTGATCCCACTTGTTTGCTAGGTACGTGCTGAGTCAGCCTTGACATTGCGTGCACTGGCAGAAATTGATCCAACATGTGTTGGTGGTTTAGTTAATTATGGGGTCACTACACTGAAGGCACTAAGAGAAAATGTGTCATTTGAGAAGGTATGACATGAGATGCATTTTGTTTCATAAAATATTGGACTTCAATCAATTTTCTCCTTGTTGATAATCTGAATATATTTACTTTGAGTCTTTGATATTGTAAATGAATAGATTGGTTGTCTTCAATCCTATGTTGTCAAAAGCCCTCCCAGCACATGCCTGGTCTTTCAGCCGAGGTGAGGCGCAGGGAAAACACCTTGTGGCCATCCAGGCCCTTGGGGTACTTCGGCTAGGTTTCTGCAAATATTCTGGCAAGATTTCGCTGAGATTCTGGCAAAGTTTTGCAAATTCTGGCCAAACTTGCTTGAAACTTTAAAAATGGCCTGGAACCAGCCTAGACTATCCTAAACTAGCTTTAAGCAAGCTAAAACATGCCTAAAACCTGTAAAAATTGTATGTTTATGCTATGCGCTTTGCTTCTCTCAGGCCCTCGCTTTTTACGCGCCTTGCACCTAGATCCAGGACTCACCCTTTACGCCTTTTGTGTGTTACGATATGTAATTTAGATAAACAACCCACTTGTATAACGTGAAACTGTCTTTTGAATGCATTTACGCATGTTCCAATCTCTAAGTATTCATTAAACGTTTGATAATGCCAAAGTCGCTCCCAAAGTCATTAATTGTTATTTGAGATGCCAAGAGGTCTATATTATTTCTGTTAGGCTGCAAGAAAGTTGTATTGATGTTGATGTTAAGTATTTCTTCATTTTCTTTTTTCACAATGGTATATAGGGAAACAATCTGATGCTTGAGCTTGATTCTTTAAGTGGACAAGCTACAGTTTTGGCTGCACTTGCATCTGTTTCCCCAAAGCTACCTCTTGGTTATCCAGCCAGGTAACAATGCTTTCCAAAATAATTTTGATTGACCTTTTTATAGTGCTGAAAACAACCAGTCATGTTTATTTATATTTGTGCATAGATTGCCCAGAACAATGCTTGATGTTGCTAGGAAAATGCTTACAGAAGCTAGTCGTTACCCTGTGGTTGCAACAGTTGAAAAAGAGGCTGGATGGCTACTTCTATCATCCTTGTTGTCTTCCATGCCAAAGGAGGCTAGTTATCTGTTTATCTATTTCTAAATTTGGTAATATTATGATATACTTCTTGGTTGTTCAAGGTGCTGCATGAATTGTACAGGAGATGGAAGATCAAGTGTTTGACATTCTTTCTTTATGGACTGATGCCTTTAGTCGTGTCCAAGACCATCAAGTAAATCCAACAGAGGACCTTTCTTCTAAAATAAGGTAATCATCTTGTTTAGATTGACCTTTCAAAAAAAAATAATAATTTACTTCAATTAACATTTTCTCATGCTTTTCTTCCTAGAGTGTGGTCTGCTGCAGTTGACGCCTTAATTGCGTTTATAAGATGCTTTGTTTCTCAAGATGCTTTGAACAGGGGGATCTTGCTCCAACCAGTACTATTATACCTTAATCGGTATTATTTACATCAGATAGTGTTCATACTATGTTTATATTCAGCTATAAATTTATTTTATTTTGCTGATGTTTGCAATTTATGATGAGAAACAGGGCATTATCCTATATTTCTTCCTTATCAATCAAGGCAAATGATGTAAAGCCTTATATGGACATATTCATCAGTAGAACACTGATAGCTTATCAGTCACTTTATGATCCAATGGCATACAAGAGTGACCACTCTCAAATTATTCAAATATGCACTAGTCCCTTTAGGTAATTGAGGTTCATTTCTACACGAAATCCTATTAATCTATATAGCTTTTATGTCATGCTGTATTTTACTGCAATATTTATCAAGTATACTCCTAAAGACTTTTTATTGGATTTGGGAAACAGAGAAGCATCCAAGTATGAAGAAAGCTCCTATTTGAGGATACTTTTGGACAACAGAGATGCTTGGTTAGGTCCTTGGATTCCTGGAAGGTATTTACATATTCACCATGATTGGTTTTCCTTGCAATTTTAACTATTGGATCCATGAATCTTAAAGATTCTGTAACGTGTGGTCAGACTATTGTCATTGAAATTTTGTAAGCTGTTTATTCTTGTTGGCACATAGGGATTGGTTTGAAGATGAACTTCGAGCGTTTCAAGGTGGAAAAGATGGTGTTTTGCCTTGTGTTTGGGAGGATGAGCTCCCTAGTTTTCCTCAGGTATAATAGGTTTTCTTCTAATATATATATATATATAGTGGTTGCGATAAAGTAGAAAAGATAATATAAGTATTTGATATTGTTTCATCTGTTGGCTAAACTATTGTGTAATGTGTAAAATGTACCCATATGTCATAAAGCAATTGAACATTATTTGAGCACTTTTCTGCATATGTAGTTTCTTAGGGTCTTTGATTTGTCTGTTTAAAGTAATTGTATCCTTTAACGTAACTATATTCGCTACACTTGGTCGAATATGCAGCCCGAGACTATTAGCAAGATGTTGGTGAACCAAATGCTTCTTTGCTTTGGAGTCATGTTTGCTACTCAGGTAGTCTTTTCTTAGTGTAAATTATTTTTTCTCTTTGCAATGGTTATTATAGATTCTTGAATGTCATTTTTAACTTAATCTGAATATTACCCCAGGATAGTAGTGAGATGTTATCACTTCTTAGCATACTTGAACAGTGTCTAAAAACGGGAAAGAAACATGCTCTCCATGCAACCAGTGTCACCAACGTATGTGTGGGATTACTTTCTGGGTTAAAGGTGCTAATACTCCCCTTCTTTCATTAACAACATATATATTTGAAAGTTTGAAACAGATTTAACAATGGCTCATTATTCCTTATTTTCTAGGCCATGCTTACATTCCGAACTCAACCACTAGAAATGGAAGTATTAAATGCAGTGCAGGGGATCTTTCAGGTTCGTGATGGGTAATTTTACATTTTACTTGAAGCTTATTCTATATGATTTTAATTGGTTATCAAAATTCTATGACAGGGTATTCTAGCTGAGGGTGCCATATGTGAATCACAACGTAGAGCATCAGCAGAAGGACTTGGGATATTAGCTCGCCTCGGAAACGATACGTTTACTGCCAGACTGGTAGAATTTTCACCATACTTTTATGCATTAATTTCACCTTTAGTTTTAAATGTGGTTTATCGTTCATATTATGCATGCGGCATGTTCTAATTTCTGATCCATATATTTTTTATTTCAACCAGACTAGATCACTGCTTGCTGATGTAACTGGGGCAACAGAGCCTCACTATGCTGGATCAATTGCTCTTGCTCTTGGTTGCATCCATCGCTGGTATCTATTTTTTTCTGGAAAAAAACATTTGCATAGTTTTGAATTTTTTTCCCTATATTCTGTTTTCATTTGGTACTACTAGATTAAAAGTATGTGGCATATGTGAGCCGGGGGTCTCTATAAAAACAATCTCTTTATGACTTTATCCCATTAGGATAAAGGTAAGGTTTGCTTTTGTCTTGTCTCGCTCTCCCCAAACCCTACTAATTAGTTGGATTTTATTTGGTATGTTTGTCCGTTTGTTCATTTGTTATTTGGTATTCAAAGAACTTAATAATTACATCATCCAAACATTACTATTGACTTGATATTTTTGACTTTTTAAGCAAAAGATTTCATCTTTGACATGTCTGCAGTGCAGGAGGGATGGCATTATCTAGTTTAGTACCGTCCACTGTGAACTCTATCTCCTCACTAGCTAAGAGTTCAACAGCTAGCTTACAACTATGGGCTTTGCATGGACTTCTTTTAACTGTAGAAGCTGCTGGCTTGTCCTATGTGTCACATGTGCAAGTATTATCCTTTTTTTATTTTTTTTATTTTTTATTTCTCCATTATTCTCTCTAATGTAAAAAAAATTCAGAGCATTTTATCATTTATCTTAATCTATCTGCAGGCAATACTCGGGCTTGCTATGGATATCCTTTTGTCAGAAGAGAATGGATGGGTTGTGCTTCAGCAAGAAGCAGGTCACCTCATAAATGCAATAGTTGCTGTTATTGGTCCTGAACTTCACCCTGGAAGTATATTCTTTTCCCGCTGCAAGGTTTGTTTTTCTGTATCATTTTTCCTGTTATTAATCAATAGCAGTATGGCTCATATAATATATTCCTGTTATGCTCATCAATTAATTGTTTTATTTTGTACAGTCTGTCATTGCGGAGATAAGCTTGCAGCAAGAAACAGCAACACTACTAGAGTAAGTACCCTTTCTATTCCATTTGCACATGCAGACTGTTTCTTTGGCTGTCTCCAACCTTCCTGCATAACACCCTGTTATCCAAACTTGGAGATTTGGAGCACATATAATCTATTCCTATTATTATTCCAAACTGGGAGAAATTCTTGGAGAAAGCAACATTTCTCAGTATTCATTACTCCAAAAATTTAGTTTATCATTGTAACTCATTTCTGTACCATTTTAACCTGTCAGCTACTATCGTTAATAAATAGATATTTTATTATTAAAATTATTAAATGAACATAAATATTTAAATAAGTATTGTATAAGATAAATTAAGTTAGTATGAAAAAAATGGAGTTGGATTATTTGTAGAAGATGGATGGAGATGAAAAAAGAGTTGTAGGAAGAATATTCCTAGAAGAGTAGCTTTCTTCTGCTTAATTGGAGATAGAGAAATGGAGAAAGCCTTAACAAAGGACCATTGCTTTTAGACTTTCTATTAATGTATTATTTTGTCAACTTGTCAGGAGTGTTCGCTATTAATGTATTATTTTGTCAACTTGTCAGGAGTGTTCGCTTTACGCAACAACTTGTCCTTTTTGCTCCCCAAGCTGTTACAGTTCATTCTCATGTGAAAATCCTCCTCTCAACTCTTTCATCAAGACAGGTGATTATTGATGATGACTTTCAAAGCATGCTTACAATGCATTTTCTTACGATCCTGAAACTGTTTTACCTTTGTGACATTTGAAACAGCCAACTTTGAGACATCTTGCAATCGTCACTCTACGACATCTCATTGAAAAAGATCCGGTAGGTAACAATTAAGGATGCATTTTGTTAAAATTCAATATATGTTGTCTTGTCTTTGTGCATCTACTGTCTCTAGATCGCTTGCTTTTCTCTTAATTATATGCAAGACATGCATTGTTTTATTAGACAATTGGCTCAGAGAACAAATACCAAAGAATACTTGTTTGAAGCAAACATCACCGATTGTTGCATTATTGAGAATTTAAGAGGTGGAAAAACAAACTGACATCTTGCATTGTAACTCTACCAGCTATTTATAAGGAAGAAAACAACTCCTAATTATAAAAGAAAAGCAAAACTGATACACTTAAATCAAACATTGCTTGATTTATGCTTAGACCTTGACTAATTTAATTAGCTTTAGCCTCCTTGACTGCTTAATTATTGTATTAAACTTTCACTTTTGACCAACAAACATGATTAAAACTATCATTCACCTCCCCTAATCATGTTTCATGCACTTAGTTCTTCACAACGTCTTCAATTCGTACCATGCCAAGTTAATTTCTTTCCTTTTTACACACTCTGAACATTCATTTGCAAAGTGACCAAGTGCATTGCGCTTGAAACATCTAACGTGGCTCTTATTACGGTTGGAACCATTCACCATCGTGACCATTCTCGGACCCACGATCTCTTCCTCGACCACACCCTAAGTCATCCCAATTTGAATTTCCACAATCACAATGCTCACAACCATGCTTTTTATCCTTTTCCCTTTGTTTTCCTCTGCCCTTTTAGCAAGCATCAATTTCCCATGAATGTGTTCCTCTTTGTTGGATCCCTTGACACGTTCCTCATGCGACTTCAAACTTCCATTGGCTTTATCAAATGGCAATGAGCCCAACTCAAAACATTGCTTTGTCGAGGCCATGACTTGAAGGAATGGTTTAGGCATAGAATCAAGCAACCGTCTTTCCAAAGCCTTCTCTTCAATGTTTAAATGTTTAATCCAAGAATCCTTGCTTTTGAAGCTAGCCCACTCAGTGTGCTTGCAAAATCATCTACCGTGTCAGTCTCCTTCATGTGTAAGCTTTCGAGCTCCTTCCTCAATACTTGAAGCCTAGATGTTTGAACTTTATCCACCCCTTGAAATCGTGTTTTCAGCCCTTCCCATACTTGTTTTGCATTTGTATAAGATGCCACAAGTTCTTTCGAGATGGCTTGAATTAAGTAGCAAGAACCATCTTTGATTTTTTTGGATCATTATTGGTGCCATTGCCATCTTCTTGTTTAAACAACTTCAATCTTACTGATCAAATATGATACACTGGTCCTTTTTCTTGGTCATAGATTAATTGCTCTTGGTAACCAAACAAAAAAAAAAGCCCGCTAATGTGCTGTTTTACTGTTTTCTTTTTCTTCAACTTCAAGAGTGGGGCTGGATTCAAAGCCTCCTGCTTGACGAATCCCTTCTGTCTGCTTTTTCCTGCAAATTTGATTGAATTCTCCTGCCAAAAAAGAACAATATGTAGGGTCTTATCCTTGGCTAGGAAACTAGGACTGGGTACCAGAATCAAGATCAAGGAACTGAACCTCCCTTGATCATGATAAATTGTTGCTTAAAACTCTTTAGAAAAAACAGTGCAGCAACTTCCTTATAGGCCCTGCCACTGCCCTGGTACTTCAGTGCTCTGATACCAATTGTTAGACAATTGGCTAAAAGAACAAAATGTCAAAAACCAATGAACGCTTGTTTGAAGCAATCATTACATTATTGAGAATTCAATAGGTGAAAAAACAAAATGGCACATCTTGCATCTGAATTCTACCAGCTATTTATAAGGAAACAAACTTCTTCTAACCATAAAAGAAAAACATAACTGATATGCTTAAATCAAGCATTGTTTGATTTATGATTAGACTTGACCTTGAGTAATTTAATTAACTTTAACAACCTTGACTTTGACTGCTTATCATTGTAATAAACTTTTCACTTTTGACCCTCAAACATGATTAGAACTATCATGTTTTCGTAATGTGAACATACAAATTGTTATTTAGTACTTCACGAATTTTTATCGTCCATTTAGAATTGTTAATTTGGTTCTTATCTGCTGATCATTTCAATTTGCTGATGGGTCTACTTGCAGGATTCCATTATTGATGAACAAATAGAAGAAAACTTGTTTCACATGCTAGATGAGGAAACTGACAACGAGTATGTATCCCATCTTTCATACATCATATGTAACTTCACTTGAAAGCCTATAAGATGGGTTTATCACCGATCACATCTATTTGTAGGCTTTTTTTTCTATTTCCATGGTTGGCAAAATTTACGTACCCTCAAGCCACTTGGACATTGTGTAATACCACCCTGAGTACAAGAATAATAAAGTTCATTCTTACAGAATACACCAGTACAAGACACTGTGCTGTATAATTAAAAAACCTATAGAATAAGAGCGGCCAACATCAAATACAAAAATCATCACATATAATTTAACTGTCATGACATTAAACTTCTTCTAAGATTTCCGACCCTGTTTTTACTCCAGCTATTTGAGCATACCGTATAGTCAACAGGGGAGAATGCTCAGATTGACTGTAGTGTCTTTCCTAGTTAGAAAATATTTTCTATGATGCTTCTTACATAGAACCCTGTTGCTGCCTCTACTGAAGTATGCATAAACTATCTGTTATTTATTTGTCATAAGACATAGTAATATTCTAATCTTTCTGCAGACATACATCATATTTATTTTAATGCATGGCTATTAAATTCTTATTTTGATATTGCAGGATTGGAAATTTGGTGAAAACCACAATTATGCGATTACTCTATGCATCATGCCCATCAGTTCCATCTAGGTGGCTATCAATATGCCGTAACTTGGTATGCTAACTCTTCTTTCATATATTCTGTTTTGGATATGAAGACCTAGTATAAAATGCGTCCTATTAAGATCTTTTTATACCTTAGTAAGTTAGTATTTAATGTTCTTTTTAATCATTATGTATATCCTGATTGTATCCACATACCCCAACTACTACTTAAAAATAGTAGAAACAAAAAGTGAGGTTCTGAAGGCAAATATAACTCTGGAATGTCAAAAAAATTTTAATCCAGGTTCTTGCTACATCAAGTGGAAATAATAGAACCAACAAAGAATTGGACGATGACTCTGTTAGTGGCCCTGGTGGGATGACATCATTAGGAGAAGATGACGAGAACATGGTTTCTAGTTCTCAGGGATCACCTGATTCTACCAGAGACAAGCACCTCAGATATCGAACAAGAGTATTTGCTTCAGAGTACGTAAACGATTGCCCAATTAATAATTATTATGGGACACATTTATGCTTTATGTTTAGCTTCCTTTTCATGTATCGTTTGTTCTTTACACATGTTAAAAGACTAAATAACATGCAATGATAATGCTTTGCTCCTTTTTTGCTAAATATATTGCTATAGTTAAGTAACCAATCAATCACCTTTCAATTCAAAATTTATTACGACATATGCTTGCTACAAATGAAAATATTAGGTACAGTACAGCATCATTGATGGATCTACTGGTTAGATTTTGATTAAGGATTGGTATAAGCTATGCACCTTTTTGGAACCAGGTGCTTGAGTCACGTACCAGATGCAGTTGGACAAAATCCCGCTCACTTTGACCTATCATTAGCAAGAAGCCAGCCAGCTAATGAGCAGATATCTGGTGACTGGTTAGTCCTCCAGGTTCAAGAGCTCATTTCTCTTGCTTATCAGGTGATAAATATAATCAATTTAATTATAAATCAGTAAAAACCACTTGTTTCCATTATTAATTATGATTATAATATTACTCATAGATAAGCACAATTCAATTTGAGAACATGCGGCCAATTGGTGTGGGACTTCTAAGTACTATTCTGGACAAGGTACATAAATGCAATCTAACTACAATTATATACAAGATCAACTGTTCTTTTAGCTAGTGCTGCCTTAATTAATGTTCCTATGTCATCCTCACTCTAATTAGTGTTGTAAGTAAAATTTTAATTGAATAATGACTGCAAGTTTGTTATCATATTGTATGTTGTTTTCAGTTTGGCAAGGTGCCAGACCCTGAGCTCCCTGGACATCTGTTATTAGAACAGAACCAGGTATGCTGCTGAATATTGTTAAAGCTGCTGCCATTTACCTTGGTTACTAACTATAAAACCAAATATCATTTAAAAATTCAGGCCCAGCTTGTTTCTGCTGTGCGTACAGCATTGGACACGTCATCTGGACCTATTCTCTTGGAAGCAGGTCTACTGCTAGCTTCTAAGGTTCAATACACAAACATCATTATATTTCGTTTTGTAAAAAACTGGTTTTTATGAGGGTAAAATGATCTATAATTATTGCAGATATTGACAAGTGGTATAATCAGTGGTGATCAGTTAGCAGTTAAAAGAATATTTGCACTGCTTTCTCAACCCCTTGAGTACTTTAAAGACCTTTATTATCCATCATTTGCTGAATGGGTTTCATGCAAGGTATAACTTTTCCTCCATTTAGCTTTAACTTTTTATATTCTTTATTGCATGGTTCTATGAACATAAAAATTTAGCGTCCTTTTCTAATGGTTTTCTCTCGATCTTTTTTTTTTTGTAGATCAAGATAAGACTTCTAACTGCTCATGCATTTCTCAAATGTTATACATATGCATTCTTGAGGAGACAGCTAAGCATCCCAGAGGAGTATCTCGGATTGTTACCATTATTCTCAAAAAGTTCAAATACATTGGGCAAGTACTGGCTATCTTTGTTAAAGGATTACAGTTATGTATGCTTCCGCACACGTCCTCATATACATGTAAGCTATATAATTGTATACTATATATTTTTTAAACCAACTGCACAAACATTATATTTGATATTTCCGTCTTCCTTTCCAGTGGAAACCATTTCTTGATGGAATTCAGTCCTCTCTGGTTGCCAAAAAGTTAAAACAATGTTTAGAAGAATCCTGGCCGTTTATTCTGCAAGCAGTTTCTCTTGATGCAGTTCCGGTGGATGAGGATGCGAGTGAATCTTCTAGAACAGAAAACACATCCAAAAGAGCTTTTTTCTCTGGATACAATATGGTGGAACTTAAACAACAAGATTACCAGTTCCTATGGAGCTTTTCTTTACTTGTTCTCTTTCAGGGACAACATGCTACTCCTGATGAAACCATTATCCCATTGGATTATGTAACATCCAACTTTGGCAGTGACTCATCTGTTGCTGACACACTCTCAATAGCTATGAAGTTCTATGAAATCATTTTACCAGTTTTTGGGTTTCTTTCTGCAGAGAAGTTCTTTAAGACTGGATTTCTTACTATCGATCTATGCAGGGAATTGCTGCAGGTGATTTTTTCAACTGTATATACTCTTTAATCAGGTTTCTGTTGTCTGTTTGTTGGTATTGATGCTATCAGCTATTTGAGTTCCTCTTTTTTGTAACAAGGTTGAAAAAATTGAATATAGGTTTTTTCATACTACATCTTCATGGAGGATATATTGGATAGTCATGCAATCTCGGTTTTATTGCAGGTAAATGTTATTCTTAAATTTGTGGCGTTGTAGTCAGTTTTACACTTGTATCAGGGGTGACGGTTTCTCGCATGTTTTTTGACAGATTGTTGAGAACTGCCCAAAAAATTTCTTTGAAACCGAAGATTTTGCATATCAAGTTGCTGAACTTTGCATGTCCTTCATGTTCAAGTTTGTACAAAGGTAATTTAAAGCAACAAACTTTTTGGTTTCTAATTATATTTAGGATTGCTTATGTAATCAAATTATAATCACAAATTTTCATTTTTTTAATACTATATTGCTTTGTGTCAGTGTGACACCATCCAATCACTCAAACTGGGAGAACAAAGTATCTCTATCCTTTACTACAGCAACAAATCTTTTGATGCGTCTTGAACCTAAGGTAACTCACTTTATTTTATTCAGATAGTTTGATAAAGTTTTTCATAAATTTTTCGTAATCAGTTGCATACATTAGTATTCTCTCATTATGCCACCCTTTTTCTTTTTTATTCGTACAGAATCAAGTACAACTAGCATTAGCGTTTTTCATTATGGGGTATAAATGTGTCGGAGAAGCTTCAAGTGATACGTTCTTGTTGAAACCTGTTAGTTATGTTCAATCTCTGGTTGCCATGCTGAAAAAGCTCCTTTATGGTGAGTCTTGTATATTTAATTTTCACGTCTTTTTGATAACCTATATTTTATATATGAATGAAAAAAGTACATAGTTTATTGAGTGTTGTTTGGCAGAAAAACCTACACTGGATGATGATGATCTTTGCTATTTGAGGACTATGACCAGGGCTTGTCTGAATATAAATATGAATCTAACCAACAACTGTGTCAAGAGCATCCATCTGTTGGATGACAAGATGACAAACTCATCACAATTATTGCAAAAGAAGATTGTTTTCTCTCTTGAGCAAATTATCACATTTGCTAATTTAACTTATGAAATCGAACTTATTAGTGATAATCAAGAGAGTAAACCCATATTCTACAGCATGCTACGCCAATGCACCAAGTCATTCCGTGAGGTTCTTAATGATCAATACATACAGGTAATAACATGCAACATCTGCAGTTAAAGGTGGCAAAATGGATGGGTCAAGCGAGTTGGGTTCCAGGTCAAATCATTGCTGCTTTGGGTTTACTAGGCCACAGTATGTGGCTCTTCTATGAAGGATTAGTGTTTCAAATGTGACTACAAAATCATATTATCCAAACTAGGGAAATGTTAACATAATCTTAAGGGTTGTCATCAAGAACAACCTCTTACATGGTTTTCTCTAAAAAGATTAAAATAAAGATATTTAATAAAAATATTTATAATCCGGATAAAGAGAGAAAAAATAGGGTTGTAAGAGAAAAGTGGGTTGAATAAGTGAAATTGGTTGAGGGTTCTGAAACTTTTTTTCCTATTCAGCAATTTTTAGTAAAGCCAATATTGATAGCAAAACCCTGTAATAATATATTCTCTTTTAGTAAAATAATATAGGAGGTTTTACTTTAAAAATACAATGTGGGTGACTTTGACTTGTTCATCTTATGTTATATTTTAATAACTGGTGTGTTTGACCCTTTGGAGACAACCATAGATAAGATATCTGATATCGATTTTTTGTTTGTGTTCAGGTTCAAGCCATCACCTTGCAAACACTAACAGGTGTAATCCGTGATTCCAATTCAGAAAGCAACACATTTCTAACATTCTTTATCGGGGAGCTTCTTAACGATATCTTTGGGATCATCAAGCAAGTGTTAAAGGTATCATCTTTGTTAAAGTTTCACTCATTTCAACCTTTTTCATAATTTAAAAGAAAATTATTATTTTTGACAGAAACCTGTTAAAAGGGAAGCAGTAAACGTTGCAGGAGATTGTTTGAAAATCTTAATGCTTTTGCATACGTCATCTAAATCTTCAGAATCTCAGAGAAGTTTGATGAGTCTTCTTCTTGAAGCAATTCTCATGGTTCTATTAGCTTCAGAAAATGATTCCTCTCAGGTTATAGCAATCTTCAACAAACCACGTTTTCTAAGCCAATTTTATATTTATTTATTTTTTTGTTTTGATAAGCTTTTAGGATTATCCCATTGATGCGTATTAATGACAGGAAGTTAAAGAATTAAGAACTGCTTCCATGAGACTTGTTTCACAACTTGCTCAAAGTCCAACATCTGCAGTCTACTTTAAGGATGCATTATTATCGATGCCAGTTACACGGAGGCAGAAACTTCAGGTGATCATCTTTCAGTATCAAATATAATTGAATACTTTAAAGTGAATGGTTTAATTTAGGTTGTGTTATGTAAATCAAGTCAATTAAAATTATTTTTTTCCTGACAACCATTTTTTGCACATTTAGGATGTAATCCGTGCATCTGTAACACAAGAACAGGCTTCAACAGCGAGTAAATCCTCTATGCCACCTTTGGTGATCAAGTTGCCATCACAAAAAGAAGAAATTCCACCTCCAGCAGCATCCATTAAAGTCAATGATCATGCTAACATAGAAGAAGAAGAAGAAGAGGATGAAGAAGATGACTGGGACACTTTCCAGTCCTTTCCCGCATCAACAAACGAACATAATAAATCAAATTCCAATGATACTGAGTTCCAGAAAACTGCAAGTTCCATAACTAAGAGCGAGAGCACAAGTACAAGCTCCAGTGAAGATGAGGAAACTACTTTCACAGAACGCTTGCATCTTGATTTTAACCAAAACCACGCCTTTGAATACAATAATGCTGCTGATGAGGATGAAGATGAAGAAATCCCGAGTGATGAAAATGATGAATCGGATGAATATTCTAGAGAAGATCACAGCAATAAATCAGACGGTGGAGACGAAGTGGCAGTTGAAGAGGAAGAAGAAGAGGCATCAGATGGAGATATATTAAGCCATATTGATAGAGTGCTAATTGATATGGCTGAGGAAAGCTCCAAATCCTCATCATCTAGTACTTCTCAATCTAGTAATGAAATTGCAGACAAAGCCTCAAGTAATGATGAACATGACTTGGACTTTTTTGGTCAACACTCCATTTCTCAATCTGGGAATGAAGTTGAAGAAAGAAAGTCAACACATAGTAATGCTTCATCTGATGACAGGAAAGAAGAAAAAGGGTCAATTACTCACAGTAATATTGCATCCGACAAAGACTGGAATGAAGAAAAAGGGTTAACTCACAGTATTGATGCATCTGACAAGGACGGGAATGAAGACAAAGGGTCAAGTACTCACAGTAATGCTGCATCTGACAAGGAAGGGAATGAAGACAAAGGGTCAAGTACTCACAATAATGCTGCATCCGACAAGGACGGGAATGAAGAAAAAGGGTCAAGTACTCACAGTATTGATGCATCTGACAAGGACGGGAATGAAGACAAAGGGTCAAGTACTCACAGTAATGCTGCATCCGAAAAGGAAGAGAATGAAGACAAAGGGTCAAGTACTCACAATAATGCTGCATCCGACAAGGACGGGAATGAAGAAAAAGGGTCAAGTACTCACAGTATTGCTGCATCCGATAAGGACGGGAATGAAGAAGAAAAAGGTTCAATTCACATTAATGCTGTATCTAACAAAGATGAGAATGAAGAAAAAGGGTCAAGTAATCACACTAATGCTGCATCCATGACAGAGACGGATGAAGAAAAAGGGTCTACTTGCAGTAATGCTGCATTGGAGGGAATGAATGAAGTAAAAGAGTCAACTCATATTGATTCTGAATCAGAAAAGGATGGGATTGAAGAAAAAGGATCAATGACTCACAGTAATGCTGCATCGGAGGACCGGAATGAAGAACAAGGGTCGTTTAATAGTAATTTTGCATCAGAAAATGACGGAAATGAAGACAAAATTTCAACAATTCATAGTAATTCTGCATTGGAGAAGAACGGGAATGAAGAAAAAAGATCAACTACTCACAGTAATGCTGCATCCGAGAAGCATGAGAATGAACAATATGATGACTTTTCGGGTCAACACTCTCCTGAATCCGGGAATGAAGAAACAGGGTCAGGTCTGAATCATAGTCATGGTGAATTGGAAAAGGATGAACGTGAACAAGACAAGGACTTGTCGGGTCAACACCACCCTCAGGAAGCTGATCATTCACCGTAGATATATATATATATATATAATATTTCTGGTACTGACTCACTGAGTCGGGAATGCATGACCAGATGAGAGCAGGTGTATTTGTTTACACATTTAGATGTGTTTGAGGCTAGTTTATGTTTATGTGTGGTTTGCAGCTCATATATTCAATGTCCTTTTGCCACCAATGTTATCGTCACTAGATTTTTGAAATATTTCTGGTCACACTTGATGCTTTCTTGCTTGTATTTCACACTCTACATTTATTATTATTTTTACATACGTTCTTGAACAAAAATGTGTTTGTTATTATATACAGTAATATATTTATTGTTGTAGAAGTTTTATACTGTTGTTAATAAGTTGTAATAAATTTAGTGCAATCTATAAATAGTTTACTAACATATAATTGATGAATATTTTTCTGAACGAGTAATGCGTTTAGATGATTATTAAAGTAAACTTGAAGAACCCACGCACAGCGACATGTGTGATATATTGAATTGATGTACCAAATTCCATCTAATCGACACTCACATTGTTAATAATGTAAACTCAATGTGTTATAACAAAGACCAATATTGAAATGTGTTGAAGAATTTAAAACCAATATTGAAAATTTTACGTAATAAAGCGAAGTGTGTTGCGACGGTATCGAAAGTAAAAACGTTAGAATACTGCACATGCATAGCAGTGTGTTAAGTCGCAACTCAATCATGTTAATTAAAATTAAATTTAAAACATAAAAGCGTGTTGCGAAGGTATCGAAAGTAAAAACGTTGAACACCGCACATGCATAGCAGTGTGTTAAGTCGTAACTCAATCGGGTTAATTAAAATTAAATTTAAAACATAAAAATTATTTGATACATATACTAATACCTCAACGGAATATTTTTTTAGTTTTAGTAATAATTTAAAGAAAGACAACGTAAATATTTATACGCAATAAAAGTTCACATAAATATTATTTGGTACATTCCCTTATCTATTTGCCTAATACTCCTAAATAAAATAGTGATCCTTTCTCGCACTAGGGTTGTAATCGAGTCCAGCCGAGTCTGGCTCTAGCTTGGCTTGTGGATTTTTGAGCCGATCCCTAACTAAGCCGAAATTTCTTTTGAGTTAAAAATTCGAGCTTTCGTTAAATATAATATATATATGTATGCCACAAGCCGACTCTTTTTTTTCTCTCTACTTTACACACACATATTTAATATAATATATATACATGTCATCTTTCCTGCCTATCTTCTAATAAATTTTTCCATGTTATATTTTAATTAAATTTTGATTTTTTTCATCCTTTTTTCCTCATTAAATATTAATGATTTTATTAAACTTGGTAAATAATATGATTATATTATAAATCAATTCATTATTTTTTTTTTATAAAACGTCTTTAGAAAATATATTAGATTATATGCATGTATGTGTGTGTGTGTGTATAGGGAAGTGTTCAAATAATAATCCACTCTTAAAGTAATAACCCGAAATAACCCGTCAAGATGAAGCCAAATCTTGGATTTTTTTGAACATCGTTGTAACACATTTAGAACACTATGTTCTTTTATGAGTTTGTGTAAATTTATCACCGTTTAAGAGATATCATTGTTGTAAGTTTTTGATTTACCGCACTGTAACTGTTTTATGCCTAAAAATTATAACGATGTAAACTCTCAAACGGTGATGAATATTCGCAAACTCAAAAAAGAACTTAGTGTTTTAAATGTGTTACAATGATGTTAAAAAAAATTCAAGATTTGGCGTCATCTTAGCAAAGTTATTGATGTACCTATAAGTGGTCTAAGAAAATATATATAAACACTAATCTAGACTTAACTTAATTACAACGAGTTAAAACCGAAAATCTTAAACTAAACCACTACGACATGCAAGTGTACCTATCAATTGTAGAATAGCTGATGAAAGTCCGGATATCGAACCCACGAGACACTGACTTAACGAAACAAGATTAGAAAATGATTTAAAACAAAGAAAGGGGGTTTTGAATAAAAAAATTGACAATTACTAAATTAAATTAAACTAATTATCCTAATTAAATTAGAAAAATCCAATTCAACTAATATTAAACCCTAAAAACATATTAACAAATTTAATTAAAAGAAATGACCTACAATTTTAGAAAAACTTAAACAATTGAGAAAAACTCTACTTAAGTTGAATTCCTGTTTTTGATTATCGAAACTATTGACTTTGTTTGACACGATGGAACTAGGATCTTAAACAGCAAAACTTAGGTAACCTAATGGATTCTGGATCAATTGCCAGATGTAACTAACTAAGAAAACCTAATTTTGCAATAAACACACTAGTTAATTAGATCACCTCCCGGATTTTTCCAACAACACTTTTGTACTCAAACGAACAAGTCACATTCCTGATTTTCTTGTTCCAATACACCAAAGATGCAAGAAGTAATCTTAAAATGTCTAATTTGACACGAAATGACAATAACAATAAGTCTTTCAAATAACCATCCATTCCGGGTAATTACTAAGAAAACCTTAATGCTAAAGATCACCCGACATGTCTATCACCTTCCGGATTTCTAAATTTAGACACACATAAAACCCTAAGAACATCAATCACACCTTTTCCTATGGCTAGTGATATCAAACAAGCCACAAACTAGTCATAACACCAAGTCAATGACCTAATAAGCGTCTAACACCGAAAGACATTCAATAAACACGTATGGAACATGATATGAACTGATATAATCAAGATTATATATGCAAAACTCATCAAAATGACATAATAAGATCTGTTACAAAAGTGTTTTCCATCAATATTCAAAACCATAGTCAATAGTGATCAATAATCATTCAAACATTCATTCTAACATAAGTAGAATCAAAGAACTAGCCAAATAACATCATCATCAATCAAGAACAATCAGAAACAATAAGATGAAATATGATAAACTACTGAAAATGAAGAACAATTAAGAACAAAGAAATAACCAAGATGGTGTGACACCCTAGTCACTTTCATGTCCCCACCGGACATTTTACCCAATATTTAATAAATTACGTTTAGGTCCCAGTAAAAATAAAAACAACTTTTGTGTTCTACAAACCTTTAAACATACTATTACCAACACCTGTAAAAAAACAAGTTTAAGTTTATGTATGTTTACAAATTCAACCAAACCTTTATTACACAAAAGCTTCATGCATGTTCGATTATTTATATATTAAACCACCACACGAGCCTTCATGTTCGATTCCCGATCACCTTCACCGCCCACCCTACTATTTTGTACATGTAACACCACATTTAAATTCACCATTAGTTCGTTAGAACTAAGTAAGATTACCTCATCATTCACCAAGTATATTCCATAACACCATATGGATACACTAATGAGGTTTCACATAAAATGTTGACAACAACATTTAACCACATACAAAACGATTTACTAACGGTTCGTTTTCAACCAAAACCTCAATATATCCCCATTCATGCACAATTATTATAATTTAATATAACAAATATATTAACACCCAACACACCAATTGTGCATCATGTTTCACAAAGATCGTAATTCACAAATTTGACACTTGAATTTCAAATGTCTACACCAAACATACACCTTACCAATCCAACATCCACACATTCGTAGATAACAGCATGTTCACACACCTTGTGAATCATGCAGCAACAATAACCACAATCATGATAACGGCATGTTCACACACCTTGTGAATCATGCAGCAACAATAACCACAATCATGATAACGGCATGTTCACACACCTTGTGAATCATGCAGCAACAATAACCACAATCATGATAACGGCATGTTCACACACCTTGTGAATCATGCAGCAACAATAGCCACAATCACATATAACACCATCACTTGTAGTATGGACTCACCCAGTCCTTAAGTACAAGTTCTATCAAATAGGTAACTTACCTTAATTTGAAGAGTTATCAAAAATCACCAACTCTTTTCCAGGCCTTCTAGAACTAGATTCACCTCCTCTTCCTATTATATATTTACATATAACAGGATTTAACAACATTAACACACAACTTGTGTTATTTATATAATCTAATTTATTTAACCTGTTTCATTCTTTATTTTCAATCAAAACCTCGTTAAGGCTTTTATCAATAACCCATGTGTAGAAATTAATCTACACATATTCTTTATCATATTTAAATTATCACAACATCGTTTTACGCTAAAATCATTAACTTTCAACTTTACACGTTAATTTATCATTCTAAAGAATGATCCAAAACTATCACAACCGCTATGTAATCACCCCACTAATAATCATACTCAATAATATGAGTTTCATAACAAACGGGCATTATAACAGATCAAAATCAAAATTTCACAGTTAAAACATCAAATTCTCTGTTTCTAATCATCATTTAATGCTCAAAACTCAACCCAATGTCACGATTCTAGAACCCTGGTTCATAATCCTATCAAATCCTTCAATGATGATTCAAAGATGAGAAAACGTGATTACCTCGAGTGGTTCACAACCTTGACTCGTGATTGAAACTCGATGTGATGGATCGTCACTCGGACCTTCCCCTCTTCTCTTTTCTTCTTCTTCTTCTTTCTTTTCTTCCTTTCTCTCTTCTTCTTTCTTTCTTTCTTTCTTTTTTTCTCTCTTCTGGCTTCTGTCGAACACCCCCCCCCCCTTTTAATTTTTTTTCTTCCTTCTAGAATTCTTACATCATGCATACATATACACCTAGATTTTTTTTTCCTTTTTGTGGTTTCCATGTATCCACGTATGTGTATATATATATATATATTTTTGTTATCCACCACATATATATGTGTTGACTTTATTTTATTGTTATTTAATTTTTTTCTTTTGTTGATCACTTATCCACACTCATATATATTTATATATTTCATTATTATTTTAAAAAAAACGGGTCGTTACAAATATCCCCTCCTTACAAAGGTTTCGTCCTCGAAACCGGTTACTCATCAAAAGGAAAAGGATAAAATTTCCTCATTTCCTCTTCTGACTCCCACGTTGCGTCAGATCCTCTTCTATTTTTCCATTGGACCTTCACCTGGTTCAAGGACTTATTTCTAAGTTGTTTGACTTTTCGATCTAATATAGCTATCGGCTTTTCCACATAGTTCAACTTGTCATCAATTTCCAAGTCTTCTAGTGGCACATAAGCCGATTCGTCAGCCAGACATTTTCTCAGATATGACACATGGAAAGTATCGTGTATACCACTCAATTCTTCCGGTAGCTCAAGGCGATAAGCAACATTACCTATCCGAGCTATAATTCTGAATGGCCCGATGAAACGCGGACTTAATTTTCCCCGTTTCCGAAAACGAATCACACCCTTTCAAGGGGAAACCTTTAACAGTACAAAGTCTCCCACTTGAAACTCAATCGGTCGTCTCCGTTTATCCGCAGACGACTTTTGACGGTCTTGTGCCGCCTTCAAGTGAGCTCGAATTTGATCAATTCGCTGATTTGTAACTTTCAGTATTTCTTTATTTTCCAGCTCACGTGGCCCAACTTCTCCCCAGCAAACGGGGGTACGACATCGCCTTCCGTATAACATCTCATATGGAGGCATTTCCAACCCAGAATGATAACTGTTGTTATATGAAAATTCCGCCAGAGGTAGATAGTCATCCCAACTACCTCCAAAATCAATGATACACGCCGTAGCATATCCTCCAGCGTCTGAATGGTTCGTTCACTCTGACCATCAGTCTGGGGATGATACGCCGTGCTCAACAACAGTTTCGTGCCCAATTCCTTTTGAAAATTCCTCCAGAAATGCGAAGTGAATCGTGTGTCTCGATCGGACACAATCGTCACTGGTATGCCGTGACGCGACACTATTTCTTTCACATACACTTCAGCCATCTTCTCGGAAGAATATGATTCACGAATAGGAATAAAATGAGCACTTTTAGTCAACCGATCCACAATGACCCAAATTGCATCATACCCCTTTCGGGTTTTCGGAAGTTTAGTAATTAGGTCCATTGTGATGTGCTCCCATTTCCACATAGGAATCTCCAAGGGCTGTAATTTGCCATAAGGCTTTTGATGCTCAGCCTTAACTTGTAAACAAGTTAAACATTTCTTTAATTTGATCCACCAAATAAGAGGAAATCACAATCTTCATTGCTGTAACTCGTATGGGTTCATGTTCTTCTTTCCTACTCAAGGCGTCTGCCACCACATTGGTTTTTCCCGGATGATAAAAGATTTCACAATCATAATCCTTGAGTAGTTCTATCCAACGTCTTTGCCTCATATTTAATTCCTTCTGTGTGAAGAAATATTTCAGGCTCTTATGATCAGTGTAAATTGTGCATTTCACACCATACAAGTAATGCCTCCAGATTTTTAAGGCAAACACCACCGCTGCTAATTCTAGATCATGAGTAGGATAGTTTACTTCATGAACTTTCAGCTTCCTCGACGCATAGGCAATCACTTTACCCCTTTGCATAAGAACACAACCAAGCCCAAGATAAGATGCATCAGAATACACCACAAAATCATCAGGTCCATCTGGTAGAGTTAATACCGGTGCCTGAGTTAACTTGGACTTAAGTTCATTAAAAGCTTTTTCTTGATCCTCACCCCAAACTAATTTCACATCTTTTCTAGTCAGTTTAGTCAAAGGAGATGCAATTCTCGCGAAATCCTGTATAAACCGCCGATAATAACCGGCTAGACCAAGAAAACTTCTAATTTCAGTAGGAGTTTTAGGAGGACTCCATCTCATCACCGCTTGAACTTTCGAAGGATCAACAAGTATGCCATCAGCACACACCACATGTCCCAAAAACTGGACTTCACGCAACCAAAATGCGCATTTCGAAAATTTGGCATATAGTTTTTCCTTCGTAAAGTTTCAAGAACTTCACGCAAATGACAAGCATGATTACCCTCATTTTTAGAATAAATAAGGATGTCATCGATAAAAACAATGACAGATCGATCCAACATTGGGCGACACACCCGATTCATCAAATCCATGAACGCAGCCGGTGCATTTGTCAATCCAAACGACATCACAAGAAATTCATAATGACCGTAACGAGTACGGAAAGCGGTCTTGGGAATATCTTCCTCTTTACCCTTGAGTTGATGATAACCCGAGCGAAGATCGATTTTGGAAAACCACGACGCTCCTTGCAACTGATCAAAAAGATCATCAATTCTAGGTAGAGGATATCGGTTTTTCACAGTTACTTTGTTCAATTCTCTATAATCAATACACATTCTAAGGCTACCGTCTTTCTTTTTAACAAACAGAATTGGTGCACCCCACTGGGAGATACTTGGACGGATAAAGCCTTTATCTAAAAGGTCTTGTAACTGTGTCATCAATTCTTTCAATTCAGATGGTGCCAACCGATATGGAGCTTTAGCTATGGGCTTAGCCCCAGGAATGAGATCAATCTTAAACTCAACTTCTCTATCACAAGGAATTCCCGGTAAATCATCCGGAAACACATCAGGAAAATCCCTGACTACTGGAACATCCTTAAGTTCCTTTACCTCATTCCTTACATCAATAACATAAGCTAAGAATGATTGACCCCCATGGTTCATGTAATTCATAGCTTTAGCTAAGGAACACAATATGGTTCCACCTCGTTTCTCTCCCTGAATACATACTTCATAACCACCCGGAGATATTAATTGAATAACCTTTCGGTTACATACAATGTTAGCTCCATATTTAGACAACCAATCCATTCCAATCACAACATCAAATTCTCCCAAGATCATTGGAATCAAATCAACCTCATAATCCTCACCATCAATGGTGAGTTTACATCTATGATAGATGTCATACACTAAGAAACTCTTAGAATAAGCTATTTCTACCTTTAATGGACAAGGTAGCTTAGCTAGTACAAACGAATCATGATTCACAAATTTCACAGATATAAAAGAGCGACTAGCTCCAGAATCAAACAATATATAAGCAGGCAAGGAATTTATATGAAAAGTACCTGTCACCAAGTCTGAAGTGACTTTAGCCTCTTCCGCCGTAATTTTGAAGGCTCTACCCTTTGGTGGGGGTATTTCAACCTTCTTGCCACTACCTTGGGCCTTAAAAGACCCACCACTCGTACCTCCTTGACCTGCCCCTTTCAACTCTGGGCATTCACTTCGTCGATGCCCCGGTTTATAACAGTTTTAGCACAGATTGAGTGCACTGGCACATTGAGAGGCAAGATGCCCCGGCTTGCCACATTTATAACATACAACTGATTTAAAGTAACATTCCCCAAAATGTTTCCTTCCACATTTTAAACAATGTTTAGCCTCTCCCAAAGAACTAACCTTTTTCGGTGGACTAACAAATTTCCCCTTTTTAGAGGATCCCACATCCTTCTCCATTTTTCATTTCTCCCCGCGATCTTCTTGTCTTTTTAACTCCAATTCACGCTCACGAGCGCAATCAATCAATTCAGACAAAGTTTGAAACTTTGATGGTATGAGAAACTCCCGGTACTTAGCATTCAACATACTATGGTACCTGTTAATCCACATTCGTTCAGTCCTAAGAAGATCAGGACAAAATTTAGCTTTATCATAGAACACTGCAGTAATAGTGTCTATATCCTCCTCCTTGTGCCTCATATGTAAAAACTCCTCAGTAATTCTATCAATAGCAGCCTGAGGACAAAATCGTTTAAGGAACAACTCCTTAAATGCACCCCACTTCAATTCCTTAATTCCATCCCGACCCTTCTCTTTTCGGAGAAGTTCCCACCAATCTTTTGCTCGTTCTTTCAATTGGTTTCCAGCAAACATTACCTCGTCAGAAGGATCACAATGACACGTTTCAAACGTGCTTTCCATATCAGTTATCCACCTTTGGCACAACAGTGGATCCACTTCACCTTTAAATTCCGTTGGCTTACAAGCCACAAACTCTTTGTAAGTAACCTTTTTAGAAGGTTTTTCCCCACCCATTTCATCTTTAAGAGTTGCAAACTCTTCACTTATAAAATTCTTTAATGAAGCTTGTAATCCATCTAGACGAGTTGGTAAGGTAGCTTCAAATGCTTTAGCTACCTCCTCCCTCACCATCATCTGCAGTTCGGTGAGTTGTTCTTCCTCATGTCCCATCCTCTTGGGATTATGTTCATCAGCCATTTTATGACTGAAATAATATAACACATCATTAGTTTACATATTTATTGTAACATCAGTGCCGGACGCGTGCCGGAACAGTGATCGCAACAGTAAACACGAACAGTAATTCAGGTACACATTACGAGAAACTATGTTTATACTATTAATGCAAATGGATTAACATGAAACTATTAAACGATTGTCTGAACCTGACTAAAATCTTAGGATTTAACAGTCAGAAAACATTGTCAGACAACACAGTGTTGAAACACAAATACTTGATGTGATATGATTTGGCTTAAACGTATGTGAGGTTAAACAAAACAAAACTATTACAGTTGTTACGATATGTTAAACCGACGAATTATTCGTAGAGGTGACGATCTGTACGAATAAATCTGAAAGTTTAATGTTCTGGAATAATGACTGAAAAGTAGAAAACAAAAGTCGGAAAGCAAAACCATCGTCGTGTTCGTTCGAATGACGATTCGAACGAATACGCGCGATGGTGACGCGTTCTGACGAAACGAAAACGAAAACGATGAAAGATACGAACGATCATAAATTTAAGGAAATAAAATATTTCCTATTTTACAATTTTGAAACTCATCATTAAATAAATTAAATTAAACTATTTTAACAAATCGCGAACGAATTAACCGAAACGTGTAAAAATATTAAATTCGATGAATAAATTAACATAACGATATTTAAAATAATTTTTTTAACAATAATTGTATTTTAAATAGCCTAAAATAATCTTTTTATTTGAACCTACGAAAAACGCGCGTTACGTTCCGGAAACGTAACGAAAACACGAACCGAGCAACGAAAACGAACCCGAACTCACTCGGGGTATAAATACCCTTAATGAGTTCAACAAACTCATTTTTCTTCTCCTCCTTCTCTCTCTAAACCCTAATTTCCGGATTTCACTCTCCCCCTCTATTTTTGAAGCTTCAAAACCTCATATCTTCCTCAAAACTCAACGAAATCGACTGATTCTTGAACCCAAACGAAGGTCTTGATCTATACTACATGAAAGTACAACCGATCTAAGCCAAACACCACGAAAATCTGAGGTATGAGGCTGTTTTCAGTTCGAAGAACTAGGGTTTTTGGATTTTTTTTCTCACCTCAACCCCAACCGGTTAACACCTCCACACCTTGAACCTCACGACCACCAGAACCCTCCTCAGCATGTGATATGTTCGAAATCACCATGGTTCTTAGCTGTTAACACGATGGGAGCCACATAGGGGCGGCTGACCTACAGATGGCCGAATGGCCTTAGGTCGAATAGCCTCGGCCGAATGGCCCTTGAACCACCGACTGAACACATTCGACCACCTTCATTCGAGACCCTCATTCGGCTGCATCTTGTCACTCATTCGGCCAAGAGTCATTCGCCAGCCACCTCTCATTCGGAGGTTCTCATTCGTTTGTCATGTCCTCATCTTCATTCGGCAGTAGCCACTACATTCGGCTGAACCTTGGGGACACCCCACCATCCTCATTCGGACATGTCATCCCATTCGACCCAAGTTATTTGTGGCCACTCATCAGTCATTCGCCCAAAAACCCTAAAGGTTATCCGGCCACCTTTTCCTTTTGTTCGGCTGACTCACATGAGTCCAATCTGGCCAAGACAACTGGCCCAGTAACCACACGAGGCCCAACAGCCTAGCTTCTTGGCCCAGTAGACTCACTCGACCCAACAAATTAGCCACATAACCCAAAATGGTTTTAGCCCATCTCATTTTTTTTACAGCCCACAGGTTCCTTTGGCCCAGTTAACTTTATTATGGCCCAATAACCTTGCACAGGCCCAACAGCCCTATCCTTGGCCCACACTTGCTTCTGGCCCAAACGAATGAAGCCCAGTTTGGCCCAAGGGCTATTTTTATGTTGGCCATGATGAAATCTGTTAGGCCCAACAAAATGAGCCCAAGGCCCATAGAATTCGGTCCAAGGCCCATTGGATTTTGGTCAAGGCCTAATACTTCGGCCCATGATGGCCCAAAATTGTTGTGGAGGCCCAAGTCTTGATTAATTCGGCCCAAGTGAGTGTCTCAGCCCAATCTCTCATTCGGCCTTCTTGAATCTAGACGAAACGGATACTTGAAAACAATTTGATAAGTAATCATGCACGCAATATAAACTTAAACATTACAAGCGTGACAAAATTTTGGGAATTTGTCTTCTAAGGCCTAGAACAATGTGTTTTGAATATGTTAACAAATGGGTTAAGTGGGGAAATTAAAAGGAACCTTTATGATTCAAAGCTAAATGACAAAATACTAAGGATTAATAATGATTAATCTAAAACCTAAGTTTTACACTTAGAATTCTTGGGTTATGATAATGATCTAGTGGAATACAAATCCAATAACAAAGTGTATTGACCTAAGTTTATACTTGGTTGATGATGCAAAGTTTATAACCGATACACTTGACTAGCATTTTATGACAAAGTGGTGAAATTTCACGAATGGATTAAAACTAAATACACAACATAAAGACATGGGATAATAATGATCTACAACAATTGAATCAAGGCCGAATGAGGACCGAGACTTACGAGTGTTAGCCAACATTAAGGCTAACACCTACACACACACTAATCCTTCACAAATTTATACTTATAAGTCACAAACATCGTGAAATCAATACAAGATCGTGAAAACAACATCAAGTACAACAAAGAGCGCGTGTGCCTTCTTGTTTAGGTTAAGTCAACTACAACAACTACAAGGTGAGTTCATTGTCCCTTTTCAAACTATTTTGATTTTAACTCGGGACTAAGAAGCATGTTATACATTTTAAAACAAATGTTTTAAATTTAACAAAATGCTTTTATACGATTTGTATATCGAAATTATGCCAAGTGCTAAAGGCATAAATTCACTATTCAAACTAATGCTATTTGATTATGCCAAGTGCTAAAGGCATAAGTTCACTATTCAAACTAATGCTATTTGATTATGCCAAGTGCTAAAGGCATTAGCTACTTGCTAACACTAAAGCTATGTGTTAATACCAAGTTCTAAGGGTATTTACTGTCTGATGATGCTATTGTGGATGCTAATGCTATGAGGTTATGCTACAAACTAATACTTCGAGCTATGCTAAATACTAATGCTAAGGGTTAAACTAAATGCTAATACTACGGGTTTATGCTACAAACTAATGCTACGGGTTATGCTTAATGCTAATGCTATGAGATTATGCTACATGTTAATGCTATGGATTTATGCTAGATACTAATGTCAACACTAAATGCTAATGATGCTATGATGCTATGGGAATACTAAATACAAACAAACATACATACATACATACATACATATTGAATAATTGAAGCTATGGATACTATAAACTCTCGAATGCTATGTGATTGCCATGCTCAAACAACGGTTTGGCCTCTCAGTGCTTGCCTTACCGGTTGTAAAGCTAGTACTTGTGCACAAGTTACGTAAATGCTGGTCTATTTGTATGCTAAAACTATTGACTATGGAAGAACAATAGTTGGTCTCTCAGTGCTTGCCTTCAGGTGTTCTTCCTAGTCGGGACTTGAAGAACAATAGTTGGTCTCTCAGTGCTTGCCTTCATGTGTTCTTCATAGTCGGGACTAGAAGGCATCTACTATGGTCTCTCAGTGCTTGCCATATGGTGTCCTTCATGGTCTTAAACGAGGAAACGGACTGATGGTCTCTCAGTGCTTGCCATGCAGTGTTTCCCAAAACTATTTACACACGTGAACAGTAACTAGGACGATATTGGTGATCCTTAGTTGACTTTGTGTCATCATGGGAATCCTCTATCTCCCCCTATGTTGCTAATTTTCACATAGAACTGGTATGGATTGATACTGGATTCCTTCGGGCATTCAGTTGTCCATTCTGGTGACTCTCAAGCTAAACTCACGGATGCTATGGGTAAACTTACAAACAAATTGCTTAATCTATGATGGGGAAACGAGATTTAAGGGTAGTAAAAGGCTTAATTATTATTAACAACAGTGTCATATCCGGATTAGTATGTGGTGGGATGGCGTCTGAGCGGGTTGTAGGCTCGACCCAGGGGTATGCCCTATATATAAGCATACCGATTTGGATATTACATGTGGAGTTAATAAGATTAAGGTTTTACCGAAAGGAGTTTTGTTAAAGCTATTTAAACTTATAAACTACATGAACTCACCAACCATTGTGTTGACCTTGTTTCTTTTACATGCTTTCTCAGGTGATGCACAGGTATAAACTAAGGCTCAGGATTTGCATGCTAGGCAGCCCAACTAGAGGACCTAGCAGACTTTTGAAAGCACATTTTTTGTAGTTAATACGAATCTCTTTTGATATCTTGTACAGATACAAGATAGAAACATTTGATACTTTTGGATAGGTTTACTTAGTTAAATTATCAAACATTAATGTTGTAATTTAACTTTGTAATCCTAGATTAATGTTAATGGTGCTTTAGATATTCTTAACAGTGATGCTATGTAAACAATCTGATCAACACGATTATCACTCACGATATCACGCCCCGGTAACCTTCCGCCCGACGGGGATTCCGATCCAACCCCGCCGGCCCGGGGTGTGACAGATTGGTATCAGAGCCCAAGGTTATAGAGAATAATAGGTCATTTACTTAAATGGTTTGGCCTAGACTATAACTTAGGGACCCTCATGTAGAGAACTTAGGATTGTGTTTGCATTATGTTTTCTGCATTCGATCACTGCACTAACCAAATTCTTTTGGTTATGATCAGAATGCCGCCAAGAAAACAACCTACTACTCAGACTTCTGCACCACATTATTCTACTCCTACACCACCAGATTCACCACCGCCACCGCCACCTCCTCCTCCTCCACACTCCCCACCGCCAGGCTCAAACACTGTTCAGATGATAGATCCTGCTACCATCGCTTTGGCGACACTGCTGAGTACCCAACTGACAAGCCAACTGAAAGATGTCATCCCAGAGATGATAAATCGGATTCAAGGCCATGGCAACACCTCTGGCCATACTACAGGAGAGGCTAGTGGAAACACTAGTCATACTTCAGACTGCTCCTACAAGTCCTTTGTAGGATGCAAACCCCCAAGCTTCACCGGTGCTGAAGGAGCTGTTGGATTAATCCAATGGCTAGAAAAGATGGAGAACACCTTGGACATAAGCAGTTGTCCAGAACACCACAAGGTTCGCTATGCAGCTGGATCATTTAGCAAGCGAGCTTTGACATGGTGGAATGCTCAGATTAGAGCAAAGGGGAGAGATGAAACAATGACGATGCCCTGGACAGAGTTCAAACTCCTACTGAGGAATGAGTTCTGTCCGAAACATGAACTGCAGCAACTAGAGGTTGAGCTCTCGAACCATGTGATGAAGGGAGCCGATCATATGACCTATACCAATCGCTATCATGAACTGGTAGCTCTTGTGCCAGAAATGGTACCGACACTGGAAAAGCTGATCGATCGATATGTAGCGGGATTACCCTCCTGTATTCAAAGTATCGTGCTGGCTGCATATCCTGCTACACTAGAGTCAGCTATCTCTCTTTCAGTCAAGCTTACTAAAGTAATGGTAAAGTCTGGGGTTTTGAAAGAGGACTCGGGAAAAGCTAAGGAAGTAACTTCAAAGAAGCCTGAGCACCACCAGAAGAAAAAGCAAAAGGTCGTCAAGAATTATATGATGGCCACCCCACTACAACAAGTTACTGCAGCACCTGCTCAAGTTACACCCAAGAACTATGTGGGACCGCATCCTCAGTGTGCACGGTGCAAATTTCATCATCCTGCTACGGCACAATGCAGGAAGTGCAACAACTGTGGCCGATTAGGTCACCGAGCTCAACAATGCCGTGCTCCAACAACTCAAGCCACAAACAATGCTGCTGTAGCACTTCCTCCACCACCAAGACCGGGCAATAACAACAACAATAACAACAGGGGATGCTATAACTGTGGAGAAGTAGGTCATTTCTCCAGAGAATGCCCAAAGCGAGTGCAACAGGGAACTCAAGCACCTCGTGGAAGGGCTTTTGTGATTGGAGCCAACGCAGCACGCCAAGACCCTAACGTGGTCACCGGTACATTTCTTATACATGACTCTTATGCATCTATTTTATTTGACACTGGTGCAGATCAGAGTTTTATTTCATCTGACTTTACACGTCAACTTAATCTTACTGAGGAAACTTTAGACTCCCCTTAAATCATCGAGGTAGCGAATGGGAAACAGATCACATCTAGCACTATACTTAGGAACTGCCCACTTACACTTATTGATCATACATTTGCCATCGATTTGATACCGATGGAGCTGGGCAGTTTCGACATCATTGTGGGAATGGATTGGCTATCACTCAATAGAGTTGAAGTCATCTGTTCTGAAAAGCTACTTCGGATTCCAGTGACGAATGATCGTGTATTGGAAGTTCGCGGGGATCAAGCAAAGAGAAACGTAAAGATCATATCATGCATAAAAGCGCGTAAGTGTCTACAAAAGAAACGTATAGCTTTCTTGGCTCACGTGGTGGAGAAACAAAAAGACAAGAAGACAATTCAAGACGTGCCAATAGTAAAGGAATACCCTGAAGTGTTCCCTGAAGATCTACCAGGTTTGCCACCTGTGCGACCGGTAGAGTTTCGTATTGACCTGATTCTTGGAGCAACACCTGTTGCTAAATCTCCTTACAGATTAGCACCTTCAGAGATGCAGGAATTGTCAAATCAGTTACAGGAGTTACTTGATAAAGGTTTCATCCGACCGAGCTACTCACCTTGGGGAGCTCCGGTTTTATTCGTGAAAAAGAAGGATGGATCTTTTCGCATGTGCATAGACTACAGGGAGTTAAACAAACTAACCATCAAGAATCGGTATCCATTACCGAGGATTGATGATTTGTTTGATCAATTTCAAGGAGCACAGTATTTTTCAAAGATCGATCTGCGTTCTGGATATCACCAGCTCAGAGTACAAGATGAAGACATACCGAAGACGGCGTTTCGTACCAGATACGGGCATTATGAGTTCATGGTGATGCCTTTTGGTTTGACGAATGCACCCGCGGTTTTCATGGATCTCATGAATCGTGTGTGTAAGCCGTACTTGGATCAATTTGTTATTGTTTTCATTGATGACATATTGATCTATTCTAAAAGCAAGGCAGAACACGAGCAACATCTCAGAACGATCTTGGAACTGTTAAAGGAAGAGAAGCTCTATGCCAAATTCTCTAAATGTAAATTTTGGTTAAAAGAGGTTCAATTCCTAGGTCATGTGGTTAACAGTGAGGGAATACATGTTGATCCTGCCAAGATTGAGGCAATAAAAGATTGGGACACTCCGAAGACATCGACGGAGATACGTTCTTTTCTAGGTCTGGCAGGCTATTACCGGAGGTTCATCTCAAACTTTTCTAAGATAGCTTTGCCACTCACGAAGCTGACACAGAAGAGCGAACCGTTTGTTTGGGAACAAAAGCAAGAAGAAGCCTTTGAGACTTTGAAGCAAAAGCTATGTGATGCTCCGATCTTATCTCTCCCAGATGGTTGTGATGACTTTGTAGTATACTGTGATGCATCCCATCAGGGACTTGGCTGTGTACTTATGCAGCGAGACAAAGTGATTGCGTATCCCTCTAGACAATTGAAGGTTCATGAGAAGAATTACACTACTCATGATTTGGAATTGGGAGCAGTGGTGTTTGCTCTAAAGATCTGGAGACATTATCTATACGGCACCAAGTGTACCATATTTACTGATCACAAAAGTCTGCAACACATATTTGATCAGAAGGAACTCAACATGCGGCAGCGACGTTGGGTTGAGCTGCTGAATGACTATGATTGTGTAATCAAGTATCATCCGGGCAAGGCAAACATTGTAGCGGATGCCTTGAGTCGAAAGGAACGAGTCAAACCCTTGCGCGTTAGAGCAATGGGAATGACTGTGCAGACAAGCTTACATGACAAGATTATGCAAGCACAACAGGAGGTTGTTGAACGGGAAAACCTGAAGAAAGAACTCGATTGTGGAGTGGAGAAACATTTGGAAACGAAACCTGATGGACTTGTTTACTTCAAGGATCGCGTATGGATCCCTGCAGTAGATGAGTTAAGGAAACTTATTTTTGATGAAGCGCATAAGACCAAGTACTCTGTGCATCCCGGTGCTGATAAGATGTATCAAGACTTACGTGCATTTTATTGGTGGCCGGGTATGAAGAAAGACATAGCTGAGTACGTTGGTCGGTGCCTTACGTGTGCTAAGGTGAAGGCAGAACACCAGAAACCGTCAGGTTTACTGGAACAGCCTGAAATTCCACTTTGGAAGTGGGGACAAATAGCTATGGACTTTGTTACCAAGCTACCCCGCACTTCCAGTGGACATGATACCATTTGGGTTATCGTTGATCGATTAACTAAGTCTGCTCATTTCTTGCCAATGCGAGAAACGTACACGATGGATAAACTAGCGAAGCTCTACATCAACGAGATAGTGGTACGCCATGGTGTGCCATTGTCTATCATTTCAGATCGTGATAGCAGATTTACATCAAGGTTCTGGCAATCATTGCAGAAATCTCTGGGGACGCAATTGAATTTGAGTACAACTTATCATCCACAAATGGATGGTCAAAGCGAACGTACTATTCAGACCCTGGAGGATATGTTGAGAACTTGTGTTCTAGACTTTGGTGGTAACTGGGATTCTCATTTGTCACTGATCGAGTTCTCCTACAACAACAGCTATCATAGTAGCATCGGATGTGCACCGTTCGAGGCTCTCTATGGTCGCAAGTGTCGATCTCCGATCTGTTGGACGGAAGTGGGAGATAATCGAATAACAGGGCCAGAACTTATACAAGAAACTACAGACAAGATTGCTCAGATACAACAAAGACTACAAGCAACACGAAGTAGACAAAAGAGCTATGCCGATAAACGGCGTAAGCCGTTGGAATTCCAAGTAGGAGACCGTGTCATGTTGAAGGTTTCCCCATGGAAGTGCGTAGTTCGATTCGCATAAAGGGCAAACTAACACCACGATATGTGGGACCGTTCGAAATCATCGAACGTATTGGTCCTGTAGCATACAGATTGAGCTTACCGGATGAACTTAGTGGTGTACATGACGTATTTCACGTCTCAAACTTGAAGAAATGCCTTGCTGATGAAACTCTTATCATACCAATTGAAGAAATTCAATTGGATGAACACTTACGTTTTGTGGAAGAACCATTGGAGATTATGGATCGCAAGGTTAAGCAACTAAGGCGAAGCCGTATTCCTATCGTTAAAGTTCGTTGGAACTCAAGGCGCGGACCCGAGTTTACTTGGGAACGCGAAGATCATGAGAAACAAGTATCCCCAACTCTTTGCCGAGGAAGTCGTACTGAATAACGAGTCTTAAATTTCGGGACGAAATTTCTCTAACAAGGGGAGACTGTAACATCAGTGCCGGACGCGTGCCGGAACAGTGATCGCAACAGTAAACACGAACAGTAATTCAGGTACACATTACGAGAAACTATGTTTATACTATTAATGCAAATGGATTAACATGAAACTATTAAACGATTGTCTGAACCTGACTAAAATCTTAGGATTTAACAGTCAGAAAACATTGTCAGACAACACAGTGTTGAAACACAAATACTTGATGTGATATGATTTGGCGTAAACGTATGTGAGGTTAAACAAAACAAAACTATAACAGTTGTTGTTACGATATGTTAAACCGACGAATTATTCGTAGAGGTGACGATCTGTACGAATAAATCTGAAAGTTTAATGTTCTGGAATAATGACTGAAAAGTAGAAAACAAAAGTCAGAAAGCAAAACCATCGTAGTGTTCGTTCGAATGACGATTCGAACGAATACGCGCGATGGTGACGCGTTATGACGAAACGAAAACGAAAACGATGAAAGATACGAACGATCATAAATTTAAGGAAATAAAATATTTCCTATTTTACAATTTTGAAACTCATCATTAAATAAATTAAATTAAACTATTTTAACAAATCGCGAACGAATTAACCGAAACGCGTAAAAATATTAAATTCGATGAATAAATTAACATAACGATATTTAAAATAATTTTTTTAACAATAATTGTATTTTAAATAGCCTAAAATAATCCTTTTATTTGAACCTACGAAAAACGCGCGTTACGTTCCGGAAACGTAACGAAAACACGAACCGAGCAACGAAAACGAACCCGAACTCACTCGGGGTATAAATACCCTTAATGAGTTCAACAAACTCATTTTTCTTCTCCTCCTTCTCTCTCTAAACCCTAATTTCCGGATTTCACTCTCCCCCTCCATTTTTGAAGCTTCAAAACCTCATATCTTCCTCAAAACTCAACGAAATCGAGTGATTCTTGAACCCAAACGAAGGTCTTGATCTATACTACATGAAAGTACAACCGATCTAAGCCAAACACCACGAAAATCTGAGGTATGAGGCTGTTTTCAGTTCGAAGAACTAGGGTTTTTGGCTTTTTTTTTTCTCACCTCAACCCCAACCGGTTAACACCTCCACACCTTGAACCTCACGACCACCAGAACCCTCCTCAGCATGTGATATGTTCGAAATCACCATGGTTCTTAGCTGTTAACACGATGGGAGCCACATAGGGGCGGCTGACCTACAGATGGCCGAATGGCCTTAGGTCGAATAGCCTCGGCCGAATGGCCCTTGAACCACCGACTGAACACATTCGACCACCTTCATTCGAGACCCTCATTCGGCTGCATCTTGTCACTCAGTCGGCCAAGAGTCATTCGCCAGCCACCTCTCATTCGGAGGTTCTCATTCGTTTGTCATGTCCTCATCTTCATTCGGCAGTAGCCACTACATTCGGCTGAACCTTAGGGACACCCCACCATTCTCATTCGGACATGTCATCCCATTCGACCCAAGTTATTTGTGGCCACTCATCAGTCATTCGCCCAAAAACCCTAAAGGTTATCCGGCCACCTTTTCCTTTTGTTCGGCTGACTCACATGAGTCCAATCTGGCCAAGACAACTGGCCCAGTAACCACACGAGGCCCAACAGCCTAGCTTCTTGGCCCAGTAGACTCACTCGACCCAACAAATTAGCCACATAACCCAAAATGGTTTTAGCCCATTTCATTTTTTTACAGCCCACAGGTTCCTTTGGCCCAGTTAACTTTATTATGGCCCAATAACCTTGCACAGGCCCAACAGCCCTATCCTTGGCCCACACTTGCTTCCGGCCCAAACGATTGAGGCCCAGTTTGGCCCAAGGGCTATTTTTATGTTGGCCATGATGAAATCTGTTAGGCCCAACAAAATGAGCCCAAGGCCCATAGAATTCGGTCCAAGGCCCATTGGATTTTGGTCAAGGCCTAATACTTCGGCCCATGATGGCCCAAAATTGTTGTGGAGGCCCAAGTCTTGATTAATTCGGCCCAAGTGAGTGTCTCAGCCCAATCTCTCATTCGGCCTTCTTGAATCTAGAAGAAACGGATACTTGAAAACAATTTGATAAGTAATCATGCACGCAATATAAACTTAAACATTACAAGCGTGACAAAATTTTGGGAATTTGTCTTCTAAGGCCTAGAACAATGTGTTTTGAATATGTTAACAAATGGGTTAAGTGGGGAAATTAAAAGGAACCTTTATGATTCAAAGCTAAATGACAAAATACTAAGGATTAATAATGATTAATCTAAAACCTAAGTTTTACACTTAGAATTCTTGGGTTATGATAATGATCTAGTGGAATACAAATCCAATAACAAAGTGTATTGACCTAAGTTTATACTTGGTTGATGATGCAAAGTTTATAACCGATACACTTGACTAGCATTTTATGACAAAGTGATGAAATTTCACGAATGGATTAAAACTAAATACACAACATAAAGACATGGGATAATAATGATCTACAACAATTGAATCAAGGCCGAATGAGGACCGAGACTTACGAGTGTTAGCCAACATTAAGGCTAACACCTACACACACACTAATCCTTCACAAATTTATACTTATAAGTCACAAACATCGTGAAATCAATACAGGATCGTGAAAACAACATCAAGTACAACAAAGAGCGCGTGTGCCTTCTTGTTTAGGTTAAGTCAACTACAACAACTACAAGGTGAGTTCATTGTCCCTTTTCAAACTATTTTGATTTTAACTCGGGACTGAGAAGCATGTTATACATTTTAAAACAAATGTTTTAAATTTAACAAAATGCTTTTATACGATTTGTATATCGAAATTATGCCAAGTGCTAAAGGCATAAATTCACTATTCAAACTAATGCTATTTGATTATGCCAAGTGCTAAAGGCATAAGTTCACTATTCAAACTAATGCTATTTGATTGTGCCAAGTGCTAAAGGCATTAGCTACTTGCTAACACTAAAGCTATGTGTTAATACCAAGTTCTAAGGGTATTTACTGTCTGATGATGCTATTGTGGATGCTAATGCTATGAGGTTATGCTACAAACTAATACTTCGAGCTATGCTAAATACTAATGCTAAGGGTTAAACTAAATGCTAATACTACGGGTTTATGCTACAAACTAATGCTACGGGTTATGTTTAATGCTAATGCTATGAGATTATGCTACATGTTAATGCTATGGATTTATGCTAGATACTAATGTCAACACTAAATGCTAATGATGCTATGATGCTATGGGAATACTAAATACAAACAAACATACATACATACATACATACATATTGAATACTTGAAGCTATGGATACTATAAACTCTCGAATGCTATGTGATTGCCATGCTCAAACAACGGTTTGGCCTCTCAGTGCTTGCCTTACCGGTTGTAAAGCTAGTACTTGTGCACAAGTTACGTAAATGCTGGTCTATTTGTATGCTAAAACTATTGACTATGGAAGAACAATAGTTGGTCTCTCAGTGCTTGCCTTCAGGTGTTCTTCCTAGTCGGGACTTGAAGAACAATAGTTGGTCTCTCAGTGCTTGCCTTCATGTGTTCTTCACAGTCGGGACTAGAAGGCATCTACTATGGTCTCTCAGTGCTTGCCATAGGGTGTCCTTCATGGTCTTAAACGAGGAAACGGACTGATGGTCTCTCAGTGCTTGCCATGCAGTGTTTTCCAAAACTATTTACACACGTGAACAGTAACTAGGACGATATTGGTGATCCTTAGTTGACTTTGTGTCATCATGGGAATCCTCTATCTCCCCCTATGTTGCTAATTTTCACATAGAACTGGTATGGATTGATACTGGATTCCTTCGGGCATTCAGTTGTCCATTCTGGTGACTCTCAAGCTAAACTCACGGATGCTATGGGTAAACTTACAAACAAATTGCTTAATCTATGATGGGGAAACGAGATTTAAGGGTAGTAAAAGGCTTAATTATTATTAACAACAGTGTCATATCCGGATTAGTATGTGGTGGGATGGCGTCTGGGCGGGTTGTAGGCTCGACCCAGGGGTATGCCCAATATATAAGCATACCGATTTGGATATTACATGTGGAGTTAATAAGATTAAGGTTTTACCGAAAGGAGTTTTGTTAAAGCTATTTAAACTTATAAACTACATGAACTCACCAACCATTGTGTTGACCTTGTTTCTTTTACATGCTTTCTCAGGTGATGCACATGTATAAACCAAGGCTCAGGATTTGCATGCTAGGCAGCCCAACTAGAGGACCTAGCAGACTTTTGAAAGCACATTTTTTGTAGTTAATACGAATCTCTTTTGATATCTTGTACAGATACAAGATAGAAACATTTGATACTTTTGGATAGGTTTACTTAGTTAAATTATCAAACATTAATGTTGTAATTTAACTTTGTAATCCTAGATTAATGTTAATGGTGCTTTAGATATTCTTAACAGTGATGCTATGTAAACAATCTGATCAACACGATTATCACTCACGATATCGCGCCCCGGTAACCTTCCGCCCGACGGGGATTCCGATCCAACCCCGCCGGCCCGGGGTGTGACATTTATACTCCACATATATGCAAACCACATACTCGTCCTTAACGGACTTATACATTACATATTCATGTGTCTTTATTGAATATTCACACTCTTGTGAATTACTCAATTATTTAACTAATACCAACACATCTGTGATTTTAACCAATCACATACATCTCGTCTTCACATCCCACCAATACCTCCATATACTGATGTGAAATAATGTTCCTAAGGATACGTTCATATCGTGTATATGTTACTAAGCTGGCCAGGCATAGCAAGATATGCACCATATACCCGTGTCCTTACGTTCACTGTTTCACACAAGTTAGGAATATTGGTTTATAACAAAACAATTTACAGATACATCATACCTGGTGAGTTCGGCTTTGTGATCGGATTTTTTTTGAATCGAATGGCTCTTCCCATCTATCAAGAGCTCAATGGTTTGAGTTTAAGTGTTCATGACGCACTCAAATCCCTCAAACCGTTGGCTCTGATACCAACTTGTGACACCCTAGTCACTTCCATGTCCCCACCGGACATTTTACCCAATATTTGATAAATTACGTTTAGGTCCCGGTAAAAATAAAAACAACTTTTGTGTTCTAGAAACCTTTAAACATACTATTACCAATACCTGTAAAAAAACAAGTTTAAGTTTAAGTATGCTTACAAATTCCACCACACGAGCCTTCATGTTCGATTCCCGATCACCTTCACCGCCCACCCTACTATTTTGTACCTGTAGCACCACATTTTAATTCACCATTAGTTCGTTAGAACTAAGTAAGATTACCTCATCATTCACCAAGTATATTCCATAACACCATATGGATACACTAATGAGGTTTCACATAAAATGTTGACAACAACATTTAACCACATACAAAACGATTTACTAACGGTTCGTTTTCAACCAAAACCTCAATATATCCCCATTCATGCACAATTATTATAATTTAATATAACACATATATTAACACCCAACACACCAATTGTGCATCATGTTTCACAAAGATCATAATTCACAAATTTGACACTTGAATTTCAAATGTCTACACCAAACATACACCTTACCAATCCAACATCCACACATTCGTAGATAACAGCATGTTCACACACCTTGTGAATCATGCAGCAACAATAACCACAATCATGATAACGGCATGTTCACACACCTTGTGAATCATGCAGCAACAATAACCACAATCATGATAACGGCATGTTCACACACCTTGTGAATCATGCAGCAACAATAACCACAATCATGATAACGGCATGTTCACACACCTTGTGAATCATGCAGCAACAATAACCACAATCATGATAACGGCATGTTCACACACCTTGTGAATCATGCAGCAACAATAACCACAATCATGATAACGGCATGTTCACACACCTTGTGAATCATGCAGCAACAATAGCCACAATCACATATAACACCATCACTTGTAGTATGGACTCACCCAGTCCTTAAGTACAAGTTCTATCAAATAGGTAACTTACCTTAATTTGAAGAGTTATCAAAAATCACCAACTCTTTTCCAGGCCTTCTAGAACTAGATTCACCTCCTCTTCCTATTATATATTTACATATAACAGGATTTAACAACATTAACACACAACTTGTGTTATTTATATAATCTAATTTATTTAACCTGTTTCATTCTTTATTTTCAATCAAAACCTCGTTAAGGCTTTTATCAATAACCCATGTGTAGAAATTAATCTACACATGTTCTTTATCATATTTAAATTATCACAACATCGTTTTACGCTAAAATCATTAACTTTCAACTTTACACGTTAATTTATCATTCTAAAGAATGATCCAAAACTATCACAACCGCTATGTAATCACCCCACTAATAATCATACTCAATAATATGAGTTTCATAACAAACGGGCATTATAACGGATCAAAATCAAAATTTCACAGTTAAAACATCAAATTCTCTGTTTCTAATCATCATATAATGCTCAAAACTCAACCCAATGTCACGATTCTAGAACCCTGGTTCATAATCCCATCAAATCCTTCAATGATGATTCAAAGATGAGAAAACGTGATTACCTCGAGTGGTTCACAACCTTGACTCGTGATTGAAACTCGATGTGATGGATCGTCACTCGGACCTTCCCCTCTTCTCTTTTCTTCTTCTTCTTTATTTTCTTCCTTTCTCTCTTCTTCTTTCTTTCTTTCTTTTTTTTTTCTCTCTTTTGGCTTCTGTCGAACACCCCCTCCCCCTTTAATTTTTTTTGTTCCTTCTAGAATTCTTACATCATGCATACATATACGTAGATTTTTTTTCCTTTTTGTGGTTTCCATGTATCCACGTATGTGTGTGTATATATATATATATATATATTTTGTTATCCACCACATATATATGTTTTGACTTTATTTTATTGTTATTTAATTTTTTTCTTTTGTTGATCACTTATCCACACTCATATATATTTATATATTTCATTATTATTTTAAAAAAAACGGGTCGTTACAAATATCCCCTCCTTACAAAGGTTTCGTCCTCGAAACCGGTTACTCATAAAAAAGAAAAGGATAAAATTTCCTCATTTCCTCTTCTGACTCCCACGTTGCGTCAGATCCTCTTCTATTTTTCCATTGGACCTTCACCTGGTTCAAGGACTTATTTCTGAGTTGTTTGACTTTTCGATCTAATATAGCTACCGGCTTTTCCACATAGTTCAACTTGTCATCAATTTCCAAGTCTTCTAGTGGCACATAAGCCGATTCGTCAGCCAGACATTTTCTCAGATATGACACATGGAAAGTATCGTGTATACCACTCAATTCTTCTGGTAGCTCAAGGCGATAAGCAACATTACCTATCCGAGCTATAATTCTGAATGGCCCGATGAAACGCGGACTTAATTTTCCCCGTTTCCGAAAACGAATCACACCCTTCCAAGGGGAAACCTTTAACAGTACAAAGTCTCCCACTTGAAACTCAATCGGTCGTCTCCGTTTATCCGCATACGACTTTTGACGGTCTTGTGCCGCCTTCAAGTGAGCTCGAATTTGATCAATTCGCTGATTTGTAACTTTCAGTATTTCTTTATTTTCCAGCTCACGTGGCCCAACTTCTCCCCAGCAAACGGGGGTACGACATCGCCTTCCGTATAACATCTCATATGGAGGCATTTCCAACCCAGAATGATAACTGTTGTTATATGAAAATTCCGCCAGAGGTAGATAGTCATCCCAACTACCTCCAAAATCAATGATACACGCCGTAGCATATCCTCCTGCGTCTGAATGGTTCGTTCACTCTGACCATCAGTCTGGGGATGATACGCCGTGCTCAACAACAGTTTCGTGCCCAATTCCTTTTGAAAATTCCTCCAGAAATGCGAAGTGAATCGTGTGTCTCGATCGGACACAATCGTCACTGGTATGCCGTGACGCGACACTATTTCTTTCACATACACTTCAGCCATCTTCTCGGAAGAATATGATTCATGAATAGGAATAAAATGAGCACTTTTAGTCAACCGATCCACAATGACCCAAATTGCATCATACCCCTTTCGGGTTTTCGGAAGTTTAGTAATTAGGTCCATTGTGATGTGCTCCCATTTCCACATAGGAATCTCCAAGGGCTGTAATTTGCCATAAGGCTTTTGATGCTCAGCCTTAACTTGTAAACAAGTTAAACATTTCTCAACATATTTAGCAATATCTCGCTTCATACCTGGCCACCAGTAATTTACCCGAAGGTCTCGATACATTTTAGTGGCCCCCGGATGAATTGAGTATTTTGATTTATGAGCTTCCTCCATCAAATCAGTTTTCAAAGAGCAAGTGGATGGTATCCACACCTTACCCCATCTTGTCTTTAAACCACGACTATCTTCCTCCAGATTATGAGCTTGCCCCTTAATTCGGTCTCGTATCCAATTTTCTTCCTTTAAAGCTTCAATTTGAGCTTCTTTAATTTGATCCATCAAATCAGAGGAAATCACAATCTTCATTGCTGTAACTCGTATGGGTTCATGTTCTTGTTTCCTACTCAAGGCGTCTGCCACCACATTGGCTTTTCCCGGATGATAAAAGATTTCACAATCATAATCCTTGAGTAGTTCTATCCAACGTCTTTGCCTCATATTTAATTCCTTCTGTGTGAAGAAATATTTCAGGCTCTTATGATCAGTGTAAATTGTGCATTTCACACCATACAAGTAATGCCTCCAGATTTTTAAGGCAAACACCACCGCTGCTAATTCTAGATCATGAGTAGGATAGTTTACTTCATGAACTTTCAGCTGCCTCGACGCATAGGCAATCACTTTACCCCTTTGCATAAGAACACAACCAAGCCCAAGATAAGATGCATCAGAATACACCACAAAATCATCAGGTCCATATGGTAGAGTTAATACCGGTGCCTGAGTTAACTTGGACTTAAGTTCATTAAAAGCTTTTTCTTGATCCTCACCCCAAACAAATTTCACATCTTTTCTAGTCAGTTTAGTCAAAGGAGATGCAATTCTCGCGAAATCCTGTATAAACCGCCGATAATAACCGGCTAGATCAAGGAAACTTCTAATTTCAGTAGGAGTTTTAGGAGGACTCCATCTCATCACCGCTTGAACTTTCGAAGGATCAACAAGTATGCCATCCCACTTCCTTCTCCATTTTTCGTTTCTCCCCGCGATCTTCTTGTCTTTTTAACTCCAATTCACGCTCACGAGCGCAATCAATCAATTCAGACAAAGTTTCAAACTTTGATGGTATGAGAAACTCCTGGTACTTAGCATTCAACATACTATGGTACCGGTTAATCCACATTCGTTCAGTCCTAAGAAGATCAGGACAAAATTTAGCTTTATCATAGAACACTGCAGTAATAGTGTCTATATCCTCCTCCTTGTGCCTCATATGTAAAAACTCCTCAGTAATTCTATCAATAGCAGCCTGAGGACAAAATCGTTTAAGGAACAACTCCTTAAATGCACCCCACTTCAATTCCTTAATTCCATCCCGACCCTTCTTCTTTCGGAGAAGTTCCCACCAATCTTTTGCTCGTTCTTTCAATTGGTTTCCAGCAAACATTACCTCGTCAGAAGGATCACAATGACACGTTTCAAACGTGCTTTCCATATCTGTTATCCACCTTTGGCTCAACAGTGGATCCACTTCACCTTTAAATTCCGTTGGCTTACAAGCCACAAACTCTTTGTAAGTAACCTTTTTAGAAGGTTTTTCCCCACCCATTTCATCTTTAAGAGTTGCAAACTCTTCACTTATAAAATTCTTTAATGAAGCTTGTAATCCATCTAGACGAGTTGGTAAGGTAGCTTCAAATGCTTTAGCTACCTCCTCCCTCACCATCATTTGCAATTCGGTGAGTTGTTCTTCCTCATGTCCCATCCTCTTGGGATTATGTTCATCAGCCATTTTATGACTGAAATAATATAACACATCATTAGTTTACATATTTATACTCCACATATATGCAAACCACATACTCCAAACCACATACTCGTCCTTAACAGACTTATACATTACATATTCATGTGTCTTTATTGAATATTCACACTCTTGTGAATTACTCAATTATTTAACTAATACCAACACATCTGTGATTTTAACCAATCACATACATCTCGTATTCACATCCCACCAATACCTCCATATACTGATGTGAAATAATGTTCCTAAGGATACGTTCATATCGTGTATATGTTACTAAGCTGGCCAGGCATAGCAAGATATGCACCATATACCGGTGTCCTTTCGTTCACTGTTTCACACAAGTTAGGAATATTGGTTTATAACAAAACAATTTACAGATACATCATACCTGGTGAGTTCGGCTTTGTGATCGGATTTTTTTTGAATCGAACGGCTCTTCCCATCTATCAAGATCTCAATGGTTTGAGTTTAAGTGTTCATGACGCACTCAAATCCCTCAAACCGTTGGCTCTGATACCAACTTGTGACACCCCAGTCACTTCCATGTCCCCATCGGACATTTTACCCAATATTTAATAAATTACGTTTAGGTCCCAGTAAAAATAAAAACAACTTTTGTGTTCTAGAAACCTTTAAACATATTATTACCAACACCTGTAAAAAAACAAGTTTAAGTTTAAGTATGTTTACAAATTCCACCAAACCTTTATTACACAAAGGCTTCACGCATGTTCGATTATTTATATATTAAACCACCACACGAGCCTTCATGTTCGATTCCCGATCACCTTCACCGCCCACCCTACTATTTTGTACCTGTAGCACCACATTTAAATTCACCATTAGTTCGTTAGAACTAAGTAAGATTACCTCATCATTCACCAAGTATATTCCATAACACCATATGGATACACTAATGAGGTTTCACATAAAATGTTGACAACAACATTTAACCACATACAAAACGATTTACCAACGGTTCGTTTTTAACCAAAACCTCAATATATCCCCATTCATGCACAATTATTATAATTTAATATAACACATATATTAACACCCAACACACCAATTGTGCATCATGTTTCACAAAGATCGTAATTCACAAATTTGACACTTGTAGATAACAGCATGTTCACACACCTTGTGAATCATGCAGCAACAATAACCACAATCATGATAACGGCATGTTCACACACCTTGTGAATCATGCACAACAATAACCACAATCATGATAACGGCATGTTCACACACCTTGTGAATCTTGCAGCAACAATAGCCACAATCACATATAACACCATCACTTGTAGTATGGACTCACCCAGTCCTTAAGTACAAGTTCTATCAAATAGGTAACTTACCTTAATTTGAAGAGTTATCAAAAATCACCAACTCTTTTCTAGGCCTTCTAGAACTAGATTCACCTCCTCTTCCGATTATATATTTACATATAACATGATTTAACAACATGAACACACAACTTGTGTTATTTATATAATCTAATTCATTTAACCTGTTTCATTCTTTATTTTCAATCAAAACCTCGTTAAGGCTTTTATAATAACCCATGTGTAGAAATTAATCTACACATGTTCTTTATCATATTTAAATTATCACATCGTTTTACGCTAAAATCATTAACTTTCAACTTTACACGTTAATTTATCATTCTGAAGAATGATCCAAAACTATCACAACCGCTCTGTAATCACCCCACTAATAATCATACTCAATAATATGAGTTTCATAACAAACGGGCATTATAACGGATCAAAATCAAAATTTCACAGTTAAAACATCAAATTCTCTGTTTCTAATCATCATATAATGCTCAAAACTCAACCCAATGTCACGATTCTAGAACCCTGGTTCATAATCCCATCAAATCCTTCAATGATGATTCAAAGATGAGAAAACGTGATTACCTCGAGTGGTTCACAACCTTGACTCGTGATTGAAACTCGATGTGATGGATCGTCACTCGGACCTTCCCCTCTTCTCTTTTCTTCTTCTTCTTTATTTTCTTCCTTTCTCTCTTCTTCTTTCTTTCTTTCTTTTTTTTTTCTCTCTTCTGGCTTCTGTCGAACACCCCCCCCCCTTTAATTTTTTTTGTTCCTTCTAGAATTCTTACATCATGCATACATATACGTAGATTTTTTTTCCTTTTTGTGGTTTCCATGTATCCACGTATGTGTGTGTATATATATATATATATTTTTTGTTATCCACCACATATATATGTTTTGACTTTATTTTATTGTTATTTAATTTTTTTCTTTTGTTGATCACATATCCACACTCATATATATTTATATATTTCATTATTATTTAAAAAAAAATGGGTCGTTACAAATATCCCCTCCTTACAAAGGTTTCGTCCTCGAAACCGGTTACTCATCAATAAGAAAAGGATAAAATTTTCTCATTTCCTCTTCTGACTCCCACGTTGCGTCAGATCCTCTTCTATTTTTCCATTGGACCTTCACCTGGTTCAATGACTTATTTCTGAGTTGTTTGACTTTTCGATCTAATATAGCTACCGGCTTTTCCACATAGTTCAACTTGTCATCAATTTCAAAGTCTTCTAGTGGCACATAGTGTCACACCCCGAGCCGGCGGGGTTGGATCGAAGTCCCCGTCGGGCGGAAGGTTCTCGAGGCGCGATATCGTGAGTGATAATCGTGATGATCAGATTGTTTACATTGCATCAATGTTAAGAATAACTAAAGCACAATAACATCAAGCTAGGATTACAAAGTTAAATTACATTTGACAATGTTCAGTAATTTAACTAAATAACCTATCAAAAGAATCAAATGCATCAATCTTGTATCTGTACAAGATCTCAAAAGTGACTTGCTTCTGTAACAAAATTTGTGCTTTCCAAAAGTCTACTAGGTCCTCTAACTGAGTATCCTAGTATGCATTCCTGAAGTCTGAGCCTATTCCTGTGCATCACCTGAGAAAGCATGTGAGAAAAACAAAGTCAACACAATGGTTGGTGAGTTCATGTAGTTTTAGTATTTGTAAAATAGCTTTTGCAAACCTTTTTGGTAAAACCTTAACCTCATTAATAATTGTATCATCCAACTCGGTATGCTTATATATAGGACATACCCCTGATTCGAGCCTACGACCCACCCAGACGCCGTCCCACCACATACTAAGTCGCATAGGACATTGCTATTTAATGATAATTAAGCATTTTACCTACCATTCGATTCATTCTTCATCATAGCTTTAGTGTACTGTTTCAAAGTTTACAAGTCTATAGCATTTGTATGTATTAGTTTCAATATAAGTTTAACAAGCATCATGTTTAAAAGTTTATGTTATTGACCCAAAAGCATTCATGTTTCCCCCTAGGTAACGACCTTAATCTCATTAACACCACCTGTATCATCCAACTCGGTATGCTTATATATAGGGCATACCCCTGAGTTGAGCTTACGACCCGCCCAGACGCCGTCCCACCACATACTAAGTCGCATAGAACATTGCTGTTAATGATAATTAAGCGTCTTACCTACCATCCATTTCGTTTATAGCTTTAGCACTATGTTTAAGTTTATAGCATGAGTGAACATTGAGGAATCACTGTATGGCAAGCACTGAATGGCCATCAGTCTACTCCTCGAGTCATGACTATGAAGGTCACCCTATGGCACGCACTGAGAGGCCGACGGTCTGTTCCTTCAAGTCCCAACTATGTAGAACACCCCATGGCAAGCACTGAGAGGCCAATTTAGTATGTTCTATCATAGTTAATAGTTTTAGCATTCAACTTTATAGCATTTAAATAGTTTAACAACCGGTGAGGCAAGCACTGAGAGGCCAAACCGTTGCTTTTGCATGACAAGTTTATAGCATTCAAGTTTAACAACCGGTGAGGCAAGCACTGAGAGGCCAAACCGTTGCTTTTGCATGACAAGTTTATAGCTTTCAAAGTTTAACAACCGGTGAGGCAAGCACTGAGAGGCCAAACCGTTGCTTTTGCATGACAAGTTTATAGCATTCAAAGTTTAACAACCGGTGAGGCAAGCACTGAGAGGCCAAACCGTTGCTTTTGCATGACAAGTTTTATAGCATTCAAAGTTTATAGCATTATGAGCACTTCAAGCATTTCGAGCATTTAAGCATGATAAGCATATAGTATTTGCATTGTAGCATTAGCACGTGGCATTAGCATATAGCATTAGTGTTAAACCTTAGCATGTAGCATTAGTATTTAGCATTAGCATTTAGTATTTGCATATAGAATTAGTATTCAAGCTTTAGTATTGAGTATGTGGTTTAAGCATATAGTTTATAGCGTAAGCATTAAGCGTATAGTTTAAGCATATAGTTTATAGCATAAGCATCAAATGTATAGTTTAAGAATATAGTTTCTAGCATAAGCATTAAGCATCTAGTTTAAGAATTTAATTTATAGCATAAGCATTTAGCATCTAGTTTAGAAATATAGTTTATAGCATAAGCATTAAGCATCTAGTTTAAGAATTTAATTTATGGCATAAGCATTAAGCATCTAGTTTAAGCTTTAAGTTTGTAGCATAAGCATCAAGAATAAGTGTAAAAGCATTTTATCAAGCATTTGTTTAAATGTATAACATGCTTCTCAGTCCCGAAGTAAAATCAAAACAGTTAGAAAAGGGACAAATGAACTCACCTTATATCCGTAGTGTTTGACTAAGTAGAATAAGAATACACGCTCTCTTTGTTTGCACTTGATATGATGTTCACGTTCCTGTATTGATTTCATAGTGTTTGTAGTTCATGAGTATTTGTTTGTAATGATTAGTGCGCATGTAAATGTTAGTGTTAGCCCTAAAGTTGGCTAACACTTGCGAGTCTTGTTCGTCATCCGGCCCATTAATTTCAAATTATCATCTTCATATGAGACTTTTAAACCCTTATGTAGTTTGCGTAAAAACTTGTCATCACCTTATGACCAAACAAATGATATTCTATAAATACCTTTATCCTTTATTGTTATCGTTTCCATTGTTTATTCAAACGTTTATCACCTATTCAAAGTCCATTGGGCCGGATAACCTATTGGACTAATTAATGTGAAATTGGGCCTAGCATTGGTGTGTGTGGGCCGGTTTTGTGCGTTGGGCCGAGATAATCCAAATGGGCCGAAGGATTTATGTTGGGCCGGTTAAAGGAAAAATCATGGGCCGAAACTATGTGGCTTATGGTTTTCGATTGGACCTTAATGTTCTTATTGGGCCATAACAAAGAAATGGGCCTACTATAGACTTAGAACATTTAAGATGCCTTTGGCCCAATTTCCTAGTCTATTGGGCCGAGATGTTGAACCAACACAACACCATGAGCTACCTATCCACTATAAACCGGGTACTAGGCTGGGCCTACTGTTGGGCCGACCCAGTTGAGATGCGGTTGAGATTGGAACCAGCGAACCTATTGGATTTTCTTGACTAAGGTTCGGCTAAGGTTAAAATTTTATAACCATGCATAAGGGTTCGGCTCTAGATCAAATGGTTCGGCTAGTCCCATGTGTCTCTAAGTTCAGCGACAAAAGCTTAAGAGTTCGGTGATCCATGCAAATAAAAGGGTTCGTGACTGATTATAGTCATGCAAGGTTCGCTTGGGTTCGGTTACAACAATTTAGGGTTCGGCTGATGGTGGCAAACGAACCAAAGGTTCGCTGTTGAGTCCAATGGTTCGTGAAGAAGTATGGTTCAGTGCTACCCCACCCAAGGGTTCGTTCATGGTTCGTCCTATAAGGTGTGGCTGGAAAGGTTCGTTGCCCTCCTAAGGTTCGGCCGTAGTTGGTGTTCAGGAGATGTTCGCGTCTGGTTGATACATCAAGGGTTCGGCCACCTTAGTGAAGGTTCGGCCGATGAAGTGTGAGCTGGAGGTTCGGTGGTAGTTGCAAGGCGATTTTGACCAGCTCCAATGTAACGAACCTGTTCATCATCATCATACTAAATCTGGTTTTGGGTCACTCCTATGATCGACACAAGTGTGATCATCTCGTCAAGTGTGATCTCATGGTGTAAAGGTCTCAAGACAATCCGATGGGTGTGTGGGTCGACTATAAGGTCTAGAAAACCCTATTTCCCAGAAATTTTATGGCCTCATACCTCGTAATCGGCTGGGTAACTTTGTAGATCCGTTGTACTTCCTTGTAGAGGGCTTCGAGATGATCGTTTAGGCGCAAGAATCACGTGATTTCGTTAAGAATTGAGGGAGATATGAAGCTTCAAAGTTGAGAAATGGTGATGAAGGTGGAAACTGGATTTTTGGATCTAGAGAGAGAGTGGTGAGGGTGAAAATGAAACAAATGTGATCATCTAAGGTTTATATACCCCGGGGTGGTTCGGGTTCGTTTCGGTTGCTCGGTTCGCGTTTTCGTCGCGTATCCGGCACGTTACGCGCGTTTTTCGTAAATTAAATAAAAAGAATTATTTTAAACCACTTGGATAGTATTTATTTCTAAAAATTATTTTATATTTCGTTGCGTTCATATATTTATCGAATCATAATGTTTTACGCGTTTTATTAATTCATTCGTGATTTAATTAAATAGTTTAATTTAATTTATTTATGATGAGTTTCAAAATTGTAAAAAAGGAAATATTTTATTTCCTTAAATTTATTATCGTTCGTATAGTTTTTCGTGTTCGTTTTCGTTTCATCAGAACGCGTCGCCATCGCGCGTATTCGTTCGAATCGTCATTCGGACGAACACGTCGATGGTTTGGCTTTCTGATTCTTGTTTTCTACTGTTCCCTCATTATTTCAGAATGTTAAACTCTCAGAATCATTCATACAGATCGTCACCTATACGAATAATTCGTCTGTTTAGCATTCCGTAACAACAACCGTTATGGTTTTGTTTTGTTTAACCTCGCATACGTTTATACAAAATAGCATCAAATCGAGTGTCTGTGTTTCAACACTGTGTTGTCTGATATGTTTCTGACTGTTAAACCCTAAGGTTTTAATCAGATTCAGACAATCGCATTATAGTTTCATGTTAAGCATAATGTATCAACATAGTTTCATGTAATGTGTACCTGAGTTACTGTACTATCTACAGTGCAACCTACTGTTCCGGTAACGATTTCGGCAAAGATGTTACACATAAGCCGATTTGTCAGCCAGACATTTTCTCAGATATGACACATGGAAAGTATCGTGTATACCACTCAATTCTTCCGGTAGCTCAAGGCGATAAGCAACATTACCTATCCGAGCTATAATTCTGAATGGCCCGATGAAACGCGGACTTAATTTTCCCCGTTTCCGAAAACGAATCACACCCTTCATAGGGGAAACCTTTAACAGTACAAAGTCTCCCACTTGAAACTCAATCGGTCGTCTCCGTTTATCCGCATACGACTTTTGACGGTCTTGTGCCGCCTTCAAGTGAGCTCGAATTTGATCAATTCGCTGATTTGTAACTTTCAGTATTTCTTTATTTTCCAGCTCACGTGGCCCAACTTCTCCCCAGCAAACGGGGGTACGACATCGCCTTCCGTATAACATCTCATATGGAGGCATTTCCAACCCAGAATGATAACTGTTGTTATATGAAAATTCCGCCAGAGGTAGATAGTCATCCCAACTACCTCTAAAATCAATGATACACGCCGTAGCTGTGACACCCTAATCCCACACGGATCAGAAAACACTTGTTTAAACATAAAAACGTTGCGGAATTTGGTCCCATAAAAATTTTTTTGTAAGGGTTTGTTTGAAAACTCAATAAACAACCCTTTATAACTTGTCACATTCAAAAACCAACACAAACTTGTTTAAAAACCACTTATATAGTTTAGTATATACAAATTCATCTATTTTTTTAAATAAACAAGTCTTCTCAATATTAACTTGTATCGCTCGAAGCTTCATTCGATCCAATATCATCCTTTTCCGATCACATTCGCCTTTATTACTTAAGTACCTGCATAACACACGTTGTTTTCACCATTAGTTCGTTAGAACTAAGTAAGAGCACCTAAAAAACTTTAACACATATTTATGGAACATTCCCAAGGGTTACAGTGCCTTAGAATGCCACTCAAACACCCAAACACGAATTCAGAAAAACTGTTTGGCTAATTACAACACTATTCTCAAATTATTGGCTCATCCAATTACCCACACACTAGTGGTTTCACCAATTTAAACTCCCGGCTCATCCGGTTATCCACACTCTAGTGGTTTGACTCAATATTACCAACTCATTTGGTTGTCCACCCTCTAGTGGTTTAATTGATCAATTTCACCGGCTCATCCGGTTATCCACACTCATGTGGTATCATGAAATCATCTACCGGCTCATCCGGCTAATTTTATGCAATTTATATTACACATACAACTCAAGCATAACATTCATATTGAAACTAAAAATGCCTTCTCATAGGTCTTTTAACTCAATTAGTTTCATTAGTCAAGTTATGCACAATCAATATATATATGAACACCAACAATCAAGTAGACTCTTTCTACTACTTATATGTAATTTTATAGTAAGTTGGGTAACTTACACACCATTGTGTATAAATACTCATATGTCAAATGAGTCAATCATATAGTAAACACAATTTACTAATGGACACCTAAAGTCACTTAACACAATCTCACACATTGTGAATTTAGCCACGTTTTAAACACAACTCATTTCAATTAAGTGACTTACAACCCATACACATACACAATCTAATCAAAAAGTCACACACACATTTCAATTCTAACAATAATTAAACAAAACACATAACTTTGACTTTAAAAGTCAACATACTGGTAGCTACTACCATAAGTCAATAGTCTACTAACACTTTCATACCCTCAATGTAAACTCTAACCACACACATTACGGTTTACATTTATGTTTACGCACTCATTGCACCACATACACATATTAACCCTCATGGTTATTAAGTTTAGTCTACTCACTAGTAGATAATACGATTGCCACCACAATCTTATTGTACACTTATTTGTAGATTTAATTTAACACACACACATATTGTGTTTAATCCACATAATTACTATGCAGCACCTGTCACCCAAAACATTAATGTCACACCCGTGTGACTTACACGCCCGTCGTGTATAAATGCCCATATATCCAATGGGTCAATCACATAGTAAACATAATTACTATTCAACACCTGTCACTCAAGACATCCACATCACACTCATTGTGATTTACACACTCATAGTGTATTGTTGCCCATATCACCAATGGGTCAACCACATAGTAAATTCAATTTACTAACCATTACTTAGAGTCAATTTACCTTAATCACACACCTTGTGAATTTAACAACATATTAAGTGACTCAATCGATTAGGTGACTTACCTTTGGTCCAAAGCTCTAATTACAAAGCAAGCTCATTTCCTTGCATGTGGACTTTATTTTCATCACCTATGCACACATTGCAATCATCTTAACATACACATACATACAATCAAGTTCAACCCACTTGACCCGTTTGACTTTCTCAAAGTCAATTCATCACACAATTGACTTTATCTTACTACATATAGCAAATTTTAGCCAATTATCACAATCAATCATATTATATGCCTCCCTTAGGCATTTCATCAAATATTGATGTTCATTACACTAGTTATGATCCTAATTATCCCATGATTATCCATAATCACCCATTTTAGTCTATATTCACCCAAGATCATAACTTTTATCAATTTTAACATCAATTTATTGCATATTAACATTTAACCCATGGATTATGATCCATATCCACCCAACAACGCTTTCTTACATGAGTTCTACCCAAAACCCATCATTCCCATCAAAACCCATGAACAAGTATCTTAGATACTTATAAAACATTTATTTAGATGTACATAACCCACTAGTATCATCTATTTATGTTCAACATCACCCATACTCAATTTCCCATTTTTATCACATTATGGAAAATCTTATTTTTGTGCAGCAACTTTCTGAGTTGCTGCTGTAATCAACATTTTTGACACATTTACAATATGTTTTAGCTCTTCATGTTCAAAGATGGGTTGTAGTAGACTCTTAGACCTTTCCAAGCATATAAAATACGCCTCAAACGGATACACGGTTGATTTTATACACAATTTACAAAATCAGGTCTGCACCTTTAATTTCACAATTCAGCTTGCTGAATTTTTCTATGTTTCTGCTGTAATTGCCATTTTAACCCATTTTAAGTTTGTTTTCAGCTTTTCATGTCAAAAGATGGATTGTAGCCCTTTCAAAGAGCTTTCTAAGCATATAAGGCTCATTTTCTCATGATTTTTCTATGATTTTATACAGATTTTACAATAACAGTACAGCAACACAATTTCTTTCAATTCAGCATATAATCTCTTTTCTTTCAAGCAATTCATCAAACACCACATGTGCATGATTTACTAACTCGTTTTTCATTCAATTTCAGCCATCATAAAATCTCCCATGAACACCCATGTTCATAATCATTGATTTCTAATCAAATTAGATGTTTAGTTACTTGATCACCCATATACTTATGGTTTCTAACCCATTTAAACAACCAATTTCAAGATTTAAACTAAACCCTAACTTTGTTCATCTTAAAAACTTTCAACCAACATCATGAATGAGATTAGAATCACTTACAAGATGTTAGATAACACTTATAGATAGGATTAGAAGCTTAAATCTTGAATTTCATCCACAAAATCAACGAGCTTGGAGGTTAGGGCTTGAAGTTCTTCTTCTCCCTTTTCTCTTCTCTGCTTCTCACGTAAAATACACACACATACAAGAGTTTTTTTTTTTTTTGAACTTTGACCAGGTCAAAGTCTTTTAACCTCTATTTTTACAACTTTGCCCATTTGGCAAGTTTAGTCCCTCAACCTTTTAATTAGTTAACCCACTTAACCAATCTAATTAAGTTAGTTACTAGTTAACTATAATACTCCAAATGTTATTATATTATTATCACAACATTATTGAAAATATAATAACGTTTAATTATTAAAATACACACGACCGTTAAAACGGGTCGTTACAGTAGCATATCCTCCAGCGTCTGAATGGTTCGTTCACTCTGACCATCAGTCTGGGGATGATACGCCGTGCTCAACAACAGTTTCGTGCCCAATTCCTTTTGAAAATTCCTCCAGAAATGCGAAGTGAATCGTGTGTCTCGATCGGACACAATCGTCACTGGTATGCCGTGACGCGACACTATTTCTTTCACATACACTTCAGCCATCTTCTCGGAAGAATATGATTCACGAATAGGAATAAAATGAGCACTTTTAGTCAACCGATCCACAATGACCCAAATTGCATCATACCCCTTTCGGGTTTTCGGAAGTTTAGTAATTAGGTCCATTGTGATGTGCTCCCATTTCCACATAGGAATCTCCAAGGGCTGTAATTTGCCATAAGGCTTTTGATGCTCAGCCTTAACTTGTAAACAAGTTAAACATTTCTTTAATTTGATCCACCAAATCAGAGGAAATCACAATCTTCATTGTTGTAACTCGTATGGGTTCATGTTCTTCTTTCCTACTCAAGGCGTCTGCCACCACATTGGCTTTTCCCGGATGATAAAAGATTTCACAATCATAATCCTTGAGTAGTTCTATCCAACGTCTTTGCCTCATATTTAATTCCTTCTGTGTGAAGAAATATTTCAGGCTCTTATGATCAGTGTAAATTGTGCATTTCACACCATACAAGTAATGCCTCCAGATTTTTAAGGCAAACACCACCGCTGCTAATTCTAGATCATGAGTAGGATAGTTTACTTCATGAACTTTCAGCTGCCTCGACGCATAGGCAATCACTTTACACCTTTGCATAAGAACACAACCAAGCCCAATATAAGATGCATCAGAATACACCACAAAATCATCAGGTCCATCTGGTAGAGTTAATACCGGTGCCTGAGTTAACTTGGACTTAAGTTCATTAAAAGCTTTTTCTTGATCCTCACCCCAAACAAATTTCACATATTTTCTAGTCAGTTTAGTCAAAGGAGATGCAATTCTCGCGAAATCCTGTATAAACCGCCGATAATAACCGGCTAGACCAAGAAAACTTCTAATTTCAGTAGGAGTTTTAGGAGGACTCCATCTCATCACCGCTTGAACTTTCGAAGGATCAACAAGTATGCCATCAGCACACACCACATGTCCCAAAAACTGGACTTCACGCAACCAAAATGCGCATTTCGAAAATTTGGCATATAGTTTTTCCTTCGTAAAGTTTCAAGGACTTCACGCAAATGACAAGCATGATTACCCTCATTTTTAGAATAAATAAGGATGTCATCGATAAAAACAATGACAGATCAATCCAACATTGGGCGACACACCCGATTCATCAAATCCATGAACGCAGCCGGTGCATTTGTCAATCCAAACGACATCACAAGAAATTCATAATGACCGTAACGAGTACGGAAAGCGGTCTTGGGAATATCTTCCTCTTTACCCTTGAGTTGATGATAACCCGAGCGAAGATCGATTTTGGAAAACCACGACGCTCCTTGCAACTGATCAAAAAGATCATCAATTCTAGGTAGAGGATATCGGTTTTTCACAGTTACTTTGTTCAATTCTCTATAATCAATACACATTCTAAGGCTTCCGTCTTTCTTTTTAACAAACAGAATTGGTGCACCCCACTGGGAGATACTTGGACGGATAAAGCCTTTATCTAAAAGGTCTTGTAACTGTGTCATCAATTCTTTCAATTCAGATGGTGCCAACCGATATGGAGCTTTAGCTATGGGCTTAGCCCCAGGAATGAGATCAATCTTAAACTCAACTTCTCTATCACAAGGAATTCCCGGTAAATCATCCGGAAACACATAAGGAAAATCCCTGACTACTGGAACATCCTTAAGTTCCTTTACCTCATTCCTTACATCAATAACATAAGCTAAGAATGATTGACCCCCATGGTTCATGTAATTCATAGCTTTAGCTAAGGAACACAATATGGTTCCACCTCGTTTCTCTCCCTGAATACATACTTCATAACCACCCGGAGATATTAATTAAATAACCTTTCGGTTACATACAATGTTAGCTCCATATTTAGACAACCAATCCATTCCAATCACAACATCAAATTCTCCCAAGATCATTGGAATCAAATCAACCTCATAATCCTCACCATCAATGGTGAGTTTACATCTATGATAGATGTCATACACTAAGAAACTCTTAGAATCATCTATTTTTACCGTTAATGGACAAGGTAGCTTAGCTAGTACAAACGAATCATGATTCACAAATTTCACAGATATAAAAGAGCGACTAGCTCCAGAATCAAACAATATATAAGCAGGCAAGGAATTTATATGAAAAGTACCTGTCACCACGTCTGAAGTGACTTTAGCCTCTTCCGCCGTAATTTTGAAGGCTCTACCCTTTGGTGGGGGTATTTCAACCTTCTTGCCACTACCTTGGGCCTTAAAAGACCCACCACTCGTACCTCCTTGACCTGCCCCTTTCAACTCTGGGCATTCACTTCGTCGATGCCCCGGTTTATAACAGTTGTAGCACAGATTGAGTGCACTGGCACATTGAGAGGCAAGATGCCCCGGCTTGCCACATTTATAACATACAACTGATTTAAAGTAACATTCCCCAAAATGTTTCCTTCCACATTTTAAACAATGTTTAGCCTCTCCCAAAGAAATAAACTTTTTCGGTGGACTAACAAATTTACCCTTTTTAGAGGATCCCACTTCCTTCTCCATTTTTCGTTTCTCCCCGCGATCTTCTTGTCTTTTTAACTCCAATTCACGCTCACGAGCGCAATCAATCAATTCAGACAAAGTTTCAAACTTTGATGGTATAAGAAACTCCCGGTACTTAGCATTCAACATACTATGGTACTTGTTAATCCACATTCGTTCAGTCCTAAGAAGATCAGGACAAAATTTAGCTTTATCATAGAACACTGCAGTAATAGTGTCTATATCCTCCTCCTTGTGCCTCATATGTAAAAACTCCTCAGTAATTCTATCAATAGCAGCCTGAGGACAAAATCGTTTAAGGAACAACTCCTTAAATGCACCCCACGTCAATTCCTTAATTCCATCCCGACCCTTCTCTTTTCGGAGAAGTTCCCACCAATCTTTTTCTCGTTCTTTCAATTGGTTTCCAGCAAACATTACCTCGTCAGAAGGATCACAATGACACGTTTCAAACGTGCTTTCCATATCAGTTATCCACCTTTGGCTCAACAGTGGATCCACTTCACCTTTAAATTCCGTTGGCTTACAAGCCACAAACTCTTTGTAAGTAACCTTTTTAGAAGGTTTTTCCCCACCCATTTCATCTTTAAGAGTTGCAAACTCTTCACTTATAAAATTCTTTAATGAAGCTTGTAATCCATCTAGACGAGTTGGTAAGGTAGCTTCAAATGCTTTAGCTACCTCCTCCCTCACCATCATTTGCAGTTCGGTGAGTTGTTCTTCCTCATGTCCCATCCTCTTGGGATTATGTTCATCAGCCATTTATGACTGAAATAATATAACACATCATTAGTTTACATATTTATACTCCACATATATGCAAACCACATACTCCAAACCACATACTCGTCCTTAACGGACTTATACATTACATATTCATGTGTCTTTATTGAATATTCACACTCTTGTGAATTACTCAATTATTTAACTAATACCAACACATCTGTGATTTTAACCAATCACATACATCTCGTATTCACATCCCACCAATACCTCCATATACTGATGTGAAATAATGTTCCTAAGGATACGTTCATATCGTGTATATGTTACTAAGCTGGCCAGGCATAGCAAGATATGCACCATATACTCGTGTCCTTTCGTTCACTGTTTCACACAAGTTAGGAATATTGGTTTATAACAAAACAATTTACAGATACATCATACCTGGTGAGTTCGGCTTTGTGATCGGATTTTTTTTTAATCGAACGGCTCTTCCCATCTATCAAGAGCTCAATGGTTTGAGTTTAAGTGTTCATGACGCACTCAAATCCCTCAAACCGTTGGCTCTGATACCAACTTGTGACACCCCAGTCACTTCCATGTCCCCACCGGACATTTTACCCAATATTTAATAAATTACGTTTAGGTCCCAGTAAAAATAAAAACAACTTTTGTGTTGTACAAACCTTTAAACATACTATTACCAACACCTGTAATAAAACAAGTTTAAGTATGTTTACAAATTCCACCAAACCTTTATTACACAAAAGCTTCACGCATGTTCGATTATTTATATATTAAACCACCACACGAGCCTTCATGTTCGATTCCCGATCACCTTCACCGCCCACCCTACTATTTTGTACCTGTAACACCACATTTAAATTCACCATTAGTTCGTTAGAACTAAGTAAGATTACCTCATCATTCACCAAGTATATTCCATAACACCATATGGATACACTAATGAGGTTTCACATAAAATGTTGACAACAACATTTAACCACATACAAAACGATTTACTAACGGTTCGGTTTCAACCAAAACCTCAATATATCCCCATTCATGCACAATTATTATGATTTAATATAACACATATATTAACACCCAACACACCAATTGTGCATCATGTTTCACAAAGATCGTAATTCACAAATTTGACACTTGAATTTCAAATGTCTACACCAAACATACACCTTACCAATCCAACATCCACACATTCGTAGATAACAGCATGTTCACACACCTTGTGAATCATGCAGCAACAATAACCACAATCATGATAACGGCATGTTCACACACCTTGTGAATCATGCACAACAATAACCACAATCATGATAACGGCATGTTCACACACCTTGTGAATCATGCAGCAACAATAGCCACAATCACATATAACACCATCACTTGTAGTATGGACTCACCCAGTCCTTAAGTACAAGTTCTATCAAATAGGTAACTTACCTTAATTTGAAGAGTTATCAAAAATCACCAACTCTTTTCCAGGCCTTCTAGAACTAGATTCACCTCCTCTTCCTATTATATATTTACATATAACAGGATTTACCAACATGAACACACAACTTGTGTTATTTATATAATCTAATTCATTTAACCTGTTTCATTCTTTATTTTCAATCAAAACCTCGTTAAGGCTTTTATCAATAACCCATGTGTAGAAATTAATCTACACATGTTCTTTATCATATTTAAATTATCACAACATCGTTTTACGCTAAAATCATTAACTTTCAACTTTACACGTTAATTTATCATTCTAAAGAATGATCCAAAACTATCACAACCGCTCTGTAATCACCCCACTAATAATCATACTCAATAATATGAGTTTCATAACAAACGGGCATTATAATGGATCAAAATCAAAATTTCACAGTTAAAACATCAAATTCTCTGTTTCTAATCATCATATAATGCTCAAAACTCAACCCAATGTCACGATTCTAGAACCCTGGTTCATAATCCCATCAAATCCTTCAATGATGATTCAAAGATGAGAAAACGTGATTACCTCGAGTGGTTCACAACCTTGGCTCGTGATTGAAACTCTATGTGATAGATCGTCACTCGGACCTTCCCCTCTTCTCTTTTCTTCTTTTTCTTTCTTTTCTTCCTTTCTCTCTTCTTTCTTTCTTTCTTTCTTTTTTTTTTCTCTCTTCTGGCTTCTGTCGAACACCCCCCCCTTTTAATTTTTTTTTCTTCCTTCTAGAATTCTTACATCATGCATACATATATACCTAGATTTTTTTTCCTTTTTGTGGTTTCCATGTATCCACGTATGTGTGTGTATATATATATTTTGTTATCCACCACATATATATGTGTTGACTTTATTTTATTGTTATTTAATTTTTTTCTTTTGTTGATCACTTATCCACACTCATATATATTTATATATTTTATTATTATTTTAAAAAAAACGGGTCGTTACAGATGGCTTCACATGAACTCTATCCTTCTAGCAATTCATAGCCCTCCAAAGCTTCCAAAATGGTTCCCAAAGCTCCAAAAATGCTCCTTTGCTTCAAAAATGGTCGAGAATGAATGTTCAAACGGCTGGGGAGCTTCTCCTTATAATTCTCACATTCAAGTTAGCTTTTTTCAAATTTTAAAACCTGTAGCATACCGCGAAGAACATTTAAACCAATTTCAGCGTATCACGATGGACAAAACAAGCGGGCAACTCCCGAATTCCTTCGCGTACCGTGAAGGTTTTCCTCTCCTTCTTAGCGTACCGCGACAGGTGAAAAATGATGAAAACTTGTCTTTTTCTCTTGATTTCAACCGGGGCTCGATTCCTTCGGGTTTCAACCTCGATTTCCGATCATTTTACTCGACAAACCTGTAAAAGCCACAAAATGTAAAAAGAAACTAAAAGTAACTATAAACGACGTATTTACAACTTAAAATCGACTCAAATTCACTTAAAAACCGGATGTGTTTTACTACTCATCAGTTATCCAAGTTATTGCTTTAAGAAATGAGTTATTATTTGTTCACAATCCTATATATATTTGGGGGATGGATTCACTAAAAAAGATTTTTACCTAAAAGGAGTAAGAATAAATGAGAATTTGACATGTAACATGCTAAAAATATAAAACCATAAATATAGTAAAAAAAACAAAATCCAGTACAAAAAATAAAAATCCAGTACAAAAAAATAAAAATCCAGTACAAAAAACAAAAATATAGTACAAAAATACAAAAATATAGTACAAAAAAAATACAAAACAAAAAAAAAGAATCAAGTACAAAAAATAAAAATATAGTACAAAAAATAATATGTTATACCTAAATTATCATGAAACATGTCAATTTTTATTAGTTCTTACTCTTAATATACAAAAATCTATTCTTATTTGATCTTTTTTGCCAATATGAGATTAGCCCACTTGGTAGAGACATTGTCTCTTAGAAAGGAGATATTGGATTCAAATCCAAGCAAGGAAGGAATATTAAGTGTAGTGTAGGAGTAAGATAGTATGTCTGTTAAAAAAAATTGATCTTTTCCTATATATATGTTTGTGTGTAATATAATATGTGTGTATATATATATTATTAATCGAGCCAAGCCACGAGCCGAGTCAGTGAGTCAAGCCACGAGCTCGAGTCAAGCAAACCCATGAGCTCGTGTCATATAAAAATATACTAATTACTACACAGAATCTACATGTAAAGAAAAGTTGATAATGATATGAAATAAGCAAAATGATGAAGGAAAATATAGGAACACCATTTGCGTGTTCCAGATGCGTGAGGAACAACGGATTTGTGGTTTCTAGACATGTTAGGATTTTGATCACATTTTGTGTCGTTTTTTAACCTAAAATTGTGTCGACATAAAACCATTGCTTAAATGATAGTATTATACACTTTGAGTAAGAAAAATATTCAATTAAGGTGTGGATTTATCTGATATTATATGAACTAAACACAAAAATGATGGGTTTTGGCTTATTAGCCTAAACTAGACATGTTTGGATTAATTTTGATCGCACCAACGAACATGTTTAGCAAAATATAGCCTGTTGAGTCGACCGAACGTGTTTTCAAGTAGACCTATTTGCTTATAATTTTTTTAAAACCTGTTTTAATAATATGGTAAAACAATTAGGTATTTTACGTTAAATTTTATAAAATTAAAGAGAAACAAGAAGTTTATAGCATACATATACATAGTTTGTTTTGCATGCATTATAATTTTTTGGTCGTGGAATTATAATTTTTAGATTTATTTATTGGTATCGTCTTTATATTGTATTGTATGAATGTTAAGTGAATTTAGAAGGACAAAAAATCTTTATATGACTTTAATGTAACACAAGAAAAAGTTTATTACTATTTGATGGAATTTTCCCTTATTATATATATACTTTCTGAAATATTAAAAATAAATTATAAATTCTGAAATTTAGAAAATAGATTATAAATTTAGAAAATAAATTATAAATTTTTGAAATCAAAAAATATGAAATCGAAAATAAAGTTACAAGTAGAATATTTGAAAATAAATTATTTATCTCAAATTGTAATGAGCTAAGGTTAGCTTTGTTTTAGCATAAAACTTTTGCCAAACTTGAGTTGTGTTCCTCAATTCGGTATATGAAAGACATCAACAAACCGAAAGACATGTAGGAGTTCTCGTTCGGATGAAGCGTTCGACAAACTTTCGTAGGCATGTGTCGAGGCTACACCCAAACATTAAATAATATATATATATATAAAATATAGTGTTTGATAAAAGATATAATGTTGGAGTAAAAAAATGTTTAAAACAACATAAAATCTTATATGCGAGATAAAGTCATTTTGTTGATTTTAATAGCCAGCGGTTACTTTTACGTCACATTTGCGGTGCACGCATATGATGTATATATGTGTGGATCCTCAGGTGGCCAAAATAAGATTGGTCTAATTTTAAAGTTATTTTACCTATTTTGTGAAAATAACGTTGAATTAACCTTTGCATTCTTTAACTTAAAAAAACCAATTGTTTATGTGCTTAGTTTATATGCCCGTTCATAAAATTCGAATTGATATGTGTCTCGATATAAACTTTTTTTGAAACGACACAGTCAAACAAAATATGTTTTCATGATTATTTTATATACGTTTTCAGTTAGTTTATGCCTAATTTAATTTGAAACAAGTTACATAAAATATAATACATTATACATTTATACGCACGTATCACCTAAAATTAGTAGTTCATACTTGATATAAATACAACGTAAAGTCGAAAACACACCTTTCTCCACATTCAAAGATCTTCTAAAAGTCCAGTAACTTTCACGATGCCGGAAAACTCACCGCCTTTCTCCACCGCCGGCAAGCTCAACTATGTCAAACTCGGTTTCCGGCACATCGCTGACAATATCCTTTCGTACTTCCTCATTCCTATCATCGCCACCGTCGCCGTTCAACTCCTCCGCCTCGATCTCGTTCAAGCATTATTCTCCTCCATCTCGATCATCATCATCTTTGCCGTCTACATCATCTCAAAACCTAGCTCCATCTACCTCGTCGATTACTCCTGCTACAATCCATCGAAAGCATTACGATCACCGTTCTCATTCTTCATGGAGAACTCCGAGATCATCCGGAAAAACAAGCGGAAAAGCCTCGAATTCCAAGTACGGATTCTAGAACGTTCTGGATTAAGTGAAGAAACTTGTTTAGCACCAGGTTTTCATTACATTCCGCCTAAACTTGCTATGATCGACGCAAAAGTCGAGGCTGAACTCGTGATATTCTCCGCAATTGATTCGTTGATTCAGAAAACAGATCTGAAACATAGAGACATTGACATCCTGATCGTGAATTGCAGCGTGTTTTCTCCAGCGCCGTCGCTGACGGCGATGGTGATGAACAAGTATAATTTGAGAGGTGATGTTCGGAGTTACAATTTGACCGGCATGGGATGTAGCGCCGGATTGATCTCCGTCGATTTAGCTAGAATTTTGCTTCAGAATCATCCAAACTCGAACGCGCTTGTGATTAGCACCGAGATTATCACTCCAAATTACTACGAAGGAAACGAGCGGGAAATGCTCCTTCCGAATTGCTTGTTCAGGTTGGGCGCAGCGGCGGTGTTGTTATCAAACAAACGCTGTTCACAGCGTCGATCGAAGTACAAACTCATGAATCTCGTCAGAACGCACAAAGCTTCCGACGACAAATCCTACAAATGCATTCACCAAGAGGAAGATGTTGAAGGCAATTTAGGAATCAAATTATCCAAAGATCTATCTGTAATCGGCGGAGAAGCTTTGAAATCAAACATCATGACGTTAGGTCCGTTGGTCTTACCTGCATCGGAACAACTTCTCTTCATTTTCAATCGAATCGGAACGAAATTACTCAATCGGAAATGGAAGCCGTACGTTCCAGATTTCACGAAGGCGTTCGATCACTTCTGCATTCACGCCGGCGGCAGGGCGGTGATAAACGAGATGCAGAAGAATCTCCGGCTATCGGCGGAGCACATAGAGCCGTCGAGAATGACGTTGCACCGGTTCGGAAACACATCTTCATCGTCGTTGTGGTACGAGCTGAGCTACATTGAATCGAAAGGGAGGATGAAGAAAGGAGATATGGTTTGGCAAATAGCACTTGGCAGCGGGTTCAAGTGTAACAGCGCCGTATGGAGGTGTAACCGGAGCGTTGAAACGCCGCCTGTGGACGGTGGACCTTGGGAGGATTGCATTGATCGGTACCCGGTGCAGATCCCGGAGGTGGTGTTCACGCTGTGAATTCTTACATATCACCACATGAAACATAAGGTCATGTATATGATAATTAAAGAACGTAAAAAAGTATATAATTTTTTTCTTAACAACAAACGTTAAACAAATCATCGTTTCATCTAAACAACAGAACGTGATGACCTAATCTATTATAACTAAGAAACCCTTTGATTCAACTCAAAACAAAATTTGCTCTAAGTTAGACTTTAACCATGACCACTTAAGTCAAAGACTATCATGAGACTTGGAGCCTTTTGGTAAAAAAAACAAACATAATCAAACATTTTATAAAATGTTTAAACATACACAATCATGTTTAAAAAATATGTAAGGTTTGGTTTAATATTTTATCATTTAAAATTTGGTAAAGAAAAACAAACTCACTCCAACAATTGTCCAGTTTGCAAGTTCAACCGAGGACTGTCCAAAAACATCAAATTGAATCGGTTTTTATCATGGTTTCTGGTTCGGTCCGGTCAAGAAAACACTGAATATAAGTTTTACTTTGAACTACTCAAATTTCTTTATTTCTGTTAATATATTTCACATATTATGTTGTAGAAAGCTTATTATTTATGTTGTTCTATATGCATATTTATGATTAAAATATACTCATTTTTACTTTGTTTTTAAAACCGTGAAATTATGACAAAATATAAGCATAGGGTTACATATCATCAAACTTATACCCAAATCAATAAAACGTTTAGGGTTTGAATCCGACCCTCTCTCCATCCATCATATGAGCATCATCGACAACAAATCAATGATGGGTAATTACTGACAGATATTCAAAACCACAAAAAAGAAAAGAAAAAGATATCTCTCAGCAATCCCTTAGTACTTCGTGAAAAATATGGAGAAAATTTTCTAGTGTTGGTCAGGGTTCTTAATGACGAATCACTAATGAAAATTTGCTAGAATAGGTCGTGGTACATTGTGACGATATAACGTCAATTTGCTATAAAAATTAGAAATATAAGATTCCGAAGCTTTGTAGACATTTTTAGGGGTTTGTTTTTAAAGAGGTAAAATGTCTACATTCTGCGTACCACATCTGCATACATCTGTATAAAAAGAGGTGTGCCAAATGTTTGTAGTCTGCAAAAAGAAGAGTGTTTTTTAACGTATATTGACTGTTAAAAAAATTTGGTAGTGGTGTATGGACGGTGGTGGTGGTCGACGGGGGTGGCCGACGGTGGTGGTGGTGGGGGGTGACCGACTGTGGTGGCAGTGGTGGAGGTGGGGGTGACCGACGATGGCGGCGGCGGTGGCCGTCGGGGTGTTGGTGGCTGTCGGTGATGGGTAGCCTCTGTTGACCTTATAAGATCCTAGAAGTGGCTGGGCCACGTCTGCTCCAAGAAGAGCACGCGCGTACGTTTTTTAATTAAACATCTTCGAAAAAACAAAATGTTTGCAGATGTCAATGTCTGCGCATGATCTGCGCGACGCAAAATAGGCTGCACAGACGATTTTAGAAAAAACAAACAGCACCTTAGTTAACATACGTTGTTCTTCTGATGGTATATCCGTTGGAAGATTAAACTAAATTTAGCCTTATCTTCTCTCCCGTTTTTACATTTATGATTACTGCATACTCCACAATTTTTATAAAAATGGGGCAGTCTAGGAGTGTGATCGGGTCATCCCGATCAAGTTTCGGGTTAATCATATCAACATAGTCGGGTTTTTCCTTTAAAAATATTGACCCGTAGCCCGACCCTAATAACATTCGAGTTAGCCATGTTCGGGTTAATCGGGTCACGAGTTGTTCGGGTCAGGTTAGTCGAGTTAATATTTATTTGCTAAATCTTAACCCAATTTAAATTGTTACAAATAAATTCATGTTCCAAAATATAGTAAAGTGTTAGAGCACATTGATTTGATTAATGACTATAATCATTCGTAGTTAACTTAATTAAATATTTAGGTGAAAAGTTAAATAGGTTTTATATATAATAACTTGTATATATATATATTATCCCTAATCAGGTTAACCCGAAATCCGACTAATTTTTAAAAATATACATGAAACCCGACTCTTTTAACAATTCAGGTTAATTGCAGTGGCAGACCCATAAATTCTTTTCATGGGGGCGAAATTTTTTTATGATATCTGATTTTTTATGATATTTGAGGATCGTTATATAATATTTTTTTTTCTCTTTTGTTTAGATCAGTTTAGGTTGAATCTGGTCGGGTCATCTTAAAAAAACAATCAAACTAAATTCATATATAAAAATATAATAAAAATACAATACATATAAAGTTGTTTTTATGTTTGGCAAAATAGATTGGTTGGGTTGTGTTAAGTAACGGGCCAAAACAGGTATAGGTCGAGATGGGTGCATGTTAGGATAAATTTTAAGCAAAATCAGTTTGAGCTTAAATGAGATTTTAAAAACATTAATTTTGTTCAAGTTAAAATAAATTGTAACTAAACAAATAGTTTGATTGAATAATTTTTAATAATTTTCTCATTAAATATATTATTGATCATATTTATCTGCTTGAATCAATTATACTCACATAATTTTACATTATTCATCTTGGCCCGTATTATGTTAGGGTGTTACTATGCCAACTCATTTTATGTTATAATGTTAGTCGTTTCAACTTAAAATAGAATAATTGTTTACCCAATCTACGCATTTATCTTAGTTACGAGTAGAAATTGTCTGGCCTAGTTGTTATCTATTGAGTTTTATTTTTTAAAATTTATCTAAAACAACATATATGAAGACTTTTTTAAGTAAATATTTTTCAAAAAAATAAGTATAAGTATCACTTAAATTCTTATCACAAGTCCAATCATACAAATTTATAGAGGGCGAGTGGGCGACTGCAAAATATTAATAGGGTCGGCCAAGGTTTTAACATATATAATACTAGAAAAAAATCAAGGAGGGAGGCTGCCCCCTCACAACACAGAGTGGATACGCCACTAGATAATTGGGATGATCCGAATAACTCAACTAACATTTTTAACCCAAATAACCAAATCTTATTAAGTTTATTGGGGTTCTGGTACAGGTCGAATTAGTCGGGTTCCGGTATCTCGACACCCGGTAAAACTAAATAAGGCAGGATTATAAAAGCGACTAGCACATATAAATAATGCATGAGATTTCTTCATGCTTTTGTTTAACATAAACCAACATTTAACCCAATGGAAGTAGATTATTGTTTTAATGTTTTTTATAATAACTTTGTCACATTTGTTTTGTTTATGTTCACTTAAAACAGTGAAAAAAACAAACTAAAATAGATATATTAAAACACAGTATTAAAAAAATTGTTTAATATATAAGCCATATTAATTTTCTAGTGTTCTTTAATTTATCAGCTTTTAACTTGCTTACCAAGTGGAAAACTTGACAAAATAAGTGGGTTGGGTAACATGTTAGAACATATTTGGGTCAAATAAGGGTGAATCAAGCCGGATTTTAAGATAATTTAGTTTGTAAAAATAAAACAATTTAGTAAAGTGAATATAAGTTATAATCAAACAAATAGTTTGTTTGATTGTTTGAATAATCTTTTAAGATCTTCTCATCAAATATTTTATTGACCCTTCTTACCAATTTAAATCTCATTTTATTCACACAGTTGTAATGTTACATATCTTGACTCATATTTTGTTAAGATGTTATTCAATCCAAAATAAATTATGTTTACCCAAACCAACCCATTTATTTTGTTTTATGTCAAGATTACCAGGCCTACTGGCAAACAATGTCATCCGGCCGGCTCTCCACCACCATCCATTGTCCATTCTGAAAACAAAAACATGGGTGCTGTTCGTCTCCACCCGCCATCTTCCTCTATCCCTTGTATCTTCTCAGTGAAGGCGTAAGGTATTGTGGTAATCGTTTTATTGTCCAAAGATAAATAAAGGTTTATTTGATTTTTGTTCATCATATTAATGTGTGCTAAACCACCTACTTGTGGGACTCCTAGAAAGTTTGAATCGAACTAAACCTAAATTAAAACACATTTAATAGATAAAATCGAGCTTTAAATACCAAAGGATAAATTAACTAGTATATAATTTAATATAGTTATAAATTATAATTATAAACAATAAAACATAAGCCAAATTTGAGTTTTCCTGAGCTCAAACTTACACTAGCTCACACCCTAGTGGCCTAGTTATAATAAACTTTTATTTTTATTTTTTTATTAATGGCAAAACACACACCCACTAATCGTCTAATTTACCTCCAAGCTACGCCAATACACTCTATTAAAGTGCTTGTAAACTAGCTGTATCATAGACTATATCAAAGGCGTTCCTCTTTAAGTAGTTGACGGTTCTAATTTCGTAGGCATTGGTGTAGATTAAAAGTATCATAATAGTGTTTTGAGTCAGGCGTTTAAACATAAAGTGATAAAACCGTCTTATTCAACCCAGACATCCAATTCATTTTACTAAAGGAATACCGCATTAAATCTAATTCATAACCATTGCAAGTTTGAATTTTTTATTCATATAATTTAACACATTCATAAAGAAAATAAGCATACCTACTAACTTCTTTGGTGGCAACAAGAATCTTTCTAATCCGCACAAAGATATTAGCACAAAAATTTGTTTAAAGAACTTAAATCTAGATCATTTTTTAGAAAATAGGGGGGAAATTAAAAAGAAAAATATGATGCTGTACAAGTACATATATAATATCACTCAGACTCCAATTTTTTTTTCCCCCCAGAACGGTAACTCACACACAGCTTTATAATTTCTTATAAATTCGAACCTTTTGTTTCCCATAGGACATGAACCCTAGACCACTTTAAGAGGAACACTTTTCCTACACATATTAAGGCTGCTAGACCACAGGTCCTTTGGTGACTACCAATTAAGTGACACTAACCATGTTAACACCTAAGATAAGGCATACTTACCTAGTTCGCTAGTTGAATGTATAAGCAGTCTAAAAGGGTCAATCTTTGAACGTGGCAACGGACAATAAGTGGCCCTATAATCTGGTCAGTAAAAACTTTGGTATTACTAACAAGTGAGTTTTGATTTTAGCATTTTCGAAATAAATAACTTTTGATTTTATTGGACTGGTATGTTTCTGTAAACCAAGCTGAGTTTCAAGAGTCAAGGCAATATATGTTTAGGCTTCTGGCCACACACTTGAACCTAAGCGTTTTAGGTTCAACATATGATCTTTGACTCTTGAATTTTGGCTCGGTTTCAAAGGGTTATGTAGAACTAAAAACAGAAACCAGTAAAAAGAGATAATAAACATGGTATTCCTTATAAGTGAGCTCTAACTGTAGCAAACCAAGTCTATGTAAATCCGTAAGTAGAGCTCACTAGTAAGAAATGCCATGCTTTTTATTTATTTTAAGGATCTGTTTTTAGTTTTATGTAAGCTTGTAAACCAAGCCAAGTCTCAAGAGCCAACTACCAAGACCCATATGTTGAACCTTCAGGCCACACACTTGAATCTAAGCTTTCAGGTATAACATATATGGTCTTGATTCTTGAAATATGGCTCAGTTAGAAATAAAAAAAAAAAATAGTCTGGTCAGTTAAAATAAAAAAGAATGGTATCCCTAACAAGCGAGCACTAACTGTACCAAACCAAGTCTATGCAAACCCGTAATTAGAGCTCACTTGCTAGTAATACTATACTTCTTGTTTATTTGACTGGTCTTACTTCAGTTCTATGTAAGCCCATAACCAAGCCACATGCTATAACCTGAGCTCTTCTGGCATGGTAAATCACAAGTCAATCCCAACCCTACAATTTCTTTTGATATACACCACTAATCAACTTGGGTCTGTTCAGTGAAAATTCTGAACATGCATAAAAGGATTCTTGCAAGTCTAAAAAATTGTGGACATCATTTAAATAAGGCTGAAAATACCATGTCAAGGCGCCTAACCATAAGTCTCGTACTTGACCAATGACAACAAGACACGTCTCTCAACTTCTAGGCAAAGACAAGGGTCACGATTGTGCAAAACCGTAACATTTATATCCAGTCAAGTTTCTAAAAAGTAGGTCAACATAGTTCTGACATTGGGTGTCTTGTAAAAAGTTTTGTAGATCATGGTACAAGATTGGCCCAAACTTAGTTCCCGTACTGGTAAGAACTTTCTGTGTAATAGCCTTGTTGGGGAGGATAGGGCGGGTGATGAGGGTTAGTGGTGGCCGGGGCGCTGGTGGCCGTGGTGGTGGTGGCGGCAGCGGTGGTGGTGGTGTGATATGATGTGTGTGAAGAGTTCATATCTGTAAAGGGACCTTGTTGAGTACCGTAGTTAATGTAGGTGGCATTTAGAGGAGGGTTTTGTCCACCCGAACCACCATATCCTTGGTAGACATCGACACCATAAATGGCATTAGAACCAAGCATTTCAGAAATGGGTTCCGCACCAGCAGCATATGGACCTTGGGGTTTTAGCCCAGTTCCTGGAACCTACATAACAATAACTGACAACTTTAACATTATTTTCATCAAGTAAATTAAGTTTTGATCACTAGACTATTGAAACAACTCATTTAGCCATTTGTGTCCGTTAGTGTATTTGGAGAAAACATATTAGCTTGACCCGTTTACCCTAGTAACCATGATATCACACGGGTGCTTGTTAAGAAAGAATCTGTCCGCACAGTCAGTTTAGGCTACAGTGGTTTATATAATTTCAGTAATGCCAACTAAATAGTGCAATAAAAAAAAATTCCACCAAAATGCAACACGTCTTAATAATATAAGCTCATAAGCATAGGGTAACATACCCACTTTTATGGTTTTAATATTTCCAAAGAGAAGTAAACAACTTGCATCAAATAGAAACATACTATGCATCAATTCCTGATTATGAGTTTCTAACATCCATGATCCAACTACTAAAATTCCTTCATTTTTTCACAAAGCAGCCTCTACTATGAACCGACTAAAAAGAAGATTACAGTTATTCTCTTTTCCTTTATCTACTAGTGTTAGTATTTGAAGTGTAGTTTTTAATATTTCGTATTGTTGATATATTTAATTTCATACTGGCCTTGATACATGTTCTCACCCCCAAGATACACATCTCATGAACAACAGGAATCAAAATCAAGCAACAAGCTTTGAGCCTCAGAAATCTTGTTCTACTTGGGTTCCAACTAGCATTTCTTATGTTTTTATAGATTTAAGGTTTTTAACACTTGGTGTGATGTTTATGCTTGGATTTTCGTGAATTTGGCGGATTCTTGTGTCTTTGGTGCCAAAAATTGATATTTTTGCAACAAAAAACAAGTGAAAGTTGTAACACTATCTGCAAATTTCAATAGTTGGTTGCTAGCTTTAGGAATTCGTGTATAGTATCATAGTATGTAGCTCTATAATGCCATTTTCCCAAAATTTAATGGAGTAATAGTTTACTTTCTTTTAAGCAACTTGCATGATAACAACAAAAATATGCATGCTAGAAGAATGAAATGAGCTTTAGCTTCAACTTCAACCTCAAGCTTTTGAACCTATGCATTATTTACTATTATAATAAACAAACAAATCACTATCTGTTATTTACAACTAGCATAGCTTAACAATTCTTTGATCTTCAAATAATAGGAACCAAATACACAAAAGCTAGAAAGACAGCAAGCAGATGTGAGAAATAAAAGGACACTCCGTAGTTCGGTTTAGAAAATTAGAAAGTAGGAGAACAAACTGACCTCATTAATGTTGTGAACTCCAGGTCCAACAACTTGTCCACTGATTGGTATCTTCATATCCACAGCACCTGGGTATCTTGTATAAAACATAAAGTATATTGATGTAAATAACATAAAACCAAATGGCAAATGATAAGGCAAGATAAATTAATCAGTATCACTATATAAAATTCTACCCAGAGGCGCTTGGAGGAACTGGGTAAACATGAGGCTCATATTCCCTTGAAGGAGCTGGATAAGGTCCATACCCCCTTCCACCAACCTGCATAAATATATGTACAAAAAATAGCCACATAAACTAACCTAAAAGGTTCATTAGACTTAAGAAGCATAACAAACTAACCTGAAAAGGCTCATAGCCTAATGGCCGACCGCCCTGCATGACACCAGAAGGAGATGGTCCTTCACCAAATAAGTTTCTCTGTGGCATAAATCCTGGAACTGGGCCCATGGGAGAAGGCTCTGTTCCAGGTTTTGCATCTCTAAGACATCTTGTCCTATATCTTAATGCAATCTCAGCCAAAGCATCTTTAGCAGCATTGTAGATCCCAGACACCTAAAAAGGTCAAAAAGGTAAATTGTAGGTCTTAATTTGAGAAAACTTAAGACGAATCACCTGCACAAGCTCTTCATCTTCACCAGCACACTTCGGTTTTTCTTCCTTGGGATAAACTCGGATTTCTGCTTTTGTTCTTCTCCGCATCTCATTGATTACCTGACCTCCTTGTCCAATTATGCATCCAACTTTACTAGATGGAATCAGAAGTCTTGTAGTAATAAACCCTTTCTCGTTGTGTTCACTTATTTTATCTTGAATATTAAGAACTGCATCAACTGTTTGTGACCTGGGGTTCCTTAGAGCCTGACAAGATTTCAGCGCAAAGATTAATTGATTATCCATTTACAGGAAAATAGCAATTTAAATCCATATGCCCATAATAAGGTCAATTGGGGATATGTTACATTACAGGCCAAACAGGTAAAAATAAGATATTAGCTTAAAAAGAAATAAGTCAAGAGTTGCCAATGTACATCTTTAATAAATAAAACCTCTTCATTTTATGGGAAATATAAATTATACAATTTTTTTAAACATATTTAGTAAGGTTTAATGAATGCTTAGAGGCTTTGGGCATCTTTTGGCCCATGAGGGTTTCTTAGGGGCTAAGTTGGAAACCCTAGTTTTTTCTTTGTATATAGTCATGTATTTGTAATCTTTGTTACTAAGCATAATAAAAAACAACCTAGTTGCAGCCCATAAATTACCTCTATACAACTTTGTCAAGATTACTTTCAGTTGGAATTTCATTTGGTGATGAGGTTCAAGCTCTAATGCTATATTTGTTGCCTAATAGCTGGACAGGTACAGTAGGTGTTGTTACTAGTTCTTTGGGTTTCATTTGGTGATGAGGTTCAGTCTCTAATGCTATCTTTGTTGCATAATAGCTGGACAGGTACAGTAGGTGTTGTTACTAGTTCGGTGGGGCAGTGGTATGACTATAACAGTTGAAGGGATTAGAGACTTGATTCTTGACGAGAATATCAGACGCAAGAATCAAGGTGGATCATCTTCTTTTGAGATGTTAGCATGTTGGTAGTGGCAGAAGGAAGGGTAGGGGCAGTGGGAGTTAGGGAAGGAGTTGGTCTAGAACTCAAAAAAATGTGAGGTGTTAGAACTGCAAAGAAACTGTCAGCTGTTGAGGATTTATTTGAGGATGATGCATAGATACTCAATGTTGAAAGCAGTGTGGATTCTTGCCTCATGGATTGTAGTGCTTTGTTTCACGCCATGCACAATAGTGAAACAATGGTGAATCTAGAATGGCAACTTTGGGAGAGTATGGCTAGCTGATGATCATAATCCTTGATGTTACAGGCATGGGAGATTTTAATCTGATAACTTCATTGGCAACCACATGGAACTTGAAAAATGTCAGGGTGATTCCAGGGTTGAAGACGAAACTTATTTATGTCGATCAATTAGATAAAAAAGGACTTGAAGTAAAGTTTGTGGTGGTAAATGGAAAGACGTGAACATGAATTTGGTTAATTCTCGGGGTTTCAAACAGGGATCTTCATACATGAAATGGTATCAGCTGAGGGAGCGACTGTCCTGTTTAAGCATCACAAAGTCAAACTGACTAAATAGAGTAGAGCTAAGAGGGTTCATTTTGCATACGTGAATCCTAGAGCCATGAGGATGTCAGTTGAGTGTGTTCGGAGGTCATAACTATGTCAGGGGTGTAACGGGGTTTCGTTACAAGGGGAGCACAGGGCGTGTTCCAAATAGGCAGATACTTTATTAAAACACCGTTGTGTTCGAAAGATCGGATGTCCGAATGTGACAATCTCTCCAAGGAATTGTATGGTGAAGTTGGAGAGTGTTTATGGCTCTCATTGTATCTCTAAATCTGGTGGATTGTGCAAGCCAGTTGAGACAAAGGATGAGTACGTGGTAGAATTTGTCACGACTGAGTCGAATATGATTGCTAGGTTGGAGCTCAAAGGAGCTTCAACTGCCTTTTCAGGTACTTGATGAGAGGGGCTGCTACAACTAGGAGGCATGACTAAAGTCTTAAGCTTGTTGTTTTGGCCCATGAGGATCTTGGGGCATAAGTTGGAAACCCTAGTTTTTCTCTATATGCCCCTACTCATCTATTAGCTATGGTAAAAAAAATTATAGTTGCAGCCCGTGGACGTAGGTCACCTTGAACGAACCATGTTAAATCCTTGTGTGCTTATTTTTTGTTCTTTCATTTCTTGTGTGCATTGTGTTGGGTAATCACACACACACTAACACACACAAAGCAGTAAACGACACAAGGATTTAAAGTGGTTCGGTCTGGTGTGACCTACGTCCACTGTGCTGCAACTAGGATTCGTATTATTAGGTGCTCAAGAGATTACAAGTACAATGAGACATTTAAATAGAGATTACATTTAGGTATTCTAACTTAACCTACAAGCTAAGCCCAACCCGTGTGCGGCCCATTAAGGCTTTAGAAGCCTCCACACTCAACAATCTCCCACTTGGAGGCTTTGACAAACTTCAAACTGCGCTCCGTCTTCATTCTGTACTTCTGTAATCTTCTTTTCCACTAGTTGCAGCGGCCTTCCTCATCAAGTAACCTGAAGGCCAGTTGAAGCTACACAAAGCTTCAACTTATCTAAGGTAACCACCTTAGTCAACATATCAGCAGGATTCTCAGTTCCTCTGATCTTTTCCAGCATCAGGGTACCATCACTAATCAACCCCCTGATAAAATGGTATCGCAGCTGGATGTGTTTCGTTTTGCCATGAAACACCGGATTCTTTCCAAGATTAATCGCACTCTGATTATCACAATACAGAGGACTGTCTGGCTGTTTCTTCCCAAGTTCTTCCAGAAAATTCTTTAACCAAATGAGTTCTTTGCTAGCTTCAGCAGCAGCCATATACTCAGCTTCTGTGGTTGAAAGTGCAACGCTTCGTTGCAATCTGGACATCCAACTAACTGCGGTTCCTCCCACTGAAAAAACATACCCAGTCGTGCTTTTATACGATTCCTTGCATCCCCCAAGGTCTGCATCTGTATAACCCCTCAGAACAGTATCTTTACCCTTGAAACATAAACCCATCTTTGAAGTCCCTTTCAAATACCGAAGCAACCACTTGACTGCCTCCCAATGCTCTTTCCCCGGATTAGACATATATCGACTGACTACCCCCACGGCATGTGCTATATCAGGTCTTGTGCATACCATAGCATACATAAGACTTCCAACAGCTGATGCATAAGGAACCTTAGCCATTTCGGCTATGTCTTTATCTGTTTTCGGACACTGGTCTTTTGAAAGCTTAAACTGACTTCCCAATGGAGTGTTTCTGGCTCTGGCATTCTTCATGCTGAACTTCTCTAACACTTTGCCAATATATTTCTCTTGAGAAAGTGTCAAAGAACCGTCCCTACTGTTTCTGAAAATACTCATCCCAAGTATCTGTTTAGCAGCACCAAGATCTTTCATCTCAAATTCCTCGGACATCTGTTTCTTCAGTTTGTTGATCTCTTTCATGTCGGAACCCGTAATCAACATATCATCCACATAAAGAAGTAGGATGATGTAGGACTTACTGAACTTCTTGATGTAACAGCAATGATCCATTTCACATCTCTTGAACCCATTTCGACCCATGAAGTTGTCAAACTTCAAGTACCATTGCCTAGGAGCCTGTTTCAACCCATACAAGCTCTTTTTCAACTTGCAAACCATGTTTTCTTTCCCTGAAATCTGAAAACCCTCTGGCTGCACCATGTAGATATCTTCATCAAGATCACCATGAAGGAAAGCTGTCTTAACATCTAGCTGCTCTAGATGTAGGTTCTCTCATGCAACAATGCTAAGAACAAGTCTGATAGTAGTCATCTTCACAACTGGAGAGAAGATCTCATTGTAATCAACCCCCTCTTTCTGCTGGAAACCCTTAACCACCAATCTGGCCTTGTATCTTTTAGAACCATCACTTTCATCCTTGATCCTGTATACCCACTTGTTCTGCAATGCTTTCTTCCCAGATGGAAGTTTGGTCAAAACCCAAGTTCTGTTCTTTTCTAAAGACTTCATTTCTTCTTTCATTGCAATCTCCCACTGAAATGAATCTTTCACACTAACGGCTTCAGTGTAACAATCAGGTTCTCCGTTTTCTGATAACAACAGAAAATTCGCAGACGGAGAATACTTGTCAGGTGGTACTGTAACTCTGGTAGACCTTCTGACCCAATGTTGAGTTTCGGGCTGTGGAACAGAAGAACCTGGAATCGATGAACTCTGAACTGAAGAAGTCGAATCTTCTTCTTCCTCTGAGCTTTCACTGCCATTTGACCCACTGTCATTTGACTCACTATCGTTTCCTGTGCTCCCACTGACTGAATCATCATCAGTGTCAACTCCTGTGCTCCCACTATCAAAGACAACTTCTGGAGTAACAGACTCTCCAGACTTGTCCAATGTTTCATCTTCAAACTCAACATAATCTTTCTGAATCACTGAGCTTTCTTTTCTGTCTTTGTATAATTCGGCTTCATTGAAAGTGACATGCTTGCATCTGATTACTTTTCTGCTTTCAAAATCCCAAAGCCTGTAACCCATGCTGTCTGACCCATAACCAATAAAAGTGCACTTCTTGGCTTTTGAGTCCAATTTATCCCTGTCAACATCTTTCAACAAACTGTAAGCACTACAACCAAAGACTCGAAGGTGCTTGAGACTTACCTCCTTTCCTTGCCATTCTTCCTCTGGTATTTTGAAACCCAAAGGAACTGAAGGCCCACGGTTGATCAAATAAGCAGCAGTATTAACTGCATCAGCCCAAAACGTCTTAGGAAGCCCTGCATTTAACCTCATGCTCCTAGCTCTTTCATTTAAAGTCCTGTTCATTCTTTCTGCAACCCCATTCTGCTGCGGTGTTTCTGGAACAGTCTTTATCATCTTGATCCCGTGATCAGCACAATAGTTTGTGAATTCGGTGCTAACATACTCGCCTCCATTGTCAGACTTGAGGCATTTTACCTTCAAATTAGTTTCCAATTCAACAGCAGTTTTCCATTTCTTAAAAGTAACAAAAACATCAGATTTGTGTTTAAGAAAGTAAACCCATACCTTGCGTGTCGAATCATCAATGAAGGTGACATAGTAATTTGATCCACCAAGAGAAGAAACTGATGTAGGTCCATAAACATCCGTATGGACAAGCTCTAACTTCTGGGACTTTGGAGTCTTCCCGGCTTTCACAAACGAAACCCTTTTCTGTTTACCGAGTACGCAAGATTCACAAAACCCTGTTTCCACTGTCTTCAAATCTGGAAACATTCCCTTAGCAGCTAACATCTTCATTCCCTTGACACTCATGTGTCCGAGTCGTTGGTGCCACAAATCAGAAGGACTCGGACCTGGTGTGACAGCATTCACACCATCAGCATGTACATCAGCCATGTATAAAGTACCTCTTTTAATACCCTTAGCGATCACCAGATTGCCCTTTTTGATTTTCCATTTACCTCCACCAAAACTGACATCATAACCCAGATCATCTAATTTCCCAACTGAAATTAGCTTCCTTCTGAGGTTAGGAATAACCCTGACATCTTTCAATGTCCAAACAGTACCTAGTGAAGTCCTCAAATCAACATCACCAATACCTGCAATATCCAAAGTCTGATCATCAGCTAAACGAACCTTACCAAGGTTACCTGTTCGCAGATTCTTGATCAAATCAGGAGATGAAACAGCATGAAACGAAGCTCCAGAGTCTAGAATCCAAGATTCAACAGAATTCCCAACACAACATATGTTGGCAGCATCGATCTCTTCACAAATAAGAGCATCATCAGACTCATTATCGGTAACATTATTCATCTGCATCTTTCCTTTTGCAACTAATGGTTTAGGGCACTGACTTTTGAAATGGCCTTTTTCTTTACAATTCCAACACTCAATCTCCTTTCTATTCTTTGATTGACCCCTTTTTCTTGACTTTGACCTGCCCCTGCTATGACCCCTTTCATTTCTTCTACCTCTTCCTTCTGTATTCAACAATGTACTAGAAGATTCACCCGAACTCCTCCTACGAATGTCTTCACTTAAGATGATGTCACGAATACCATCAAAAGTGAGCTTAGTAGTTCCAGATGAACTACTAACTGCAGTAACTGTGCCTGACCAGCTGTCAGGTAATGATGACAATAGAAGAAGTGCTTGAATCTCATCCTCAAAGTTTATGTCAACAGAAGCCAAACGTGAGATAACCGAATTGAACTCATTGATGTGAGCAGTGATCGACATACCTTCCTTCAACTTGGTGTTAACCAACTGTCTGATAAGGAATACTTTGTTGGAGGCAGACGGTTTCTCATACATGTTGGACAATGCTTTCAAAACCCCAAATGTAGTCGTTTCTTTGACAATGTTGTAGGCCACACTCTTTGACAAAGATAACCTGACAACACCCAAGGCTTGCCTATCAAGCAAATTCCATTCAGCATCCGTCATTTTTTCTGGTCTGTAACTCAAACCCAGCATAGGAAGATGTAAACTCTTCTGATACAAAAGATCTTCCACTTGCATCCTCCAATACCCATAGTCGTGTCCATCAAACTTTTCAATCTTTACTTTACCGTCTTCTGCCATTGACACTTACCGAACTATCACTGATTAAACCGATATGGAGAGCAGTGAACAAACACAGCAATGGCGGCGGCCGGAACTTGACGACTGTTCTATTGAACACTGTCTTGGCGGCCCACTCGGATAAAATCAGTAATAAACGTAAGAAAACACCGGATTTAGACAATTAACCGGTCTACGAATGGCGGCAGCAGCGGAAACGGGACAGAAAACCTTCTGTCGGCGGTAAAGTAGGCTGTTTGACTGTTTCTGGTCAAAAATCGGACCTTTTCTAGTCAAAATCAGACCTGTTTGGTCAAAATCGAACCTTTCTGGTCAAAATCTGGTCAAAATCAGACCTGCTTGGTCAAAATCGGACCTTTCTGGTCAAAATCAGGTCAAAATCGGACCTGTTTGGTCAAAATCGGAGCTTTCTGGTCAAAATCAGGTCAAAATCGGACCTGTTTGGTCAAAATCGGAGCTTTCTGGTCAAAATCAGGTCAAAATCGGACCTGTTTGGTCAAAATCGGAGCTTTCTAGTCAAATCTGGTCAAAATCGGACCTTTCTGGACTGAACCAAGAAGAGTAGGGTTCGCCGGAACCCTAATCGGCGGCTGACGGCGGCTGGATACACTCACCGGAACCCTAATCTGGGATGACGGCGGCTGAGAAACCCTAATCGGCGGCTGAATCCCTCTCTGGAACCCTAATCACGATTCACGTTCAAAACTGGTTCAACAGAACCTTTGAACAGCAGCAACAAAACCCTAATCAGACAACTGTTTACTGATGACCGGAATCCGGCGGTGGCGGCGGCAAACGGCGGCGGCGACGGCAGGAACAACAGTGTTAGATCTGGTGTGTGATCGATCAAGAACCGTAGCTCTGGTACCAGTTGTTGGGTAATCACACACACACTAACACACACGAAAGCAGTAAACGACACAAGGATTTAAAGTGGTTCGGTCTGGTGTGACCTACGTCCACTGTGCTGCAACTAGGATTCGTATTATTAGGTGCTCAAGAGATTACAAGTACAATGAGACATTTAAATATAGATTACATTTAGGTATTCTAACTTAACCTACAAGCTAAGCCCAACCCGTGTGCGGCCCATTAAGGCTTTAGAAGCCTCCACACTCAACACATTGTGTGTTGGCATTTTCTAATGCACCACTTAATTCCTATTATATTTAGCTCGCTTAATTTTAAAATTATAAGACAAAAGGTTTCGGGTAAGTCTAAGCTGGTTCGGAGCATAAAGGCTTGAGCATTAGTAGGTCAAAAATTGTGTATCTCTATTGTAACTTTAGGGGGTCCAAAGACGAGGAGGACGACCATGTGACTATTGGAGACCAGGAGGTGACACAAACAACAAAGTTCAAATATTTAGTATCGTTCCTTCAGAATGACGGAGACATTGATTGCGACGTAGCTCACCATGTCTAGGCAAGTTGATACAAGTGGAGAGCAGTCGCAAGCATCTTATGCGACAAGAAGTTTCTGGAAAAACTAAGGGGTAATTTCTATAGAGTATTAGTTAGATTATCCATGATGCATGGAACCGATTGTTGGCCAATAAAGAAGATTCAAGCACGAAAGTTGGAGATGACAAAGAGGAGGATGCTGAGATGGATGTGTTGGTACACAAGGCTTGATCGGATAAGGAACGAAGACTTTAGGGAAGATTAGGGGTAGCCTATAAGCGTGCATCTCAAACAAAGTAAGGGAAGGAAGATTGAAATGGTTCAAACATGTGAGAAGAAGAAAATTGTTGGCACCTGTACTAAGAGTAAAGAATCTCACTGAAGTGGGGAAGAGGTACTGGGGCCGACATGTTGACATGGGATGAGCAAATTTGTCATTATTTGTTAGAGTTGCATCTCTCTAAAGACATGATCAGAGATATGAACTCTTGGAGGCATAGGATAAAGGTGAGAGATTTCTAGATTTTGTTTTAAGATACAGGTCAAAGATTTTAGTTTTAGGTATGGTCTTAGTTCTAGTGGTCCTTTATTATAAATAGAACGATTGTTTGATTTGTTTGTTTGTTTGGTTTGTATGTTAATAGCTTGTTTGCGTGATGTAGGTTAATTCTGGCTTTTGCTCTTCCTTGGTATTTGGCTTTATGTGCCCTAGTTTACTTTATGCATTTATGTGTATGTGTTATGCAAGTTATGTGTTTTATGTGGTCGATTAAATATGTTACAGTGTTCGTAGTATGTTCTTGATGTAAACAGCCTTACCTGTACCTCGTAGGAATAGAGATGCTAATGAGAGCCCTAGTTCATGATGCCTGATTAACCAACTAACCCCATACTTTTAACGCAATTTGCACATAAATTAAGTAAAATAACGTTAAATTAATGCAATTTTACTTTTGCCCCTCAAGGGCCGACACATATATACATTATACATGCGCATCGCGCATCGCAAATGAGGCCAAATATCTATCTATTTAATAACTAAATAAATAAATGAAAAAAGGGAACTATGAGCCAGCGGTCTCCTCCAAAGCAACCTCTGTATACCATTTCAGTCCAACAATCATCCTTCATAATCTAGTAATACCCTTTCCTTCAAAATAGAGTTGGTCCATCCTCACAAGCTTGAACAAAGTTTATTATTTTCCCTTTTTCCTTCAAATTGGGACATTCATACGCGTAGTGTCAAACTTTTCCACACTCATAACACCTCAAATTTCTTTTATGATTCCTTCGGCCAAATCCACGTCCTCTCCCTCTTTCTTGACCATAGAATTCACGACGTGTTTCTTGACCCACTCTTGCACTTTCTTTATGTATATCTTGATCAAGCCTATTTTACTGGTTTTTGAAACCATTCATACCTCTAACACGACCATTGTTCCTTTCATTGGCTTCTCTTCCATGACTGTTCCTGGCATTCGAGCTAGAAAATAAAATTCCACTCTCACTTTCCTTCTTTTTCATCTTGCCTTTGATCCTCTCTTCACAAGCTTTTAATAGTCCAACAACTTCATCAAATGGCATCGAGTCAATCTCTATGTATTGTTCTATGGGTGCTACAATTTACAAACATTTCTTTAGAACCAAATTAAGAAAATTCTCACTATTACTTAATCTTCTAAAATGGATCCAAGGTTTTTGAATTTTGATTAAAATACCACTTATCTTGCCCGAGAATAGGGGTGTTCAAAAAATCCGAAATCCGAACCGTATTCGAAACCCGAAAAAATTGATCCGAATTAAAGATTCGGATATTCGGATATTGGATATACAAAATCTTGTTTACTCGGGTTGTTCGGATTATTCGGATGAAAAAAAAGTTTATTTGGGTTTTCTGGTTATTCGGATAGATTCTGATCGGATTGAAAATTTCGGAATTCGGATCGGTTCGCGTTTCGGATAAGGTATTAAAATTTTCAAATCCGAACAAACCAATCTGAATAAACCGTTATCCGACCCGATGAACACTCCTACCCGAGAATTCATCAATGGTTTTATTGTCTTTCATCCTTAACTTCTCTGGCTCATTTCTAAGTGTGTGTTTTACTGGGCCCTTTGTACTCGCTTGGCTCCAAGATATCATACCTGAATTGCCTCCCATACATTCTTTGCATATTCGTATCTTACTATTTTGATCAAGATATCTTCTAGTAATGATTGGAAGTGATATCTTTGGTTGTGTAATTCTTTCATGTATCAACCATTACTTTTGTCATCGAGTCTATTGCATCCCACAAACTTTGTGCCCAATGGATTCCCCTGCTACATTACAATACCTCGCTCCTTATAATCGCCATAATCGCCATTGTGTGTAATTGGTAGTCATTAACTTCGGCCTTTGTAATAAAATTTTACATTGATCTCTAACTGGCACTATCGTACCGCTTCCTCCATGGTTTGTATTCGCCATGCTACCCTCTAGTTGTTTCTTTGTAACTCTCATGCAAACAAACGAGCTACACTTCCCTATTGCACCTTAAAATCACATGGATTCTTCCAGATTTTGTTCCTTTCTCTCGATCCAATTCACACAGAATCTTTGTTCACCCATAACTCCTCTGATCACACAAGATTCACGCAGAACCTTTGTTCACCCAAACATCCTTTGATCACACAGATCACCTCATGCCAGCTCACTGATCACATAGATCGTCTCCTTTCTTTTCTCCACCGGCTCACGCAAAACTGTGTTCGGTTCACTCGAAACCTTCTTTGATTTCAACACAGAAACAGGGGCTGCATCTTCTTCTTCTTGGCTATCCGACACCACAAAGCAGGTATGTTGCAGAATTTTTTCTTTTGGATCGAGCCTTCAGCAAGCTTTGATACCAAATTGAAGCCCATGATCAGGATCAAGTATCAACTTCAATTGTTTAATTAGATTTTGCATGGAAAAACCAAACATGAATTTATTGTACTTGAATATTCTGGTATAAATAATAAAAACTTTCTAACCCTATTTATAATAAAACTGAAATTTGATCCCCAAGTGAACATAATCTAACCTAATTATAAACTAAATCAAATCCTATTTAATAACCCCATAAAATCAGCTGACAACAAAAAACAATTAAATTAACTCTCTCATTTACTCCATTAAATATTAAATAATTACAAGATTAGTGCAACAACCTAATCCACCTCTAATTTGTAGTGTTAAATGATAGATTATAGGAAACTGACCTCAAACGAAGACACCCGAATCACACGCTCTTCAGATTCAACAGAAGCCTCATCAACTTGTATGCTAGTTCCAGTCTCTTGCTGCAACTGCCTTACATTTGAGCCCCCTTTGCCAATCACCCCTCCAATTTTAGCTGATGAGCAAAGGATCTTCATTGAAAACTCAGACGGGATGTCCTCACCATGTGTAGTAGCATAGTCACCATCAACACCATCAGGCCCAAATCGTGTAGGTCCCATCCAGGGCATCGATGGTACACCACGGGCACCTGGTCCACGCTCAGCCCGCATTGCGTTTGTATGAGTCATGTTTTGGCTCTTAGAGACTGGAGGTTTGTCCTTGCGTGGATTCTGATGCAACAATGTCGACACCTGATAGAGAGCCTTTTTTGCAACAGTTGGTTTGGCTGATATCTGAAGATTTATAGCTTATAAGATTCTCTATATGATTAAAACTATATTATGAGCATGTAAAATTAGAGCATTACCTGGACCAGCTCATCAGTGTTCATAGCACATACAGGACGCTGGTCTCCAGGCATAACACGTATGCCTGCACCAGTTTCACTCCTTAATCTATTGATAACATCTCCTTTTTTTCCCAGAATACACCCAACTGTATTGTTTGGAACAAGCAGGCGTGCAATTATTGGATTTTCACCTACTAAGTCTTCCTCAATTATTCTATCATGAACTTTTAATAAAGCATCTTGAGCTGCACAATGCAGCTCCATATCATTGTTCTCCGGATTGTCACTGGTGGTGCTTTTTACTGGCATATTTGAAGGACTTGATATCATTATTACTCTTTCTTCTGAACCAGGAATTGATTCAGCAACTGTAATTTTAGCTTGGGTCTCTTCTCGTAAGGCTTTGATTATCCCACCACCTTTCCCAATGACACTACCGATTTTTCTAGATTGACATAATATTCTGTAGACTGTCTCGGAAGGCTTAGAGCTTTCTGAAGATTGCCCACTAAATTTCCCTCTTTTATTACCACCCTTACGAATATTGGGGTTAGGGCGTTTCTTGAAGGAGTGGCGTCGCCTGTTCCGTTCCATATAATCACTAAATCTACAACTGAACCACAGATGAACCAAACAAAACATGAAGTTTACTACATCAATATGGTATAAAAGATATGCAATATTGCAAAAAGATTAAAAATAATCTAGCAACTATCAGAAGTATTGATTAAGAAATAAAAGCATAGATTGTCCCTCTAGCAGGATTAACCGATTAAACCACGAGAAAAAAGATCAGGCAATATTATGAAAGTAACTTGTCCTATTTGTTACTTGTTTCCCAAATATGCCTAGGGCTAAGCTAACATGAAATAAAAGAGATTTAATATAGGCAAGGTAAATTATATTATAAAGCTATTCAGAAAAGTAGCAGTGCATGCACTTGTATCTGTTACATGCGTCCAAGTATTCCCTGAACATACTTTACTCAATTATTCCTAATTGTCAAATGGATATGATCAATCACTCGTGAAGGATTTGGCTACATACAACAACAACAAGCGTGCCCAGTAAAAATCTTACTTAGAGTTGGGTCTGGGGGGAAAGATAAAGACACACCTTACCCCTATCTGCAAGTAGAATAGAGAGGTTGCTTCGTTAGAGTCCCCCAGCTCAAAGGTCCGGAATTTTTTTATTTTATTTTTATTTATTTATTTTATTTTATTTTACAACAGTATAAAACACAACATATAACCACAGCCAGAAGCATAAAGCATAATCATGAAGCACCAACATTTTAAACGTAACATGTAAGCACTAATCATATAAATTATCGAACAAAGCAAACAAACCAACATAGAGGTATCCTGGCACAAACAAACATACAAGCCAACATTTTACAGGTAACACTACAACCCCCATCCCACAAGCATGCATATAACACATATAATCTCATATCATATATCCCAAAACCAGCAAATGATACGGCAACAACCCACGACCCCTACGTCAAGAAACCTAGAAAAGGATCCATGTATCTTGTACCTTTATTCTACATCTCCACGACTCAACGTACGTCTATCATAGATCATACGTGTAGCTCTGTCAAATCCTGACGGATCTGCTCATCCTATGTCAACTCGATCGACCCCTTCCCCTTTTCCCCTCCACCGTGAGAAACTCTACTTTTCGAACAGGCGCCGACTGGCTTCTTCTCTTCACATGCCCAAAGGCCCCAAACCATCTCAATCTTCCTTCCCTAACTTTGTTTGAGATGTTTGGCACCTCTAATCTTTCCCAGAAGACCTCGTTCCTTATCCAATCAAGCCTTTTGTGTCCGCACATCCATCTCAGCATCCTCATCTCCGCTGTCTCCAGCTTTCTTGCTTGGTTCTTCTTAATCAGCCAACAATCAATGTCGTACATCATGGATGGCCTGATCTCCACTCTATAAAATTTACCTTTGAGTTTTTCTGGAAACTTGTCGCATATGATGCTCATTGCTGCTCTCCACTTTTTCCAACCTGCCTGAACCCGATAAGCTACGTCACTCTCATTGTCGCCATCGCCTTGTATAAACGATCCTAGGCATTTGAACTTTGTCGTCCTTGACACCTCCTGGCCTTCAATAGTCACTTGATCATCTTCGTCTTCCTCGTTTGCAATCATATAATTTCACGGCACAAATTGAAAAACAATCATGGTGTGTGGTACACATAATTCCTTGATAGTTGTCAAAGGTGCAAAGGCACACTCAAGACGCATAAACTGCGCTCGGAGCCTAGACGCAAGGCGCAAAAAAAAACAGAGAAACCCGAGTAAGAAAGGTGCATACAAACCAAAATACATTTAGATAGCAATGAAATTTATGAAAATAGTATTTTTCAATAGGATGCAAAGTTTGTAGCGAACAAAAAATTAAAAGCTGTTGTAGGTTTTATCACCCTAAAATTGTTCCATGACTAAAGGCGAAGTGAACATTACTACATATATATATATATATATATATATATATATAAAAGGTTTGCCTTCGTTTCAACCCCATCCAAGACCCTACTGAGTAATGAATTTTACCGGGCATATTTGTTTGTTTAACCGTTATTTGGCATGCTTGATGCTTTTGAGAATGTAAGGTATGAACTTCCATCCAATTCTTTCTAATACCATTCCAAAATCCCAAGGAATATAACTCAATCTAAATCATTTCAGTAACACCCCAAAGCAGGTTTTCTACAATGTCAATTAGCTCCATAAAATAAATCATGTAGCATACACCATTAATGTATTTTTACTAGCAGACACATATCAAATTTCCCAAAAACGAATTGGTACTTTACCAATATATTTTGTTGTTCTGTATACACACTGAATACGCCCCGTTAGCGGTGCGCACATATAATGTATATATGTGTCGACAGCTCTTGAAGGGCAAAAGTAAAATTGCACTAATTTTAACGTTATTTTACTTATTCAGTGAAAATAACGTTAAAATCGTTTCGGACGGTTGATCAAGCATCATGAGCCGAGGGTCTCACTGGAAGCAGCCTCTCTACCCCTACGGGGTAGGGGTAAGGCTGTCTACATCTCACCCTCCTCAGACCCTGCCTTAGCATGCTAATGGCGGGATATACTGAGTACGTTGATTGATTGATTGATTGTATACACACTGAAGAACATATAGTCGATTTGTATAGCACCTGGACTTCGTCCTAACCTTAAAAATGACGAAGAATCAAACATTTTATCTGCAACTATTTATCAATAGCCAATACTCATGTAAGCATTTCATCATATAATAAAGATTAAACAGTGCTCGATCGAACTCAAATTTCAAGATTTCTAACCTAATTAGATGCGGCATATGATGGAATCGATAAAAAAAAATGGCAAAAATGAACACTAAAACTGAACAATCTAGATCAGGTTTACACAAATTTCAATATATAATCCCCGCTGATAGTTAGATCGAAACAATTAACAATTTCTTACCGAATAAATAATCTTCAAGTGAAAATTCACCACAACGATGATCTGCAAGTTGTAAATTACAATGATGAGATCTCCTTTGATGATAATAGCGAAAGAAGATAAACAAAAGGATTAGGGTTTGCTTCGCCTGTCGCGTTTGATTTTGTTTATTGCTACGCTTAGTTCGGACAAAGGAGTCAGTGACCCGGCTGGTTATTTTTACTGTTTTAGGTAAAGTTTTCAAGATGAAATTGTCACATAAAATTCATTTAATTTAACTTTCACATGTGGGGATGAGAAATTTTTCACATGAAAAATCAAGAATCTTGATGTTGTAACTTATAACTTAAAAATAATAATAATAATAATAATAAATAGTTATATGTTAAAAATTTACCCTTAAAAAGTTAGTGATTTGAAGAAAATCGTTACGTAAATTATCAGGAAGACGACAACAACATTATATCTAGTAAATTTTAATTGCAACATGATTATTCGTTAAATCTAGGGTTATAGACAATAAAATAAAGAAAATAGACACCATTTTAAGGTTGCCTATAATGTGAGCATGGGCGGATGTATTTAGAAGTCATTCGAACCTCGTAAACTTTTTTTCCCGTTATATATAAGATTTAATCTCAATCGACCCTTGATAAGTTTTATTACCGAATCCTATGAAATTTTGACGACCATGATGTATGCAAATTTTAAACCAAAACTAATATCAAAATAATTCAATATGCATTACCCATGATAAAATTTAATTACCAATAAACAATTTAATTTAAGATCCAATCACTTATATCCTAATATATGCTTATTTGTTAAATTTCTTTCTTTTTTCGGTAGCAATTTTCTATATCAATATGCCTTCGTTGGACTCAAAGCTTTAACCTAAATAAGAGCAACGCATTAATTCCAACAGTTTTGTCAATTGAACTCAACCCTTCATCTGTCACTTATCTGTTAGATAGTAAAATTTTATGCGATTTAGTCATTTAGGTATAATTTCAAAAATCAAAACCGGTTATTATGATGAGAAACTTAATTTATTTGGGTATAATTTGTATATTTAGGTAACTAGCCTAGAATCTCGTGTATTACACGGGTTGAATAATGGAACAATTTTTAAAAAGAAATATTGGATTATCTATCACCTTCTTTAAATATCGAATTTGTTGATTTGAATATTATTTCTAAGAATTCTTTCGAATGATAACAAAATTTATCGTTTTATCTGAATCAAGAGATGACGATTCAGTGCTGTGATTTGATTTAGGTGTACCGTTTTTTGGGTGACCCGACCCTACCCGATTCAAACCGGCAAAAAAAATGAAATATTTAACGACTGACATCGCTCACAAAAATTCCTAATTTCCACACAAATTTTCTAAACCCATCATTAAATGTCAGCATTGTATGTGTTTATTCAAAAGTATCTTCAATATAGGCCACTAAACATTATTTCTTTCTTTTATGTTTGTGTGGTTTGCATTTACGCATACGAATTTATCTTTTCTCTGAGTTTACACAATCCCTTTGTCCTTAGGGATAGTTATATAATTTGAACCTAACGAAATAACTAAGACCTAGAGGCTAGAGCATTTGAGATGGGTGTCGGGTATGGGAACGAATGTGATATTATTTTTTTAATTCTTTAAAGAAGTGATGTAGTGCTTAAAGTGGATGAGAGACAATCTAAAGACCTCAAGTTCACTTACAACGACTATTCTTGGAGGTCACTGACGTGATTGCTTGCGACCACACTTAACATGTTCCTTCTAGTTTGTCGGGTAGTGGGGAAACCCAGGTGTTTATCACGTAAGTGGATTCTCATGTTCATCAAAAAAAGTATATTTATCGGATATATTTTTTTATGTTTTTGGTACATACGATAAGTATTTCACTATCTTTCCATGCCTTCCACCATCTAATATGTATCCAAATCCCAAATTTTAAAATCCTCAACACCATACCCGATAAAACCATATGTGTTTTGGGTCGGGTATACCCAATTCTGATGGTTTACTAGTTACAACTAATTACGCAAAAAATAAAATAAAAATAAAAAGTTATGTCATTCAAATAACAAACAGAGTTGTGTGTTAAAACATTTCATTTTGTAATTAGTAAATTGGTTCAAGGGTTAAGTTCAACTAAATAAGCCCCTTAACCTAAAAAGCCTAAGAAAGATTTTAAGCCATTAGATCATTAATCAATGGCTATGATTAAATCAAGTTGTTGGAGGGTATTTTAGTCATGCCTACTTTTGTTGACTTTTTATCAAATTCCCCCATATTCTTTAAACGTTCACAACTTTTACATGCGGAATTATTTTTTGAAAAAAAATACCATAAAAACAAGTATTTTTTTATCTTCAAATTAATATAATTTTTGCTATAGAAAAATTTTGTTTTTTTAGTTCATTGTGTCTTTTGTACAGGTCATTGTGTCTTTTGTACATGTCATTGTGTCTTTTGTGTATGTAATTGTGTCTTTTATGTTTCTGCTCAATGATGTGTTTTCATGACAATTTAAGACATAATGATGTTCCATAATACATAATGTCAAGCAAAGATGACACAATGACAAGTATAAATAACACAATAATCTTGAAAAAAGACACAATTACCTGTAAAAAAAGACACAATAACGAGTCATTGTGTCTTTTGTATAGGCATTGTGTCTTTTGTGTTTCTCCTCAATACTGTCGTTTGTATATATATTGTGTGTTTTGTACAGGTCATTGTGTCTTTTGTACAAATTGTGTCTTTTGTGTTTCTGCTCAATGTTGTGTTTTCCTAAACAATTTAAGACACAATGATGTTACATAATACATAATGTTAAGCAAGGATAACACAACGACGAGTATAAATAACACGTTGATATTTAAAAAAGATACAATTACCTAGTAAAAAAGACACAATTATCTTTAAGAAAAACACAAAAATATTATTATACACAAACGTTTAAAAATACACAATGATAATAATTAGACACAATGAGATGAAAAAATTTAATTTTTTGTAGAAATATTATACTCATTTTAAAGATAAAAAAATGTTTTTTTTATGATATATTTTTTTTTGAAAAAATAATATCGAATGTAAAAGTTATGAATGTTTAAAAAATGTGGAGGGGGAGTGGTTATGACTAAATTACCCTCTAATAACTTTACCTCTAAAATTTTAAATTTTTTTCTTTTAAATTTGATCTCATAATCTAATGATCAATAATCATTCTTAGACTTTTTATGATAAAGAGAATATTTATTTGATCCTAATCCATTGGTTCAAATACACCATATATCTGCCTTGTATGCTAATACTCTTGCACGTAAACTCAACATAGATATGACATTTTTGCAATTTGCAACCGTTTTATTCCTTCTTAAAGAAAGCCCACCTTTTGTTCAACCAACCTTGCACACAAAGAGATTTTTAATTAATAAAAACGTTAGTTAAAAATTAAAATAACCATTTATGGTCACAAGTTTAAAAATTATAAAATTAAATTTTCTAAACTTAAGAAAATGTTACTTTTATACCCATTAAATAATATGGTTATAAATGATTATTTTTAGTTTTCTGCTTGTTGGTTATTATTTGGATACCATGAGATTTTTGTCAAGTGCATGTTTTGATAATCAAATAATATGAGGGTTACAATTGTTTCGTAATTTTCAATTATATTTTATTTGCATCTAACATAATTTATGTTTAAAGAATAGCATGTATAAACATATGCATATTTTTTTATAAAAAAAAAATGTAATTGTATCATTTAAAAGTAAGTGGATTTGTTTATGATTGTAAAAAATATACATATTTTTTAAATTAACCACAAAATGAATCAAAAAGAAAAATAGCATTGTGATATAAATAACCCTATGAAAAACATTATGAAAAGCAACACTCTATACAACTATCATTATGTAAACGTTGCATATAATTTGTATAGGTAATAATGTGTAAAATATGTAAGTATTCATATGTAAACGTAAAACGTAACATTTGGTAAATTTACCATTTTGTAAGGTAATTTATATATGTACAAACTTCATCTTAAGGAATAGTGATGGATGTACTTGACCCGTTTTCACGCCGTTTTACCTCAATTTTCCACCCGGTTGGCCCGCCACCCTAATATCCTTTTGTTCTTTTGATTTTTCTTCCAACATCAGTCTCCATTTTTCTTCAACTTTGTTTTTGTAGTTTCCCTTATGAGCTAGGGTTTGAGATTTTTCTTGGCACCAGATTCTATCGAGATTTCACGTATGCTTTTCATTTTGCCTTCTTACATTCTCCCATGAGTAAAACCCATTTTAATGAAGTCACAGAACAAATAAGAGAGCATACAGCTTCCTGGTGGTTGTGGAAGGATGTTAGGTGTGGTCGCCGGCGTGTAATGGCGGAGGGACTACGAATCAGATCTGGTCGGATCTCCAACATGCAAATATACTACATTAAGTGGAGTTGAGGCTTGGTCGGGGTTTGAAGAATCGACGGCGGCGTTTAGATCGGAAAAGGGAAATGCTGATTAGGCGGCGAGAAATAGTATGCAAAAACTGTTGTAGATGAACAAATTTAGAGAAAGCACATTTTCGTATAGACAGAGAACGAGAACATAAGAGAATGAAATGGTCTCTTGAATCTTCTGATACAGTAAGGCGGCAAGAGAGAACGATATAGTCTACAACAGCAAACGCCTTCAAGCAGACGCATCATTCTCCTTCGCCTCTTGCCGAAAAACATCCAAGACCTATTGCTACCATGGTCCACTGGAGAATCCCGTACATGTCTGTTTTCAGAGACTCACGGGAAGCTATGAAATAGGTTGTCACACATGCTAACAGAAACCATATTTAGGCTAGAGATGGAAGAAATTAATATGGCCTTGATCAGAAGGTGTGCGTCCTGTCCTTACAGCCCTATCATTACGACTTAGGTAAAACTCAAAACCCTAATTAAGTTTATGGCCTTTTAAAATGCTTGATAACCATCAATTTGTGGTCATTTATTAAAAGGTCTTTGAATTTACAGGTGGTTAGAGTTGAATTATGATTAGGAAAGCAAAGTTAATCAAAATTTTGAGGTAAAGCTATTTTGAAATAAAGTATTTCTTCCTACAGATCAATGGCAGGATGTAGAAAATTATGTTTGGCTTGCGTTTACTCTGCAATTATGGAACTTAGTGCTAACCATCATGCCTTCAAATTGAATATTTTTATGATGGTTATTTAATTTTTATCTTTTTTTGCACATGGTTATGCAGCAAATTTAGGTCAGGCACACGTGGATTAGGATGCTGCCAATTTTTTATGCTTTATGCCTTTCTAAGTTTCATGATCTTTACATTTTTTTATAAATGCTGGTACTTGTGTATTGTTTTTTTTTTAAATATGATTATGGATCACAGGCTAAATGCATACATCTGGTATTAGCACTTTCTTTTGTCAAGTCCCATTCAAATTGTTTATTATTGTGTTTGTGTTACATACGGATAATAAAGACAAGCATACGTCCCGCAGCAACGCGCGTGCGAATCCATCTAGTATTGTATATAAGTAAAGTATGATTGAAGCATTATTTAAACTTAGTATTGTATAACGTAGCACTTTCTAAGTTATGTAAATAGCATTGTGTAAACATAACCATGTGTAATATTTCATATTTTATAATATTTAGTTTTTTATAAAGTATATTTATGATAAAAACATTTTTTTATTATTTTAAAATTTTAATTTGGAAAACTTATACATAAATAATTAATTTTTAATGTTATTATTTAATAGGATAAATATACGATTAAGATGATAAACAAACCGAAAATTACTATAAGAATGCTGTAGTAAAGTGATATAAGTGTTAACTTTATTTTTATTTATGTTGATATAAGAAAACCGATTAATATTTTAAAAAATAACAATATGATGCTCATATTAGAGATAAAGCCCTCTTTCTGATTTTATCTTAAAATAACTTATTGATTCATTGGTTTTTCAAAAATACAATAAGTCAATAAGTTGTTTGTCAAACTTAAAGCGACTTTTGAAAATGACTTTTTCTAAAAGGGTGATAAATTGTTTTTTAAAAGTTAAAAATTCTAGTTTTCAAAATTACTTATGACTTATTGACATAAAATTACAAATCTATCCCACTTTTTATCTTTTACCCAATAACATTAAACAATGTCATGTCAATAATAATTAAACTATTGAATAGTAAAGTTTTATTTTTTCAATTTTGGTCATTAAACCTTTTATATTGCTATATAATATTGGTAATAATTAAATAATAATATAAATTAATACTAAAGTAAAAGAAACAACAATATGTGACATTCGTCAATTTTCAAATTTGACTTATTAACACCGTTAATGTATTCAACGTTGACTATGATGAAATTATTCAGAAATGTAATAATTAAATGTTTATTCTTGTTTAAAGTTTAGCAACGTTTAAAGTGTATAGTCTTGCAATTAGTAATTCTCGTAATTACGCGGAACAATCCGAAACGAAAGATAATTGTGTTTAGCCGGATAAGACGGTCATGATACGCGACACATTATTTAATAACCTTGTTAGTTACTAAAATTTAATTATTTTAGTAAATTTATTATTTTACTAATTATCGTAAAATAATCGCGTATAAATAATACCAAAATTTATACCCAATACAAGATTTAACCACCATAATACCCAACATTTATATATCTTTCACCTACACTTATGTATAATATATAAGATCATGACTACATTCATAATCTTATACACACATACATACAACATTCTTTCCAAACACAAAACAACAAAACTTCCAAATCAATCTCTTACACACTCAACCTCTTCTCCACTCTCCTCTCTTCCTCTACCCAAGACATCCCCTCCCCTCTCTCCTATTGTCGTCCCCCCCCTTTCCTCTCTCCTTAAAACCCCCCTCTTTCCTTTACACAATCACATATACATTCAAGACTTTCAAATTTTCCAAATTCTCTCTACTTCTCCCATTGTTCCAGCCAACTCCAGCCACATATCACTTCATTCTTGGTCATTTCAAGCATCCAAGAAGCTAAGGATCAAAGCTAGGATCAAGCCACACAAGGTCAAGGTGACTACAAGAACGGTTTACTTCCAAAACTCACTTTTCTTCACATTTTTGCACTCTATCACATACACTTTCTAAACCATGGCCAAGACCTGGTTTTGAACATGAAATATTCACCATTTAAAACTGTAAATTCGTGGGTATTGAAGCCATGACCTAAACTCTACATGCAACAAAGTTGCATGTACTAGAAATAAGTTTTTCAAGTCTAAAAACTTGTTTTTGGTGACTTGATTCATGCATGCATGTAATTGTATGAGCAAAATGATAATCATGATGAATATTATTATTCTTCATCATTCTCAGCTCTATTAATGGTGTAAAGCCTCAAAAACTCGTTTTAAAAGATCATACATAACTATACACACAAACATGCATTCATGAAGATTCTGGCAGATTGTTGTCATGACTTCAAAGAGTCATAAAATGGTCATGACAACTCCAAACGGAATAAACTCAGATTCCATGACTAAGTTTATTGAGTTAGCTTTCCATGCACTACTTATTCAGTTTCTAACTTGACCAAATGATGCTCCAAACAGCCTTCACAAGAACAGTGCGCAGATTTGTACCCCCTGACTTGTGTAGCTGTTTTGACCTACTAAAGGTCCAAATCATGAAAACTCTTCTAAATGAAAGTTGTTCATAACATCTTAAAATAGTAGACTGGAGAGTTTCATAATTTAACTCAAAGGCTTACTATGTCAAAAATGAAACCGAACTCACTAGACTAAATCTGTCAAAACAGAAACTTTAAGGACTTATACTTGTGTGACTGTTTTGACCCATTTACAAGCAAAATCACAAAAAGTTTTCTAAACACCTTAAAATAGTAGACTGTAAAGTTCCATAATTTTATTCCAACGATTTCTATTTTTAAAGTTCATCCGAAAAGCCGGACAGAATCTGTCCAAAAACAGTTTTATATGCTTAGACATTTTTACATAAATATTAATCATTTTCACATATATAAATGTATATATATTTCATATACACACTTTAATGATGTGATATAATATATATACTTGTAAATATATTTATATAAGTTGATATAATTTATGAGTTTTGATGTTGTTAAGCAAAATAGTAATTTTCCCAAAATGCGTCGTTATAATGACGAAATTTTTGTAAAATCCGACACTTAGTAATTTCAAGGTATTATGAAATAATATTTCAAGTATAAGTTAGGACATTATTATTTTAATAAAATCTCGACAAATAAAACACAAGCACAATCACATAAACTATAGTAGGTTCACAAACTCAAAAGGAAACTCATTATATTATAGGAACCGAGTTGTAAGTCTTCGTATAAACTACAATCAAGAGGTCAATCATCAATCATACTAAGGTGCTGTTTGTTTTTGAAGAGGTAAAATATCTGCAGTCTGCGTACCACATCTGCAAACCTCTTTTGCAAAAGAGGTGGACCAAACCTCTGCAAAAAGAGGTTTTGAGGGTGTTTGTTTTTCAAAAACCTCTTCAAACAAAGAAAACCTCTTCAGTCTTCCCCAACCCCACCGTCGACCAAGCCACCACCGTCCACCACCGTCTTCATCTCCGATCGTCCTCCTCCACCTACCGTTGAGCCACCACCGTCCACACTGCCGTCGATCGAAGGAACCAGAGGCATATGAGGAGGAGGAGACCGCGACTAGGGTTTCGACCGCGACTAGGGTTTCGATCGTCTCCCCTTTCCTCCGATCGAACCAGGGTTTGCGACTAGGGCTCGCGACTAGGGCGGTGGAATTGCGACGGTGGAGATCGAGCGACATAGGGTTTCGATCGTCTCCCCTTTCCTCCGATCGAACCAGGGCTCGCGACTAGGGTGGTGGAGGAGGAGACCGCGACGGTGGAGGAGGGCGACGGCGGCGGAGGTCGGTGGAGGAGGGCGGCGGCGGCGGAGATCGGTGGAGGAGGGCGGCGGTGGTGGAGATCTGTCGCCGATGGGATGGGAAGAAGAGAAAAAGGGTTTGAAGAGGCTAGAAGATGATGGTTCATGTCTTCTCCAAGAAGAGGTCTTGCAGACGTTTTTTAATGAAATGTCTGCGAGAAAACAAACACCCTACATCTTTCCTTGGTCTGCGGGGCGTAGACAAAAGAGGTCTCGCAGACCTTCGCAGACGTTTTTGTAAAAAATAAACAGCCCCTAAGTGAGTATTCGTAGCCCTTTTCATTTCAAAGTATTGGGTGCAACATGTATACGCTATTCAATTTCAAACTCTATTTCACAAAACTTGTGGATTCAAACTCTATATCAATGTGTATGATGCTATGCCATATGTGTTAAACTATGATTCTATGTGTGTGCTATTCGAAGTCTAATTCTATATGATCACTAACTCTATCATGAGCCAATGGTAACAATAATAGATCTATTGGGTGACGCACATCCATCGTTTTGATCCTAATGAGGGCCTTTGGATGATTGAAACCAATTCAAGCTAATCGCGACTTTTCAGTCGAGTGTCAAGTCAACAAAGGTTTGATCATACATATGTTTATACATACATGATTGTAATCTACCTTGACATATGAATCGCAAAAGTCTCAATTTTATTACATATAGTTTAAACATATGTCTACTCACCAACTTTTTAGTTGACTCTATTTTTATACATGTTGCAGAAAATGCCGTTTGAATATTGTCAAGTTGATGCTACACGTAGGATGCTATGGACCTAGTGTAGAAAATAAAAACAATGTTTAATTTATCTTTGTTTATGTTGGAAACTACTTGATTTGAGCATGTATTGAATTTGGTATGATTAAATTATGAAACTTAATTAGCGTCACGTGTTATGAACAGTCGCGTCGCGCCCTGACGTTATTCCGCCGTCGGTTGGGGTGTGACACTATATATATAATTAAACTATATTAGTGTAATTAAATAGAATAGTAAACTTTTGTTTTTTAAGTTTTGGCAACTAAAACTTTTATATTGTTATATAATATTAGTAATAATTAAATAATAATATTAATAATACTAAGTCAAAAAACGGCTCTATATAATTAAATATTATTAGTGATAATTAAATAATAATATTAATACTAATTACATAAGATTAATTAATTAATATGTTGTGTAAAAGTAAAAAAAAAAAGATTTCTAAACTGTATATTATTATATACATTATTACAATTACCGAAGACGAGAATATATACTACATGCGTTGCTTGCGACCGTTTTTTATAGTTTTGCCGGTGTTCAGATAAGGTAACAATGAAACTTTTTGTTATAGAAAATCGATGTTTATTTAGAGATTTGAGTTTTTGTTTTTACTCAACCGATCAGTTGCCGATGAGAACAATTTCGTGAGTTTTTTCGTCTTATATTCATAACAAACTTGATTGAAATTTGTCTAATTTTCTGATTTTATGAAAAATTCATATGAAATTCGTTGTAGATGATATATAATCTTATGCTACCAGTTCTTGACAATGTACTGTGATAACACGGCGCAACGCGCGGCGAGAATAAACCTAGTTGTAGATTCATTCAATGGAATCAATCTAAGACTTTAATACAACTAAACAACATATCGGATACTTCCTTACAATTTTTTTTTTTAAAAAAAACCCGATGTGTGTATATTCATGGTTACCTGTTTTCAATTTTTTTAAAAAATACGTGATTCATATTCATTAAGATTAAAGTTGATTTTTTATCTTTAAAAAAATAACTTTAATACAGACACAGTAATAGCAGCAGTAATCATATATTAACCAATTTCTTTTGTTGTAAATATAGTACATTTAACTAGATGACACTTTAAATTACTCGTTCTGCTTTTACTATCTGCTTGATATTTTCTACTACATTTATTGCATTTATAGTATAAAGCTTCGAATATTATATGAGGTATAAAATAAGAAAGATTGAAATGGGAATTTGATTAAATTTTTGAATTATATACCTTAAGAAGAATTATGATGATGTTTTCATCTCCATCCATAACTTGTTGAGAATTCATCTCATTACTAGCACCACATGAAGCTGAGCTTGTTGAATTGTTTGAAGATTGCCTATATTCATTAAAAAAATCCAAAAAGTGTGTCCTTGACTGTTTGGAGCTGTGGTGATTTTTTACCATAATTTTTTTCATAACAAAACTCAACAAATGATAATTTATAGTGAGGATCAAATACCACAGCAACAACTAATAAAATATTAAACTCAACCCAATACTTTTTAAACTTAGCACACATTTGAGTAGCTATCTTCTTCATATATTCATCTTCACTTTCCATCTTTTTAACCAACTTCAAGTGAATATTAAAATATTTTAGGAAAAAACAAATTTGAAGTAGAGATCCGGAAAAATCCAAAGTTGCTTCATAGAAAACCTTAAGAAAATCACAAATCTTCTCAACCTTTTCCCATTCATCCATAGATGGACAGCTTTGAAAATTAGAATCACTCAAACCAAGATGACAAAAAGCAAGACGATAATAAAGTGTGTTTGAAAGAATCTGATAAGTAGAATTTCACCTAGTAGGAACATCTTGTCAAAGCTTTTTTTTTTACAATCAAAGTAAGTTTGTAAACAACATTGGCTGAACTTTTCTTTCCTTTCCTTCCTTGAGAACCCTTGACATATTTCCAGGGGCGGCCCTGAAAAATTGGGTGCCCAGGACGAGTCGGGGAAAAAAGGCCCCTAACGCATTCAAAGCTCCTGACCAAGCGGGGGTCAAGGGGGCCGCGCCCCCTTGCGGGGTCCTAGGGGCAGCGCCCCTGGCGGGGTCCAAGGGGCAGAGCCCCTGGTGGCAGTCCCGCTTTCTTGGGATTAACTTCCGTATTTTACCTAAATCAGTCATTCAATAATCAGTAAACTGTAAATCCATGGGCCCAATTTTTTGGGATTTTGAATTTCAATTTCTTCTTGAACGTGAGCGTCCATGGAGCCGGTTAGGATAAAGGGCTTTTGAGAAACGAAATGGGCCCATAAATATATTTAACTGAGTTATTTTTTACTCAAACCCGTGTAATACTCGGGTTTATAACCTAATATATATATAAATACATATATAAAAATGTGCCCCTCGAAAAATTGGGCCCGGGACGGAGGTCGGGTTTGCCCCTCCCCCGGGCCGCCCCTGCATATTTCACACATTCTCTAACTTTATCTACAGCAACGTCAATCTGTTTTAACATGTTTTTGGCAATTAAATTAAGGATATGAGCACAACATCTAAGATGAAATAGCTTACCATCATACACCAAAGAATTCATCAACCGAAATTTGTTTCTTAATACATCAACACAAACATCATTTGAAGAAGCATTATCCAAAATAATAGAAAATAACTTTTTTTCAATACCCCAACTTTTGACAAATCCACTAATTTTTTAGCTAAAGAAATATTGACATGAGGAGGAGGAATGTAAGAAAAATAAAAAAATTTATTTTGTAAGACCAAGTTGCTATCAATATAGTGGGTAGTCAAACTTAAATAACCATATGTAACAATTGATGTCTAACAATCATAAGTTAAAGATATTTTGCTAGGGCAACTAATCAACTCAACATGAAACCTCTTTCTTTCACGTTGATATAATTTTTGAATATCAGACTTCACATTATTTCTAGAGAAAAAAGAAGCACTTGGTTCCAAGTATTTAAAGATGTTCTTCATTCCTTAATATTCCACAAATGAAAATGGTAATCATGCCTAACATTGACAATTATCAATAACTCCCTAAACTTTTCTTGATAGAATTTTGAACTTCTATCCATCACAGTAATATCATCGGTATAGCAATCATATATTGACCAATTTCATTTGTTGTAAGTATAGTACATTTAACTAGATGACGCTTTAAATTACTCGTTCTATTTCTACCTGCTTGATATTTTCGACCACATTTATTGCTTTATAGTATAAAGCTTGGTTTGGCTCTTGTTCAACAATAGTAAAGCTCTTCAAAAATTTAGACGTGGTCACCTTTTCTCCTTTGGTTTTGGGAAGAACTTTCAACATATTGAGATTCAATTTTTGGATCATCATCTTTGTAATCCTTAGGATTTTTCACGTCAATTTTTTTTTTTTGTAATCGCGTTTGAATTATAATAAAATAAAGTTACGGGCGTTCATGGAAACATTCGATAAATAAGTTGAATGAATTATCAACCAAATTATTATATATGTTACAAAACGTTCAATTAGATTTATCTTACGACAAATAATAATATCTATAACAAAATATAACAAAATAAATTCTTTTTACTTAAATCTATGTGTAATACATTTTTATAATATAAATAAGAATTATTATACAAAATAATGATAATAATAATAATAATAATAATAAGAATGTATAAATAAAATAAATAAAATAAGTAATTAAGCACCTAAAGTTTTATAAATACAAAATGATGCAAAGATTAAATAAAAAGTTCTAGATATACAATTCAAGTATTAAATATCTTAAAAATAAATTTTTATAAACTTTGAAATGTAATTAGAAGTTACAGGGTAAAAAATGTAATTTCTTTTAAACCAATATGTGGGTAGTTGAAGTTTAAAAGGGAGAAATAAAGAAATCAGAAGATGAGGGACTAAAACTGTAAAATCCCAAACCTTTCCCCCCCTTCTTTCCCGTCTTCTTCGCCCAGCCGACCCAGCATCCCCTTGCCCGACCCGGTCGCGACCCGTTTCACCCATTCGACTCATTCACGCGGATTCAACTCAAAATAGGAATAGATTCGTGAAGGATTTTCATAAGAGATTCGTATCAAACCATTTAAACTAACAAAATCAAATCAAATCATGGAGATTTGATCTCCATGAAAACCGAAGCTCGACCAAACTTAGACTTCAATTCGCTCCCCTATAAAAACCGAATTATACCATCTCATTTCGTTCGCACAAGCATCCCAAACCTGTCTGCACCATCTAAACGAAACCACAAGCTCTTTGAAGACGGATTCGAAGCCACGACCGATCGGACCTGCACGAGACTCTAACACCATCGTTTTCTAATCATTCCAGGTAGGTTTCTATTCCATCCCACTCGGTTTTAGGAGTAGATCAAAACCCCCATGGTTCTCAGTTCGATTAATCCTTGTATCGATCGAATTCGGACCAACCAAAATCTAGGGTTCATACGAAATCTGGGTTAATCTTAGTATATGTTTAAGTTTATTTTGCTTCGAGATTGTTCAAGGCATCAATGCCCAGCCTAGTGGCAGCACACGCCTCATAGGGGAGCCGAGACCCGGGTTCGAATCCTTCGGGTGGATCCAGAACCGGGTTCGAATCCTTCGGGTGGATCCAGTATATGTTTAATCTTAGTATATGTTTAAGTTTATTTTGATTCGAGATTGTTCAAGGCATCAATGCCCAGCCTAGTGGTAGCACACGCCTCATGGGGGAGCCGAGACCCGGGTTCGAATCCTTCGGGTGGATCCAGAACCGGGTTTTGCCCATTTTAGCTCTTTCCATCCCATTTTTTTTTATAAAAAAATTCTAAAAATCCTAAAACAACATTTTTATTTTTTTGTAATAATTTATTTATTCAGAAAAGTGTAAAAATTATTTTTATTCATTAAACTAGCATTTACACTTATTTTAAACTTAAATAAATAAAGAAAACTCTTTTATTATTCTTTAAAAATAATACTAAAATAATTTTTTTATAAAATGCATATATGTACATATTCATTAAGTTATAAACAATTAACATTGTATTTTTGTCAATTTATTTTAAATAAAGTGATTTATAAAAATACATATATGTATACCTTTAAATTTTTATTTTTTTTATAAAGGTATCCTTTTAATTTTACACCAATTTTTGTTCAAACAAATTTTACAACTTTAAATATTTCTTTTAGAAAACTAAGAATTTATTTTTAAAGTAAAACTTTATTATTCTAAAAAGAAAATTTTATAAAAATTATTTCAATATAAAACAAATAAAAATGCTTATGTTTTTAAAGTAAACATAAATCTTTATACATACAATTTCTTTAATACAATTATTAATGCATTATTTTAAACACAATATCTCTTTAAACATTAAACAATTAAACAAAAGGATGGAAATTAGGTTATTCAAATCAATTAGGATATTTATTTATTTGATTACTCAAAATCAAATAAATAAATGAATAAGTACTCAAAAATCAATAAGAATAATTATTTATTTGGTTATTCAAAAAAATCAAATAAATAAATGATTATTCTAAATCAATTATGATATTTATTTATTTGATTACTAAAAATCAAATAAATAAATGATTACTCAAAATAAATTAGGATATTTATTTATTTGATTATTCAAAGTCAAATAAATAAATAATCATTCAAAAATCAATTAGGATATTTATTTATTTAATTGATAAATAAATAATCCTAAATGAAGACCATTCAAACTTAGATATATCAAATAGGACTTCCATAGTATGCCATAGAAACTAGGATGCCAAAACTTGAACTCTAAATACATAGACTAAGAAATTATATTGCCTTTAGGTTAAGGGGTGCAAGCACGACTTTGTAAATCCTAGGCAACGATTCAAGTGACAAACCTAGGACATCAAGTGAGTTTCTTCACACTCTCTTTTACATTTTTGTTTTTGGGATGTTATACATGTCTTATTCAAATTTTATTCAATCTATTATTCATTCAATCTATGATGCAAGCCTTAGACTAGTTAGCTTTATGTGTTAGAGGCTAGGCTTATACAATGTGTTGATTCTATGTGTGATTCTATGTGTGTTGCCAATCAAGCAATCTAGTACTTAGTAGCCAAAGATGGTTAGATACTATCTTCGCAAAGGCTTTTGTCTTTGTGTGAAAAAGGTGAAAAGTACACCTAGCAAACTGGTTGAATTATAACTGTTAATTTATAGTATGGCCATACTTGAATTAACATGTTGTAAGGATACTAGTTTGGACACAAGCAATTGTTATTCATTCATTCATTCATTCAATCAATTTATTCAAACTTGTATTCATGTTGTGCTTATGATACATATCTAGTTAGGCTATAGTTTGCATCCTTTTTATACCTATTATTTAAACTTTGTGTGTGAACTCACCAACTATGCAAATAGTTGACCAACTCTATTTTACATGTGTAACAGGATAAGGAAGCATGATAAAGACATAGGATAAGACTTAGTAGACCTAGTTAAATTTTAAACAAGGTTTTAGCATTCAATTGTAACTATTTTGTATTCAATTCATGTAATGTAATTTGAATTTAATGAATGACATGTTGTAATGATGATGCATTAAATATTGAAACGCATAATATCACCATGAGCTAATGAACAGTCAAGCTCGCGCCCCGACGTATTCCGCCGTCGGTCGGGGTGTGACAATCTTCCATTAAATCATCACTTTCACCATCAATGATATCTAGGAGTTTGATATCAACAAGATCCATAATCTAACTGCAAAATAGACAATATAATATCTTGTTGTTTTATTAGAGATGAGGAGACAAGGGTATGAAAAATCTCAACTATTAATGGAAACCTGATGAATTAATTGTAAATATGTAATACAACCGTGAATACAAGAGACAATAGAAAGAAACCGAAGAGTTAAAAAGGTAGAAATTGAAGAGTAAAGAATTAGTTATGATTGAAAGGTGTAATGATGATTGAAAATATTGAAGAGTCATTAAATATTTAAATTAATATAAAGCTAGAAATTGAAATTAGAAAAAATGAGAACATTTATTTAATTGGAGGGAATAAAAACATTTTTTTTAAAAAAAACTCAAATATATACGGGTAACGAGTCAACTCATTTTGTAGCAGATCAACCCGAACATGACCCGCTTACTAAACCGGTCAAGTTTATTAACCCAAAATCTGATTATTTTCGTGTCGTGTTTGGGTCCGTCTCAGTGTCAGGAGTTTTCGCCCCTAGTTTTAACTTTATGGTTTAGATTTTGGATTGGGATTTAGTATATACTTTCAGCTTTTTTTTTTAACGGCAATACTATCCTACTCATACTCCTAAATTACACCCAATTTTCCCCTTGCTTGGATTTGAACCCGAGACCTCATTTTTAAGATGCAATGCCTCTACCAAGTTTGTTTTTTAGGTTTTGAAATTTATGTTTTCTAATTCATTTGTCTTCTTGCTCATTATGTGGTGTTGCATCTTCATTGATGCTTTAATGTTTATGATTTAGAATTTAATGAATAGTGAATTGTCATCATTTTAAGTGAACAATAATATTAGTTAAATATTTGTGTTTAGATGTGGTTTTTTGATACATTTTTTTGTCATGGTTATGATGATTTTGGATTTTAGACGCAGTTTGTAACTTTTTTTTATGCGGTTTGATAGTGCGGATTTTTAGTCGCGTATGTGTTGTGATTTTTAGACGTTGTTGGTAGGTTTTTTGGACGTGGTTTGATATCACATATTTTTAGCCAAGGTGGAGTTATTATTTTTAGATACAATATTAAAATTTTTGCGGGTACGGGATGTGCATGAGATTCGTTATACCCCCGTTTACCTGACCCAATTACCTGATTTTATATACTCGTTTACATGTCCGGCTTACGTGCGCTCGCGTACCTAATTATAAATACTCATTACCCCATAATTACACTCAGTTTTCTTTATTAGATATTTATTTTGTTTTTTTTGTATATAATTGATTTCTATTTTTCACATTTACTTGATAAGTATAATTTATTTCTTTTTTTTAAACCATTCTGATGATAGTTCCTCTTCTTTCGTTTATGTCAAACAATGCTAACTAATGACATTTTGAATTTTTTTATGTTATTTGATATAACCAATAGTCTATTCTTGGCATATTTAATATATATATATATTTGGTTCTAAAAAATACAAATATATTAGTTATCCGACACATACACAAAAAGTTTTAAGCCAATTATTCTCAACATGTAATTGAACTAAACTAACGGATGTACCTGAAACCCGCGGCTATGCTCGATACTTGACGGGTAAATACCTAATATATACCCGATAAGTTTTGGACCGAATATGAGAAAAAAATTTATAATTGGTTATGAGGTTAGGATTACTCAAACTCGTCTCATTGCCATCTCTAACAGTGATTAAAAATTTTTTTTGAAGGTGTTCTTTGTTTAATTACAAAAATATGTTTCACAAACATTTTTAGAAGAGGTTCTCTTGTTTAATTATTTTTTTGCTTCCTTAATCTTTTGAAGCGGTTCAAATATCAAAACTTTTTTGGAACGGTTTTACAGTTATTATTTTATTACATTTTGAAGCGGTTCTTGTATTTTTTTTTTCAACATTTTGGAACAGTTCAAATATTAAAAACTTTTTTGGAGTGGTTTTACAGCTAAATATTTGGAGCGAAGATGTTCTCTTATTTAAATATTTTTTTTTGCTTTTTTAAGCCTTTTAAAGCGGTTCAAATATTAAAAATTATTTGGAGCGGTTTTACTGTTATTATTTGAAACAGTTATTAAAAATCAATATTTAATTAAGATTATTATTCACTCATAATAATTACCTTTCACATTTACATATATAGTAATTTCTTTGAACCATCGCGTATAACAGAACACATATATAAAACTATGTCATATTGATTGTCACTCTGACGTAAAACCTTGTAGTATAATTATTGTAAACATGCCCGAGGTATTTGATTACGACAAATGTGATATGATCACGAACATTAAAACGCATACAAAAAACAGGCCACAACGAATTAAAATTTAAATAGTTTTAATATTAAATTGTTAATATTATTTAACTAATTTTATATATTTATTATTATTATTTAATTACAATTACTATTCATAGGCAATGATGACATTATGTACACTCGTAATGATAACCATTCGTAAACGAATGTTTGTGACATGCTTACAATCAAAATGATATAAATGATATAAATACTCAATAACGTTTGAAAGCCTTAAAAGCCTGTGAATAGAATGCAAAATTTCTACAATTGTTTGGCTTCGAAATTTATATAAATGTTCATGAGGTAACTGTGATCAACTAATATAATTATGACTACTCTTCGATAACTTAAAGATGTGTTGAAAGCATGTGAACATTAAATTATGTGAGTAAAGTGAGATAGGGTTTTAAAAATAAGAAATCAAAGTTCATGGTCTTCAACAAAAATTTGAAAATTAATTATACTTCTAGATGTCACACCTCGATCGACGGCATAATATGTCGGGGCGCGACCTCGACGATTCATTAGGTCATGGTGCTATGATATCGTTCCAATATATAAGGTATCATTATTAACAACACAAATTCAAACATTCATTAAAACAAAACAAACCATTACATGAATTGAATATCCAAACTATTACAATGGAAAACCTAATACATTGTTTAAAGTTAACTAGGTCTACTAATGATTATCATATGTTTTCACATTGTCTTCACCTTAACCTATTACATATGTAAAATAAATTTGAGTCAACTATATGAATATATAGTTGGTGAGTTACCCATATGTGAACATGTTTGAAAAGTTAAATGCGAACAAAACCCAAATCAATAAGATCTAAATCAATTATAGATACAACTTTAACATGAATTTCTTGACGCTTTCATCTTTACTAACTTAATGACATAAGCCATTAATGAAATGCTACTAGTTACAATTGAATATCGACTCTTTCACCTTTGCAATTGTGACATCCAGTACCTGATCGTCCGGCAAGTCCGTACGGCATGTGTACTTTCAATATTTACTGTGTGTAAATACATTATATGAACAGTGTTTGTGATAACAGAATTCAAAATACAAGAAACAGTTGTACGTATTTATGTGAAAACTTAAATATCGTAAGTTCAACAACTCATGATAAACAATAGTTGTATGTATTTAGGTGAAAACCTAAGTACAATTAATACAACGAATCAAGAATGACAACATTGTTCAAGTAAATAACAAGAATATGTCGGTTGCGATCTGATATCCATAGATGACAGGAATCAGATGGCCGACAAATCAGCATGAAAACAATGTGAAAAACAGGATGTTTAGTTGAGTCCGTTAGTGAGGAAATACAATTCAAAACATAATTGCAGTGTTGTTTCAAAATAGCGAACTGACAGTGTGTTTGCGTGGGTGACGATTCACACAAACATATCTGTGAGTTTAACATTCTGAGATAATGACTGAAAAGTAGAAAACAAGCATCAGAAAGCCGAACCATTGTCGAGTTCGTTCGGGTGATAATTCGAACGAATACGCGCAAGGGTGACGCATTCTGACGAAATGAAAAACGAAAATGACACGAACGAAAATAAATTAATGAAAATAAAATATTTTACGTTTTACAATTTTGAAACTCATCAAAAAGTAATTAAAAACAACTCTTTTATTTAAAAATACGTAATATACGCGTTACTATCCGGAAACACGAATACGCAAAACGAGCAACCGAAACGAACCCGAATACCCTCGGGGTATTTAAAGCCTCAATGAGGCAATTTTCTCTCATTTCTATCACATATCTCTCTCTCTAAAACCCTCACCCGTTTTCCCTCTCTCTCACTAGAATTTCACCTTCAAATCTCCATATCTTGATCATTTCTTAACGAAATTAAGTGTTCTTGGTGTCTACACGAAGCTACATACGTCCCCTACCAGGAAGTACAACCGATCTGAGGTTTTAACCAGCAAAATCCAAGGTAATAAGCTTTTAAAGTTCGAAAAACTAGGGTTTTGTACCCTTTGGTTCGACACACACACATAACCGGTATACCCCACCACTTCTCAAATGATTTTAACCATGGAAACCCTAAAACGAGCTAGACAGAGTAGGACGAAGCCATGGGAACAACAACTCCAAGCTCGATGAGGATGATGAGGCTGAACAAGGTTCGCAATGAAGCAGGTGGCCGAACCCACGAAGTGCCGAACCTACATGGTTCCTGGCCGAACCCTGTGACCATCATTGCCGAACCTAACCTAGCCACGAACCCCATGCATGGGCGAACCTCGGACCCTACGAACCTATGCTCAGCAACCTATCAACCGAACCTTACAGTAACGAACCCTGGGCGGCGAACCTTCTTCCTTAACCGAACCTCATGGCCACGAGCCTTTATGGTGAACCCTTGGCCGAACCATCACTCACAAACCCTGCTGTTGGCAACTGTACTCACCGAACCTTCTGAGGACAAACCCACATCACCCAGCCGAACCTGGGATGGCTGTTGATAGGTTCACTGACCCAACCCTCCTTGAGCGTGAATTCAACCAATTAGCCGTGCAACATCCTGATTTGTAGGCCCAAACCGATGTTTAGCCCACACTCTATTCGGCCCTAGAAGGAAATTCGGCCCATGTTGACTACTTCGGCCCAAGACTAGTTTCACACTCGGCCTATGTGTGCAATTCGGCCCATACACATACCAATGACCCATGACAATTAGCCTAAGCCCACACACATAACTACTCGGCCCAATTACACATAAGTGGGCCCAAGCGATTATCTGGTCCCATGAATTCAAGAAGTTAACGAAAACACAAATGAACGTCTAAAATTAATGATAAACTCATGCGTGAATTATCGCTTTAGTTATTACAAAGTGATGATAAGCTTATTAGGCAAAGCATGCAAAGACTTAAAGTTTTACTTAGAGGTTATAACTTTTAAACTAAACCTTAAGTTGAACTTTTGCAAACAATGGAAGAAATTCAATATTACCTTATAGAATATAGTGAATTCTGGGCCGGATAATGAACGAGACTCGTGGGTGTTAGCCAAATTAAGGCTAACACAAACACACACACAAACATGTACTTAAGGACTTATACTTATAAGTTAGATACAACGTAAAATCAATACAGGATCGTGAAAACTACTACAAGTACAACACAGAGCGCGTGCATTTCTTGTTTAACTTCTATTTATTTAGAAGTTTTAGTTTAACATATTGCTTATACTTTGATTAGATAATATTACTTGACTTATTATCATTTATCATTGTATGCATGCTTGTATGATCATGATATGACAGGGATACTAAGATGAATATGATAATATAATTTCATAACTCATCAACACAATAGAATAACATAGTTGTAAGATTATATCTTATAACACTTAGTTATTCTTACAAGAGCGAACAGTGAGATAATCACAGGTGAACATGATGACAAGAACAAAACACATGAATGATATGAAGACAACACATCTTCATAATAACATTCAACACTAGAGTTAAGTAAGTGTAGTAAGACAAGTTCTTATAACACTTAGTTTATAACTCAATCCATATTACCAGTTAACGTGGAACAACTATTATCCACCACCTGAGTCGACTAAATGTAGTAGGACTAGCTCTTACCACATCTTAGTGACAACATGGTGACTTTATGGAATAACAAGGAATGATAATCATGATAATGTAACTTCATGATAACAACATCATTCACACAACAATTAACATAATTTAATAAGACAAGATCTTATTTAACTTTGTTAACAACGAAAACATACAACATTGAGAACAAAAAACATTGATGAACACAATACAATTGATTACTATTGAACTGTTTGCATTATATCATTTCAATCATGTGCCATGTACCCAAGTTTGATCATTGTAAGTCCCTTCACAAAACGCTGACCAGTTAGTTTGATGTGACTAAACCGACGATAGCATAGTGGTACCATAGGTTTGACAAACCTCTAGCTTGTAGGGCTAGTATGTTGATCGTGTTGATTTATTGGCCGATAACGTATGACCAGTGACAGGGCTACTCATGTCAGGGTCTGGAAAGAGACACATGGTGATATAAATCTGCAGTTATAATTGTAATTAATCCATCGTTACCCATTGGCTAGTAGACTGAAGAATTTATTTTCTCTCATGTCATGTTACTAGTAACAGTGTCGATGAGGTCTATGGATACAAAAAGTGGTAGAGGTAAATCGGATGCATTGTAATCTGATTACGTGAGGATTGCAATGGATTCCTTTTAGGCTCTACGCACTTCAACTTGAGAACAAATGACAATTGGTTAACTAACACTCTTATTAATTTAAAGTGATTAACAGTTAACCTCACCAGAAATAGAATAATAACAAGGATCAGATTAAATTAATCTAATCTCCTTAATACACAAAGGGTTTATCATTACTTCGGTTTGACAACTAAACCCCGATTATTATATTATTCTACACATGATACCCCAAGTGCATTATAAACGGGATGAACAGGTGAAATGGAAATGGATATCTATAGTTGTATTGTAAGTAGTGTGGAATTCTATTAGTTATGTGGTGGGATGTTGGTTAGAGCTTGTTCCCTTACATATGCCCTATATATAAGCATAACTAATAGGATGGGATATTAATTGCAAATATAACTATAGAGAGACCATTGTATGAACGGGTGAATCAAACAAACTACAAGTAACATGAATACTATGGTGATTGTGTATGTGAATGAATCAAGGTTTCAATTATCAAACTTATGAACTCACCAACCTAGTGTTGACTTGGTTTAAATGCATGTTTTTCTCAGGTGATGAACATGTTAGTCACCAGGATTATAGGGACATAGCTAGTGGACTTGAAGAAGGCATAGCTACTTTTGTGTTGCATACTTTTGGATGACAAAACAATGAATCATCTTTTGTGTATCTTGTACAGTTACAAGATATAAACTCATTGATTCTTTTGATTAGATTTACTTAGTTAAATTATGAGGAAACAATGTAGTTAAACTTTGTAATTCTATTTCATTGTCAGATTAGCATTTCTCATTTATTTATCATGTGCTATGTAAACAATCTGATCATTTCGATTATCAAACGATATCGCGCCCCGGGAACCTGCGGCCCGGCTGGAAAGTCGATCCAGCCCGCCGACTCGGGGTGTGACAACAATTTACAATAAGTCAATAACTAAAGTTGTTGCGAAAATGCTACCAGTTACATAGATTATCGACTCTTTCACCTTTGAAATATATTGCATATAAATAATACAATATATTGACTAAACATGACATAACAAAATAATACATTGCATATAAACAAGTAGGCATACTATAGCACATAAGTCAAACAACTTAGACTAATAGCTTGTATCTAATTTGATTTTTGACTCTAGAATAACATGGTTTTGTATAACATGTGTAACATTCCTAAATACAAAATTAAAAGAGGGAGTACAAATGAAACTCACTTGTTTGTTTCCTTAGATAAGTGATAGAGAATGGAGTTGTAGATAGTGCTTCAACCTAGAGTTACAAAGGCATAGTAGTCTTAATATTTGCTTAGAATTCAAGTCTTGATGTCATAAAACTATGGGGAAGTCCTAAAAGAAAATGTCTAAGTTTGAATGGTTTCATTTGAATTACTATTTCTTTAAATAAATAAATAATGTTGTTTGAATTTGAATAATATTTAAATATCTTATTTCCGTCCATTTTTGTTTATTAAGTTTTATAGTTTAATATTAAAGCTTAAGAATTTTGTCTAAACAAATTTATTTCCAATGATTTATGAATTTTGATTACTTTAAATATTTTTTTATGAATATTTGTTTTCGAATAATCCTTTACAATTATTCTATGTAAACTTTAATAATAGATAAATGATTTATTTTGATAAAGACTATACTTATTTGTTTTATAATAACATTTAAAATGATAATGTGTATTGTTTGTAAAAAAATTGTTTTGATATGATAAAAATATTCAAATACAATTCACATTATTTAAATAATTAAATAAAAATATGATAAAAGTATTTAAATATTTTAAATAAAGAATATGTTTTTTTATTTGTAATATGATTTTTAAATCATTATTTCAATGAATAAAAAAATTTAAATAAATAAAATTTTACGAAAAATAAAAACCTTTTTAGGCTAGGATCAAGTTGTTTTTATGAATAAAACAAATTATTAAATAGAAAATAAATTAAATAATTTTATGAAAATAATAATCTTTACAGATTATTAAAAAATGTTTTCATGAATTTTGGGATTATTTTTATGATCTTTAAATTTTAAAATGGTTTGGAAATGGAATTAAAACACAAAAACCGGTTAGAAAAGACACCGTCCGGGTTCGAACCCGAGTGGCATTGAGTCAAACCTTAACGGATGCATATGAACCATGCGATCTGGAGCTTTTTAATTGGTTAACTCTCGCCCCATATGTGAGATAGCATATATGATTCTTGTTTCCCAAATGTGCTTTGAAGTCCCACGAACTCTAGTCCAAAATCTCACTCAATTTGTCTTAGAACGAACACATTTGGGAAATTAAACATAGGGTTTTTGTTTTCCTCTTAAAACCGAGTTGAATGATATGAGAATTACCTGGATTAGTTTCTGATTTAATGGAGTTCTTTAGCAAAGCAAGCGTCGGTTGTTCTTGGGTTCGATTCGCTCTTCAAAACGTTTGTGAGAGTGTTTGGTTGGCACAGACCCGTCGTAATGAGCAAAAGGAACTTGAGGGTTGATCTTATTCGAGCTTGATACTTTGTTTCATAGTATTCGAATTTCAATCGTGCTCGGTTAGTTATGGAAGTGATTTACACGTATAAGGATTTGATTTTTCATTAATTGGTGATTAGAACGAATTACGTGTGTGAATCATTTCCAATTTGATCAGATTCGGGCTGTCATCTTCATGGAGCTGGAATCAAGCGAGAAGGAATACGGGTCACGATAGACTCATGGATTGGTCTGTCGGGTTACTGGGCAAGGAAGAAGAAAAGGACTTTCCTTTTTCTTTTTTTCTTTTTTTTTTTCGGGTTTTGTCCCTCAAGTCTTGAATATTTAGAAATTTAGTTTTAAGGTTGTTTGAACTTGAAATGAGGAAGATTCTAATTTTTAGGTCCTGTTGGTTTTCTTTTTATTATTTTTATGCTAAACCTTTTAAAAAGTTTATACAATCCTTAATTATATATTCACAACTTAATTATTTTTATAAAGCTTTATAAATCTAAATATTTGCTTCTTAAAACAAATTTATTTATTGTTATTTTTAAACCTTTGTAGTATTTTTTATCAAATGTTATTTTATGTTATTTTTTATAAAATAACTATAGCTTGAATAACTATTTTATTTTATCCATACACACATGCGCGCGCACACATAATAAGTTCTACATGACTTTTAATAAAAATTATTTTATGATCAACGAATTTATTAATTAAATATTGTGTAACATTTATGCATGTATTTATGTATATATTTTATAACACGTATTTGTTTATGAATACAATTATCAAACGAGATCTCACTGAATTTTATTTAATTACAATTTAGTACTGTTACAATTCGAATTCGCACAGGGGTTACACTAAAAAGAATCGAAAGGATTGTTGTGCAATTTCAGAAACAAAAACCATTTTTTGCAGCTGTCATATTTTTTGTCGCGATTGATATCAATTTTTTTCCGTGTTTGTTTCAAAACAATTTTTTTTGCCTAAGTTAAACCGGTTTTTTGCCACGGTTCTTTATTTTCAGCGGTTAAAATCAATTTTTTTATGCGGTTCAAGCCAATTTTTTTTTATTTGAAACCATTAACTAGAATATTTAATTATTATTATTGTTTACTCTCAATGATTGTTTCTTAAATTTATATATAGTAATTGTATTATTTGATTAATGTTTAACTGACTTTTCGATCTTAGTTTAGCAAATTTATTTATCAATCAATGATAAAAATTTTATTACAAAGAAGAGACAAGAAATAAAGATAGAAAGACATCATATCGTATCACATTAAATCAATATTTATTTGTATATGTTATTATATAAATACTTAATATTAGAAATTATGTGAAGACTGTTGTAAGTATATAAATAATACACATGTTTAAACTTACATGTAATGATATTTTATTATCTATTAGATGTTGATTTAGTTACCAAAAAGTTTCTAAACTAACAATACATTCTTAATTTCTATAATAAGAGGTATTGAATTCAACTCTCGTCTAAACAAAATGTTGTAGATTAAGCTGATGGATTTTCTTAAATTGTGGGCTTTCACCTAAATGTTTGAGTTTTTGTTGACTCGTGAATGATTTATCAAAGAGATCAGCTTGATGGCTTAGAATTTAACACGTAAAATAAGAAAAGGTTGATTTAGTTTGTGAATTAGCCTAAGATTAGAGATAAAGGGAACTAGTATATAACATTACTAGGTTAGTACAACGTAATAAAAAAAAATATGTTTATAATAGAATTTTTTTTTAAATTTTGTATAATATAATACTTTAAGTAATAAAATAATTATATTATGTATTTAACAATAATTATTTTAAACTTTGTTTATTTAAACAATTTGTTATAAAAACTATTTATAAAAGTTTATATTTTATAATAATTTGTTTTTTTAAATTATTTTTTTAATATTAATATATTTTTATTGAATTTAAAATTTTAATAAAAAAGAGAGGAAAAATTAAAGTTGAAGTAATGAATAAAAATAAAAGTTATAGTTATTTTAGGTGATAATAATAATAATAATAATAATAATAATAAATAAAGATGATTTAATAGGTATATTGACCTAATTAGTGTCAAGGTTTTAACTTGACCTGTTGGACTCCTAATGCGTGGTATTTATCCAACTAACCTATTAAGAAATAATAATTTATTTATTTTTTGTCAAATTGGGTAAATCCAATGATAAAAGACCACCCATACCCACAAAATGTCCACAAAAAACCACTGTCCGATTACCTACAAATTTCACCTAGATGCTATAAATGAGACTCAAATATTGTTTATTATACAAACTTCAATTTTTTCGGATGATTCAACAAGCCAATTATATTGGAAATTCTAACATAATATTTTCAAAAAATCCACTAAACGACCCTTCAATAAAACCTAAATATTTTATTTTAAAACAACAATCCACTAAACTACCTTTCAAGCTTCAACTTAAACCAAATCTATCTATACTAATAAATCAAAATAATTGTGGACACTTGTCACAATTCTAGATCACCTATATTTTGGTTTTCCCGCTTCTCTCTCCTATTTAATTATCTATATTTATTATTTAGTTAGATATTAGGAATTAAGGATTATAATAATTAATATACTATGAATTAATTATATTCAAAATGAAATCAATTATGATGTTTTTAGGTGAACTTATATTTTTATTTAACAACTTTAATTTTTTAAATATTATTGAATTCAAATGATATTTCTTAAAATATTTATAAATATAACAATAATGTTACTAATTTTTTATAATTGCTTTTAAAATTTTTTAAACATTTAATATGATTGGATTATTTGAATGATAAAGATATATTATATTGAAATATAAAAAGTAAGTAATTTTAAAAAAATCCAAGTTATATATATTAATATAAATTTTAGTTAAAGTTAATTTAGTGTGTTAAAAGGAGAATAAATATACTTTAATTAAATTATTTATGAATTACATTACATAAAAATATCAACACATTGTTAAAAAAAAATTAAAACTAAAACATAATTTATAATTATTACATCAAATATTTTAAACATATTTTGAAGACTTCATGCATTAACAAATATCATATTTTATTCAACCTTTGTAAACATGAGTTTAGTAAAACTTTGCAATGTACATGTTTTTTAATTACATAACTTTTTGTCACTAGATTTGTATATATAACATATTATTTTTTTTCAACTCGTGTAATACACGGGATTTTAACCTAGTATTTTAATATAAAAAAGATCATAGATAACATTGTAATTGTAGTTTAGTTTAAATAAATAGTTTAATTAAAATAATAATAATATAATAATTAATAAAGTAACCAAACACGGCCTTTATTCTCCTTTTTATAATCGCGTTAAACCATTCACAATTGTACATATCTTTTCTTGATTAGGAAAAAAGGCATAAAACCAGCAACGGCAAAATTTAAAGTTCAAGAAACCCTAAAAAAGGGAAAAGGAAAGCTAAGCTAAAAAGAAACCCATGGATCGTCAAAACTGGGTCGCCGGAGATAATTCCGTTACACCGGATAATCGAGTTTCAGACCCAGCTCCGATCCGGCGTCGGAGTTCTCAAAGGCTACAGCCACGATCACTTCTTTACTTTTAGACCTGTCAACCGGCTCGTGGCCAAGGGTTAGCTCTAGCTCGATCTTGCCGTCCACCTCGGCTTCAGTTTCAGCCTGCTTTTTCGCCGGCGAGGTCTCGCCGGAAGCCAAGCTTTCCTCCACCACCTCACAACTCTCACCTTCGACCACATGCGCCACCTCCGACTGATGGCTCAGAGCCGACTCATGGCTCGACAAATCGTTATTATTCTCGTTTTGACCAGATTCGTTCTGTCTTGACCCGATCCAAACCCGACTCGCTTTCGCTTTCGCCGACGACCGCTTGAAACGGCCCCGAGTTTTAACCCGGTGAAGCTCATTGGACCCGGCCGAGTTTTCGTCTTTAGATATGTGACGGATGTCAAAGGCCTTGAACGGCGGCCCGTTGTTCGTCTCCGCCGTGTCGGACGCGATTTGCGTGATCGGAGAGCCTTGAAGGACTGCCTCCACCGCATTCTGACAAAGCTGCCAGCTTCCCGACCACAACAACCCAACGGAACCGTAAATTGGATTCACAATCCGACCACAGGCCTCGTACAAAAGTGACCTGAAGATCGCTGCATGCGATTACAAAACACACACGTCAAATCACCTGATTGATTATCGTTTTCTTGAAAAAGATACTAAAAAAATGAGGTTAATTACCAGGGCGGAGGTGTTCGGGGCCGGCGTTAACGAGGTTCATAAGTCCGGCACGGCCGTAGAACTTAGCAAGAAAGAGGGTGGCGTTAGCCTGAGAGTCCGGCGACTTGATCCATTGCAAACAAGGCCTTATGCTGCAGTTTTGACTGCAACCCTTGCGAAGAACTCGGCATCCATTGCAGCTCATACGCATTATATATTGTGGGAGTTAGAGAGAGAAAGTGGGTGGGTGTTTTAGAGAGAGAAAGGAGGAGGGGTTGAGGGTGATTTATAGGGGGGTTTGGGTTTGGCGGTGGTGGTGGTGGTGAGATACGTGGATGAAGTGAGCCGCTGGGTTTTTGGGAAGGCGCAGCTGTTTCCAAAAGGCTGGTATTTGCTTACGTGGAAAACCGGGTTTTCAACATTCATGGAAGTACAATTGCAGCAGGTGTCGGTGTTGTTTCTTGAATTTGGGAAAAAATACGTCACCATTGGGTCCACTTTTTTCAAAATTATCGTATATTACACTCCACATCCGAAGTCTTATTGTTTTTTAAATGAACGATACATACTAACTCTTTAAATAAACAAATTGATAACAACATGTAAATCAACTCGGAGCATTTTTTTTTTTACAAATGAGACTGAACACAGGACATTTTATTTATAAAGTTGAGGAGGTATCATTAGGCTATAAGTTCTTTGGTATCCGACGTGTTATCGTCTTTTTAGTGTAACATTCTAGACAATCTTACTTCAGCCGTAAACATAAGAGATTTTTGTCTCATAAGTAACGATCCGCCTCTTACATCACCAACGCGTTTTCGGTTTAGCTGGCTGTGGAGCACATGAAAACTCTACAGTTAAGCGTGCCCGGTAGCATTAATCCAGGATGGGTGACCTTTCTGGGAAGTTTTCACCCGGGCAACCGAATGCAAAACTGTGAGCTCCGAGTGGGCAAAGCGGAGAATATTGATGGTAGACGGGGCCAGATGTTACATTTATTAAACTTGATAATCTCAACTTATCAAATAGAAAAAAAGGAAATCGATGTGATAGCGCGTAACAAGGTTTTTCTAGTTCTACTTCAATCGATTAGGCGTATTGTACCGGTTCTTTTGAGTAATATATCTGGAAATGCTCGTTAATTCCAGTCATATTTCTTTTTAGTTGGAAAATATATGCAGTCATATTTTTAGGGCAGTATAAGCGATCAAGGAGTAATAACTCATATCACGGGAGGAAACTTTGCGTAGAGTTCTAGTACTATCAATGGTTAAAGCAAGATAAAAAAATTGTTTAAGTAGTCTAAAAAGTATGAAATATAATAGATTCAGACATGTAAAAATTATCAAATACTATATTTAATGATAAAATTAATATAGATTATACAAATAAACTATTTGTTTACTTACAACTTATTTTAACTAAAACCAAATTGTTGTTTTCTTTTTTTAAAATGACATTTATATTCAAACAGATTTTACTTAAAATTTATCATGACTCATACTCATCATAACCCAATCTTGTTCTGATCTGTTACCTATTTTGTTAGGCGTACATATTCCTATGTAAAACAATTGAAGTATGAAGCTTAAACCACCAAATAAATATGCACTAATATTATTTTAGTGTAATTTAATTTAATCTGAGTCAGAGGGGTAAGATACTTCGGTTTGTATCATTTGTTAGCATATTCTTATATATATTAAACTGTATGGGTAACTCACCAACTATTAATATAGTTGACTCAAATTTATTTTACATATGTAATAGGATAAGGTGAAGACTACGATGAGACATAAGATAAGCATAGTTGACCTAGATTTAATTTAAACAAATGTTAGATTTCAAATGTAATAATAAATTAGTTATTGTAATTCATCACATGCTTGTAATTGTTTATTGTATTTTAGTTAATGTTTGTTTTAATGTTGATAATTAATGTTATAATTATTCAAACTTGTTAATAGCACCATAAGCTAATGAACAACCGACATCGTGCCCCAACGTATTCCGTCGTCGGTAGGGTATGACAATTAATACATTTTACAGCGATCCAAAAAATATTTTAATTAATACATTTTACAGCGGTCCAAAAAAGATGAAATTATTATCTTTTAAAGTGGCTCAAAAAAACCTTTTACATTGCTTCAAAAAAATCTCAATATTAAAAAAACCTTTTACAGCGGTTCTTATATAAATAAAAATAAAAAACCTTTTGCAGCAGTTTTAAAACGTTTTTTTACAACGGTTAAATGAGAAAAAGTTAAAATTCGAATATTTAAATATTATCACTGTTTACAGGCAATGATTGCCTTTCGTAAATTTATACATAGTAACTTGATAAATAAAGCTTATTGTCCTTGTTTATTAAAGGGGTAACTTTATACAAATGTAACCAACTTTCAGCTTTGTTCCAATTAGGTCACTCATACTTTTTTTTGTTCCGATTAGGTCACTCATATTTTTTTTTGTTCCGATTAGGTCACTGTACTTTTAATTTTGTTTCAATTAGGTCACTCAGTACAGTAACCTAATCGGAACAAAAAAAAAGTATGAGTGACCTAATCGGAACAAAAAAAATATGAGTGACCTAATCGGAACAAAAAAAAGTATGAATGACTTAATCGGAACAAAAAAAAGTATGAGTGACTTAATCGGAACAAAAAAAAGTATGAGTGACTTAATCGGAACAAAAAAAAGTATGAGTGACTTAATCGGAAAAAAAAAAGTATGAGTGACCTAAGTGGAACAAAGCTGAAAGTTTGTTACATTTGTATCTTGACTCAAACTTTGGATCATGTTTGTTTCAATCCCTAGATACACTCAAATATAAAACTAAGGTTATGTTAAACTAAATAAACTCTTTATCTTAAAAAGTGTAAAAAGAATCAAGAGCCATTAAATCATTAATCAACGGCTATGATTAAATTAAATTGTTGGAGAATATTTTAGTAATGACCATTTTTGGTTACTTTTTATCAAGTTCTCTCACCTTTTTAAATATTCATAACTTTTATATATGACATTATTTTTTGAAAAAAATATACCATAAAAACAAGCATCTTTTATCTTCAAAACGATTATAATGTTACTATAGAAACAATTTTGTTTATTCAGTTTAGTTTTTCTTTTGTACAACTCATTGTATCTTTTGTGTTTCCATCTCAATGTTGTGTTTTCCTGAATAATTCAAGATACGATGATATTGCAGAATACATAATGTCAAACAAAGATGGTACAATGACGATGGATGACACATTGACATGTAAGAAACACACAATTACATGTAAGAAAAATACAAAAAAGATGATTATAAAAAAACATTTAAGAAAGACATAATGACGACAATTAGACAAAATGAACTGAAAAAAATTCACTTCTTATATAAACAGTATTCATTTTAAGGGAAAAAATGTTTTATGATATTTTTTAAAAAAAATATCGTATGTAAAAGTTATGAACGTTTAAAAAATTAAATGTGGGGGAACGTGATCATGATTAAATTACATTCCAACAACTTTGCCTATAAAATTTGATTTTTCCCTCTCTAATTTGATCTTATATATCTAATACTAAATAATCATACTTACAATTTTTAAGATAAAAAACTTATTTAATTGTATCTAACTCTATAAGACAAAGGTTATGCATCTTTTGTGCTGTAACTCTCTTAGATTTTTCTTATTTCTCTTCCACACCTCTAGTTTTAAATGCAAACAATGTGTAAATCCATAAGACCTAAAGCTAGCACAACTACTAGTTTAACATGATTTTTTGGCTCTTTTACCTTTACTAGCTTAATGACCTAAGTCATTAATGAAAGGCTACTAGTTACAACAATAGAATATCGGCTCTTTCAGTTTTGCATTTTACAATAACCTAAGCTATTATGCAAAGACTATTAGTTACATAGATTTTCGGCACTTTCACATTTGCAATATATAATAACCTAATGTATATTGCAAGGGCAACTAGTTACATTGACTACACATAACCTAACAAGATGATACATTGAATATAAAAAAGTAGGCATACAAAGCACATAAGTCAAACAACTTAAACTAATAGTTTGCATCTAATTTTGATTGTTGACTATAGAATAACAAGGTTTAGTATAACATATGTAACATCCATAAATACAAAAGTAAAAGGGGGAGTATTAGTGAAACTCATTTGTTTAGATGCTTAGCTAGTTCTAAGGTTCTTGAAATAAGGAGGCAAAACTATCTACTCTCCCTAAAATTGAGTAACAAGTTTTAGCATCCTAATGGTTCAAAGTTCAAGAATTCTGAAACTATGGCATCCTAATGGGGCATAGTTTGAATGAGTCTATGTTAAATGAATACTTAGAATGGCAATCCTTATAATATTAATTTAATAAATTAGAATATCAAATATTCCTTTTTATTTACCAATATTATTGTTTGAATAAACTAGAGTAATGTTTTTAAGAATTTTTAATAATATTCTTAATAAATAAAATAGAATATGATATATTTATTTTATTTATTTTTTATATTGAATTGCTACTTGAATAAATTTTCATCCATCATTTATTTGTATTTAAAAGTTTATACATTTGAATCATAAGATTTATTTGTTTAAAAATCATTTATAAAATTATATTTAGTCTTTTAAGGAATTTAAAATAAACCTTGAATTATTTTGAATAATCATGTTGAATTATTTTATCCCAAAATTTTAAAGACAATATTTTTGTGAACTTGGATTTTAAAACTAACAATTGGGTATTGAAATGATTTGAAATAAATTTTATAATTTTTAGAAATATTCTAAATCAAATGTTTAAAATATGTTTTTTTTAAAACATATTGTTATGATAATTAACTCATTTAATAAAATAAATAAATATATATGTATTTGTATATGTATATGTATATGTATGTGTGTGTCTATATATATATGTATTAGGTTTGTAACAAAACGTGTAGAAAACAAGTTTATGATTTTATTATTATTATTATTATTAAACATTTCATTATATATATATATATATATTAAATAAACTTGCAAAAGAAATTATTTCTTAATTATAACAGAAGGCGTAAATAAAATTTGTATGATTTTTAATATAATTTTTATATAAAAAATGAGATGGAAACAAGATATAGCATAAAAAACAGATATGGGTGCCACTCCCGGGTTTCGAACCCGGTTCTCTCCCGAAATAGCATCACGTCCTACTGCTAAATCAGTAGGGGGATTCTTTGATCCCTCGTTCCCATTTAGTCTTATACAAAAGTAAAATTGGAAACCCTAACTGAAGAACCCTAATTGGAACTTCAATCCAATTCGTTTGATATGTTGATTATGAGTCTACAAAAGCATAGGGCTTTTGTTTCTATTGTAAAGACGACTACGATGCAACTAAGACTTACTTGGAATGATTAAGGATTGATGGAGTTTGAATGTCGTTTAGTTCTTGCGATTGTATTAGATCGACTCGGTGTTTTGGAACATTATAGAGAGTGTTCATGGTATGGTTCTTCTCAGATGACTGTCGCGAAGGTTATGGTGTAGTCAATTTGGTTCATTATTCATAGATTTTGACATTCGTGTTTGATTTACATTACTTGTCAAGTTATAGCTGTAATCGTGTAAATTGGGAACTATTTTTGGAATTAGGATCATAAATTAATTCGGATTTAACTGACATACGCGTATACATTTGAATTTCAAATTAAGGAGCGTTTTTGATTTGATTTTTGCTAAGAACCGATGGTGGTGGGTGTCGAACAATGGATCGGTAAAGGGGAGGGGGAAATTTTGGTTTTTTATTATCTGAACCTTGTGGTTTTATGTTTTAATAGTTTATGAATGGTCTTTCTAAAGGTTAGATCCAGTTTGTAATATTACAGAAATGGTCCTTCCAGATTCTTATTTATATAATTTTATGTATTAGGTTTATAAAACTTTACAAGTCCTTTTTTCTTAGAAATTTATAAATAAATGTTTTTATAAAATTTATATATATATATATATATATACATATTGTTTGTTTTATAAAATGTTTGTAGTTTAAGCATTTAGTTTTTGCATATATATATATATATTTATATATAACTTTTGGGTTTTATTTATTATTATTTTTTTTTACCATAAATTGTTTAAGAGTATTATTATTTATCATTATGACTTATTGCACAAACTATTTTGTTTTGAAGTTTTTTTTTATGTATTTAAAATGGTTGGTTTTATGAAAATTAGATTTGTTTATCTTTGTAACTTTTACAAAATTCAAATTTCGACACTATTTTCAATTTTAAAATTTTCCCCAAAACCCTGAAGATTACATTATTTAAATAATAAATGTTTTTTACCGTTGTAAAAGGTATAAATTAATTTTTTTTAAACCGCTTTAAAAGGTATTAATTAAATTAAAAAAAACGTTTTTTTAATATTTGTAAAATGTAATAATTAAATAATAATTTTTTGTACCACTGTTAAAGGACCATTTTCTTTAAATATTGATTAAATAGTAATGATGGTAATAATTAAATACTAATAGTAATTAAATAATATTAGTAGTTGAATAATGTTTTGCCTGTTTTGTTGCTGACCCGTTTTTGGTCTGCATTTTGATATTGGTGATATCACCATGGTAGTACCGTATGATACAAACTTTAATTTTTAGTCAAAAAATGCGGTATTTGTTGTTCATAATGTCATAATTGTTATCGTGATCGAATACCTATATAGGTGTGCTACATCTTACACTACTAGAAAGGCTGTTTTTTTTCCAGCAGATTTTTCCTACAGAAAAAAAGGTCGGAATTTCCGACAATAATCCGACAAGATAGCTAAAAAAAGTGAACTCTAAAATTTCAGATTAGTTTCCGACAATATAGTGACAAAAAACATTTTTGTAGGAAATTTGTCGGAATTTTCCGACGCAATTCCGACCAAAACATATTTGATGACAAAAAATTAAATTTTCTCGGAAACCTGTCGGAAGTTTCCGACGAAATTCCGACTAAAAACTTTTCCGACGAATTTCCTGCAAAAGAAGCGAACCAATATTATTTCATACTAAATATAGTTATTATTGTTTCAAACTAAAATTTTAGTTAATAAGTATTATCATATTTTGTGTTAATGGTTATAATATTATTTAATTATTACTTATATTATATAAAGCATACTATAAATATCAAAGTGATAATATTTTGGTTATTGATTTTTAATGTATGTGTGGACATATAATTATATATACGCCTAACTGTGTGTATGTTTAGAAATATATGTATGAGTATGATTGGCTATGTATGTGTATGCATTAATATGAGTAGTATAATATATCTAGTGGATGGATGTAGGTATGTTTGTGTCTTCATATGTGTATGCATGAGTGTGCATGTGTGTATGCATATGTGCATATGTCTGCATGTATCTTAATTTCATGTGTGAGTGTCTTATACACTTGTTATGTATATCAATCATGTACATGTGTGTGTTTATATCTAGGTCAATGTGTATATTTTGGTATGTATGTAGTTGTGTGTGTATAAATGGTTATGCAAGTATGTGTTCCCATGTAGACACAAACACATACATATATATGCTTAGACAATGAGAAACCTTAGTTTGAGTAATGAGATTTGATTTATCAACACATACTTATGTATACTTTATGTATAACTAAGCACATCATTTTTTATGGTATGACAAACATGTTTATGACGTCCATACTTTATGGTTTTACGTCAGAGAGTGATATATCTGCATTTTCATTATATGAATGTGTATGCATTTTAATATTCGAAATCGTGACAGAATTCTCACAGCAACGCGCAGGTAAATCCACTAGTTCAAGAACATTTGCAAGACTAAACAAACAAGTTATTTATATAATTTCTATCCATAGTAGATACACACGTATAGATATAATTATGATAAAAGTATAATATATGTCATATAAAAAGTAAGATGCATAATTAATTATTAAGTGGAATCAAAGGAATTAAAACATCCGAGATTAAGACAAAGCTGTGAAAAGTAATTGAATGTCTAGACCCTTGTAGATTATCTCAAAACATTATTATATTCAAATGACGTTCATGTAATTGATATCACACTACAGTTTAACTAGACATATCACTCAAACATAAGCTCATAAAAAATGTCCTGAGCTTTACCACACACATTCAAGTATGTTTTCACATACACGTACAATCTAACTATCATGTTCATAATGTAGATTCATCAATGAATGTCCAAAAAGAGTAAAAAAGTAAAGAAACATGAACCTAAAATAAACACGCTATTAATAATGTTATACTATAATACAGTACACGACCATAAACTTATACATGCAGCGTAAAAAAACCTAATACCGAAGCAATAAATAAGCCGTACTTAGTTGGAAAGATTTCAAGAAACACGAGCATAAACATAAACGATTAAAATTAGATATACTAATATTATTATACTAATATATGAAAATTAGTATGAATTGCATACGTGACCCTTTTAAATCATAGCATGAATTGCATACGTTGTACTCTGTCATTGCTATAACTATTAGACCATGTGTAGTGGCCTCGTGAGTTGGCGTGAGAGGCATGGGTCACGCTCTCATGACGCCCTCCACCTACTACACATGGGTGTGATGGACAATGGCATGAGGGTGGTCACGACGTGAGATGAAGAAGAAAGGGATAAACGAGAAGGGATGATGATAATACATGTGATGCCTACTTGAAATGATGAGAGAGTGATAATATTAGTTATTTATGCGATGACTACGTAAAATGATGAGTGTTTGACAAGTACACATAGCCTTACCCTTTGTTAGATCTCATTATTATTAAGTATTTTTTGGCTCATTAGTATTTATCTTCGCTGTTTTCTTTGATTATATGAAACGTAAGATATGTGAAAAGAAGTTTGAGAGTCTAGAAAAAACGAATCAATTCTTATAATAAATTATGTAATTTTTGATATAGTCATATTTAACTTTGATGTTTTGGTTTTATTATACGACATGTAAGATTTGTGAAGAGAGTTTTGGTAGTTTAGAAAAATTAATTATTATAATAATTAACTAGTTTTTCCTTTTCGTATTTTCATGGAAATACAAATAGTTCTTTACGAAATTATGTTTTGTTATGCACACGTTAGATTATAATTAACTGGATTGATTTGTAGTTGAATGGACCTTCTTGATTTTTTGAATGAGAATTTATATTCGAGTATCATCTGAAAAAAAAAAAAGATTTAGGTTGGGTCAATGAGTTTTATTAATATGTGTTTTCTCCTGAATAATTGCATCGATATACTTATTTAAATAGTGATACTTAACCTTACGGTTAAAATCCATACTACATAATAAAAAAATAACAAATTTAATACATGTCACTTTTATATTCATTTTTTTAAAACGGCGGTTGATGCAACGACAAAATTGTTGCCTCAGAGTGCAGTGGTTGAATATCGAAAACTCAGCCTTACACTCATGATACAATTGCAGTGGTGCATTTTTCGGTGTCATTAAAGAGGCTCCCTCATGCTGCGCAGCGGAGGCTCCACCAGACCCTCCTAACGGGCCAAGTTGTTGGAGTCGAAGACTCGTCAACCAACCGTTTCAGGGAAAAACTGGACAGGAAGCTTTAATCTTGCTGCGTAAAACTCTTTCGGCTTGGACAGAAAGCTAGGTAATAGCCCGGGTCCCACGTCATTTTCATATCTCACAAATTTTGATAGCAATGGGAATTAAACCCACAACCTCCAATATAAAGTATGAGTCTTTTACCACAGCACCAAATCTTGTGGACTTATATTTATTTATTATTAAATTTTGACACTTTTCACCATTATATTCATTTGTTATTATTCGTTAATTTTTGAAGTTATACTACTGAAAATATCTTCTCTCTTTCAATTATATTTTATTAACTCTCCTATTTAATGTTAATAATTTTAAATAATTAATTGTAAAAACTATAAATCTATTTATTCTAATAATTTATAATAACTTGATAACCGTAATTAGATTTCAATTATATCTTATTTTATCATTTTTAGATATTTATTATTTATTATTTTAATTTTTAATTATTTCTTATTTTACTAACAATTAATATGATATCAAATATACAAATTTTCATAAAACTATTGGTTTACAAGAGGTTACTTTTTTTTTTAATTTTATGCAAAACCATTTTTATGTTTTTTTAATGACACTCTAAACTAATTACACCATTACATAAGTTAAACCATGATCTTCCATTCTAAGAGACAAAGTCTCTACCAAATGGGCTAGTATCACATTGGCAAAAAATAAATATTTTTATGTAATAGTTAGTTGTTAACTAAAAAACTTTAACAATTAGAAAAATATCATCTTACCTTTTTAATCATAACAGAAGGTCAGTTCTGTAATTATAAAACTTTATTTTTTTTGAACGGCAAAGGTTATCTCCTCCTAAACTACTCCACAATAATTACATCATTGCATGGGTTAGAACCCATGACCTCCCAATCTAAGAGGCAAAGCCTCTACCAAGTGGGCTAGTCCCACATTGGCAATTATAAAACTTTCTAAATTTTGTTTTACTACTTAAAGTAATGAGAAATACGTAACTTAATCATTTTATATCAAAATATTGTTTTATAATTTATAAATTATCAATTTAACTATTTAATATTTTTATCCTCAGCTCAAGTAGTTGAGGGTAGGTACAATGTGACTCAATATTGGGGAGGTCACGAGTTCAAGTCATGGTATGGACAAAATAGGGGTTTTATGCTGGGCTAGGGGTTTTCTCTCACTTATGGTGGATTTCCTCCTATTGAGTATGGATATGATCGGGTGTGTATATGACCCGTCAGTGATCCAAATTACCGTTAAAAAAAACCATTTAGTATTTTTATTCATTCAACAAAATACACAGAAAATTACATAACAAATTAATAAATAAAAAAATACATATTAAATGTTAGAGATCAATAAGAGAAGGGACATATAACAAAGTTAGATTAGTGGTTAAGGATTGACACATTCTCTTTGTAAACCAGGGTTCAAGTCTCGCTGGTGACACTTAATTAATGAACATCAAGTGAGGTGTGAAATCTTGAACTTAATTTTGAGTTTTGAACCAATAAGAGGCGATGTTTACATATTCCATGGTTCCTGCGTATTAGAAGATACGGTCTCACGATTGACGATCAAAAAGTCGATCTTATATAACAATCACAAGATAACTGAATGTATTACGACGAGCATTTGTGTCGTTTAAAAATAAGCGAAGGGAGAGGTCCTATGTGGGAGAGCTGTTTACGTGAGGACACATGAAAGGGAGGAGCGGGCGCGTGGTGGGCACATGGAATGTCAGAGTGTGGTCGAATCCACACATACATGTCTGACCTCAAATGTTCGATATCTAAGCTTTTAGTGCACTTTTAAATATTTTATATTCTCAAATTTAATAGGAGCAACCATAGTTTAATACAAATATAATTTAATATCTAATTTAAGCTTTTATATTTTTTTTGAACGGCTAAGCTTACTCCACCTAAATTACACCATATTTTCACCTTGTATGGGATAGAACTCATGACCTCCCATTTTAAAAGGCAAGCCTCTACCAAGTAGGCTAGTCCCAAATAAATTTCAGCTTTTATATATATAAATATTTAGAGGGATATGGAAAGATAAAAAAAAACCTACTGTTAAAGCAAATAAGCCTGAATAACCCGTCAAGATCAAGCAAAATTTTCAAATTTTTTTAGCATAATTGTAAACACATTTAGAACACTTTCTTATTTTATGAGTTTGCGTTAATTCGTCATCGTTTGAGAATTATCATCGTTGTAAGTTTTTAAAATTTTGTAACTAAACGAACGAACTTCCCACCAAACGGTTCACAAATTGTTCTCTGAACGTTCGTTTCGTTTACAGACCTAATCACATAATTCATAATAAATTAAACTTAAAACTAAATAAATATTTGTAATAATATTCAAGAGTATTTACTAAGAAACTTATAGCCTAACTGTATTTCTTTGACTTTTTTTATTAGAGATATTGAATCCGAATCTTTCTGTGAGCAACTGCATTTAGATAAGAATATACAAGGCTTCTCCAATAAAGGTTTTTTCTGTGTAAATTTCCTTCTGAATGACGAGATAAAGTTACATATTTATCAAGTAATACTTGATTTAACGGTTAAAAAATAATCTCCGAATACAATTCTAAATATTATTTATAATAAAGAAAATAACAAGAATCCAAGGTGGATGTATAGTATATACGTGGCCCACGTTGGTTGCTCCAGTGTTTGTGGAATCACGTTTACTTCGTATCCATGTCAGCATTATAAAAACCGCTATCTGTTTAATTTATCAAACTTAGGTTTTCCTGTGGGCAAAATTCTATGGGCAGAAATATAATGCGACCAAAATACCATCATCTTTCTCTCATGCCTATCTAGATGCACATGTTATACGACCTTTCCTTCAAAGTGATTTGTTTAATATTATAAAAATGTTTAATTTAATGGAGAGTTGATTACATATAATGCGTATATTTTACTTTTTAGTTTCAAATTTTAAAAGGAACATATTCATCCTTGTAATATTCATGATTTGCATGCTAATAATCTATCACATGACTTAACCTTTTTGTTAAAAAAATATGAAGTAATAAAAAAAAAACAACCCTAAATTAGGGCTGTAAACGAACACGAACGAGCCCTTGTTCGTGTTCGTTCGTTTAACTTTTAACTTGTTCACGAACGGTTCACGAATGCTTACCGAACGAAAATTCGTGTTCATTCGTTAAGGATTTAGTTTGTTCACGAACGCTAACGAACACATATTCAAACAATAAAAATTAACATTTTTAATCTCAAGCAATGGAGATAATCATTTATAAATATATAAATTAAGATATTATATTATTAAACTAAAAATAACTATAAGTATTATGGTATTAAACTAAAAATTAAAAATAAACAACACATTTAATGAATAAATATAATAAATGAACTTAACCGAACATAAACGAACGTAAACGAACATGTTACCAAACGTTCACGAACACAAATGAACGAACACGACCTCATTTCATGTTCGTTCGTTTAACTAAACGAACGTAATTTCTTGTTCGTGTTCGTTCATTTATTAAACGAACGAACATAAACGAACTTCCCGCCGAATGGTTCACGAACGTTCGCTGAACGTTCGGTTCGTTTACAGCCCTACCCTCAATATCTAATAATAGGGTAAATTATAGTTTTGATTCACATGATTTAAGTGTTTTAACTATTTTAAGCCAAAATATAATTTTGTATAAATGCAACCCTTCTTGTTTAAAGAACTAACGGTTTGGCCTAAACACAACTATTCTAACGGTATTGGCCCCAAAACTAACTATGGTTGGTGGCTAATTAAAATCATTAAGGGTCTGTTTGGTATGGATGAATAGAATGAACGGGAGAATGAAATGGACAAGGGAATGGAATTGACGTGCAAAAGAAATGAATAATTACCATTTCATTTTCCTGTTTGGTTACCTCTTTGTAATGAAATGATTCATTACTTCTTATTGTTTGGTAGACATGAGAAGATGAACGAATATAATACAATTTATGGGTCGAGTCGTGATTTTAATCATTGTTCGAATCATGGGTCGGGTTGTGGGTTTGGTCATGGGTCGATTCATGGTTCGGATCATCGGTCGATTATTGTTTAGCTCATGATTTGATCATTGGGCATTTCATGTACTGGGTCATGGTTTGGTTTGTGGATCGGGGCATGGGTCGAGTCGGGTCATGGGTTGGTTCATGAGTCAGGTCATTGTTTGAGTCAAGGGTGTAACACCCCGACCAATGGCGGAAATGTCGGGATGCCACGAGGGATGTGTAGATTGTTCATAAGCTCATGGGCATCTAATTAAATCATCACATAATCAACCAAATTAATTACAACAAAAATCATGTTCATCATGAAGTAAATACATCAATTACACCAAAAGAATTAGCTAAACTAACTAAACTCTAATCGCCAGAATTTTAGTTAAATTTAGCTAAGTCCAAGATCCTATGTGACGATGTCCAAAAGAGTGAATTCATCTTCCTCAACTGTCACAACCCCCGCCGTGTGCGGAATCCACGGCGCGTGACTATGTGTTCATGTGCCAATGTTGGAGAACAACCCATGATTACTATGTTTCATAAAGTTAAGTTCATTTAAACACGCATAACATACATATTATACAACAAGTTATCATAAGATATTTATTATACGGTACATTGATTAAGTTTTCTTTCTAGGTCACCACTAGTTCTGCTGTTGATCCTGACCTAGATTGATTTGCTGTCGTTCCCCATTACCTGAAACATGTAGATAAAAGAGTCAACTACGAATAGTTGAGTGAGAGTCATAGGTTTTGTTGATGTAAAATGATTGTTCAAACAATGATATTCATAATATAGTATTCACAAGTGATCAAACAGGTACTTTGAAATTGAATCCACCTGAGCATGCAAACATCAAACCTAATGATAAATGCTAACGTTTGGCTACCCGCCAAACGCCGTAGTATCAACGTCCAGCTACCCGCCGGAACGCCGTAGTGTTAGCGTCAAGCTACCCGCTAGAACGCCGTGTTAATGATACTTGAGTTCCCGCATATGATCATACCAGTACTACCAAGGGCTTGATAACAAGTTAATGATGTTCTCATAAGAATGCGCCCAAATAGCCTCCACATAACCAAAGTTCCCAAGTGATACGCTTGTTTTTAATACATTGATAAAATATTTGTTTGATGATTGTTTACCATGATTTTTCTGATGATTCTGATATATGATTTCATGATAGTTGATAAATGTTTATCATGACATTCCTCATGATAATGATATATGATTTCATGGTATTTGATAAATGTTTATCATGACGTTCCTCATGATAATGATATAAGATTTCACGATGATTGATAAAATATGTTATGAAAAGATATCTACACGTTCCACCCCGAGTTTAGAAACAGAACATTAAAAGAAAAGGGGTTATGAGTCTCACTGTTATATGCGGATGATGATGATCTTGATGTTCAGCTGATAGGAAATCCTATATGGTTCCTATAACAATTTATGACTAACTAAATTAGTCACAACGTTTTTTTGGAATTAATCAAATAAATGTTGTTGTTGTTGATTATTCACTTAAAACGATTCCTAGATGATTTTCTGGCTTAGGAATAGTCAATCCTTGTTATTGATCATTTAGGTATCATGAAACATGAGGATGTAATATTAAAATAGGTTTAATAACCATTCTCAATGTACTAATCTGACTGTTATCATAAACATCAGATCGTTATTTCGGTGATTATCTATGCTTGTCATTAGTTTGAAACACTTGGATTTAACCTAGCATTTCAAGAAATGATCAAGACAATCACAATCATGATTACAATCAAATGGTTTAAACCATTTTAATCTAAGATATAGTTTCATGAAAACCGGGCATTACAACGGATCAAAATAAGGATTTACCCGTTAGAACATCGTGTTCTTCGTTTATAATCAATCCTAGCCATCATCTAGGCAATAATCAACAACCCTAACTATCTCATTACGTTCAAAAACAAGATTTAATCAATAAAAATCAAGCTAGAAGGTTAAAACGAACCGTTACCTAATCAGACGGATTTCTCGGGTAGATATGATGATCGGGACTTGTAGATACGTTCCTTGTTACGATCCACGCGATTAGAAGGCTACAAAATGGAGTTTGATAGCTTAAAACTGAGTTTTGGTCGTCCAAAAGTGAAGTAAAGTCGAGCAGAAGTAAAAATTAAGTTTCCAATGCGTTCTAATCATTTAATCAGCTCCACCGCCTCAAATCACTCCCGGGCGTATCGCCCCAGCTGGGTGCGTGGCCCGGGGCGTACCTCCTGGCGGCTATTTCGTCAATTTTTAATCTTATCTTCGTTTCGCGATTCCGGGAGCATACGAACTCCGTTTTGCGCACGGTTTTCGCCTACGTTCACGATTTTTCGAGCTCTTTCCCATGGTTATAATCTCAAGACCTAAAGAGTTCAAAATATTTGACCTCTTATTTAATGCTATATTCGATTCGGTGTATCTTGAAATCGGAGCGTCGTTTCGAAATTTCGCTTCCACTCATTCTCTTCATTTTCGAGTTATGATTCTAAACATGAACTCAGTTGGTCATCTATTTAAATAAGCATTAGGTGATGGATGTTTCTTTGCGATCTACTAACACCATTTTTCGCATACTATCAACCTGTAATAATTAAAATCATCAAATCAACGTGGATTTTAAGCATGACCACATGTGATTTCGTCATTAATAACGTAATTCTCGAATACAATTATCACAGTCTCCCCCTGTTATTGGAATTTCGTCCCGAAATTCAGTTTGCACTCATCTATGATTGTCTGTTTATGAAAACAAGTGAGGATATCTCTTTTTCATACGATCCTCACGTTCCCAAGTGAATTCAGGACCACGCTTGGAATTCCATCTGATCTTTACAATAGGTATCCGACTGCGTTTTAGTTTCTTGACGTCTCGGTCCATAACCTCAACAGGTTCTTCAATAAACTGAAGATTATCTTCAACTCGTATTTCTTCAATAGGAACGACATGTGATTCATCGGATAAACACTTTTTAAGGTTGCATACATGAAATACATCATGTATGTTACTGAGTTCGGAAGGTAATTCCAATCGATATGCTACCGGTCCAATCCTTTCAAGGATTTTGAAAGGACCAACATATCTAGATGCTAGTTTACCTTGTTTCCCGAATCTGACTAAGCCTTTCCATGGAGAAACTTTTAACATAACTTTGTCACCAACTTGAAATTCCAAAGGCTTTCTTCGAGTATCGGCGTAACTCTTTTGACGATCCTGTGCAGCTTTGATTCTGTCTCGTATAACAGTAATTTTATCAGTTGTTTCTTGTATAAGTTCTGGACCTATGAATTGGGTTTCACCTATTTCAGCCCAGCAAATAGGAGACCTACATTTTCGTCCATACAAAGCTTCAAACGGTGCGCATTTGATGCTTGTGTGATAGCTGTTGTTGTAAGAGAATTCAACCAGAGGAAGGTGAGTATCCCAGCTACCACCAAAATCAATAACACAACATCTTAACATATCTTCTACCACTTGAATGGTTCGTTCAGTTTGGCCATCAGTTTGAGGATGGTAAGCTGTGCTAAGATTAAGTTGTGATCCCAAAGCCTTTTGAAACGTTTGCCAGACTCTTGAAGTAAATCTACTATCTCTATCAGAAACAATTGAGATTGGCACTCCGTGTCTGCTCACAATTTCATCAAGATAAAGTTTGGCTAACCTGTTCGTGTTATAGTCTTCTCGAATGGCTAAGAAATGTGCTGACTTAGTCAATCGATCCATAATAACCCAAATTGCATCATGACCCCTAGGTGTTTTAGGCAATTTGGTTATGAAATCCATAGAGATTTGCTCCCATTTCCATACCGGAATCTTCAATGGTTGTAATAACCCAGAGGGTCTTTGATGTTCAGCTTTTACTCTTAAACATGTGAGGCATTTACTAACATATGTAGCAATATCTTTCTTCATTCCAGGCCACCAATAGAATTCACGAAGATCTTGGTACATCTTGTCCGCGCCTGGGTGAATCGAATATTGAGATTTATGGGCTTCATCCATAATTACTTTCCTTAGATCTCCAAATGAAGGTACCCATATTCGATTTTGGAAATAATATGTCCCATCTGATTTGGTTTCAAATTTTTGATTTAAACCTTGTAATACTTCATTAGAGACATGAGTCTCAGTAAGTGCTTCTTGTTGTGCTTCACGGATTTGGGGTATAAGACTAGTCTGAATAGTCATCTCCAATGCTCGCACTCTTCTGGGTTTAACTCTGTCTTTCCGACTCAATGCATCTGCCACCACATTAGCTTTGCCTGGGTGATAGCGGATTTCACAGTCGTAATCATTGAGCAATTCTATCCAACGTCTTTGTCGCATATTAAGTTCCTTTTGATCAAAAATGTGTTGAAGACTTTTATGGTCTGTGTAAATAACACATTTGGTACTATAAAGGTAATGTCTCCAAATTTTCAAAGCAAAAATTACAGCACCTAACTCAAGATCATGTGTCGTATAGTTCTTTTCATGAATCTTGAGTTGTCGTGACGCATAAGCAATGACTTTGTCTCGTTGCATTAGCACGCAACCAAGACCCAAGTTAGAAGCATCACAATAGACTGTAAAGTCATCATTACCTTCTGGTAAACTGAGAATAGGAGAATTGCATAGCTTGTGTTTAAGCAATTGGAATGCATCTTCTTGTACTTCACCCCAAACGAATGGTTGATCCTTTTGAGTAAGAGTAGTAAGTGGAACGGCTATCTTGGAAAAATTGGCGATAAATCGCCGATAGTATCCGGCTAATCCTAGGAAAGAACGAATTTCCGATGGTGTCTTTGGTGCTTTCCAGTCTTTTATAGCTTCAATTTTGGCTGGATCGACATGAATACCTTGCTGATCCACAACATGACCTAAAAACTGAACTTCTTTTAGCCAAAACTCGCACTTCGAGAACTTGGCGTAAAGTTGTTCTTCCTTTAAAAGTTCCAGAATCAGTCTAAGATGAGTTTCATGATCCTTCTCAGTCTTAGAGTAAATCAATATGTCGTCAATGAAGACAATGACAAATTGATCCAAATAAGGTCTACATACCCTGTTCATAAGATCCATGAACACTGCAGGGGCATTGGTTAGTCCAAAGGGCATAACCAGAAATTCATAGTGTCCATAGCGTGTTCTGAACGCTGTTTTAGAAATGTCATCATCATGAACTCTCAGTTGATGATAACCAGATCGAAGATCAATCTTAGAGAAATAAGTAGCTCCTTGAAGTTGATCGAATAAATCATCGATCCTTGGTAATGGATAACGATTCTTGATAGTCAACTTGTTGAGTTCACGATAATCGATGCACATTCTAAACGATCCATCTTTCTTTTTGACGAACAAGATTGGTGCACCCCAAGGAGAATAACTAGGTCTGATGAAACCCTTATCTAATAGTTCTTGTAGCTGGCTTGAGAGTTCTTGCATTTCAGATGGTGCAAGACGATAAGGCGCTTTAGCAACAGGATTTGCCCCAGGTACAAGATCTATTCTGAATTCAACTTGACGTACTGGTGGAAGTCCAGGTAGCTCATCAGGGAATACTTCAGGAAAATCACGAATGACAGGAATATCCTGAATAGTTTTCTTAGAAGATTCCTTAGCCACAACATGTGCTAGGAAAGCAGGATATTGTTTGCGAAGATAGCTTCGAGCCTTCATGCATGATACTATCTTGAGTGTACGACAAGGCTTGTCTCCATAGACTCGTAATGTTTCCCCAGATGGTAATGGAATTTGTACAAGCTTGTTTGAGCAAACGATTTCAGCACGATTAGAAGATAACCAATCCATGCCCACAACAATGTCAAAGCTTCCCAAGTTCATTGGGATCAAATTGATAGAAAATTCATGATCAATGAGTTTCAATGTACAATTGTGAATGATAGAATTGGCATGTATAAGTTTACCGTTTGCTATTTCTATGGTATACGGGGGTTCTAGTACTTCTACTGATTTACCCAAATGAGGTACAACTGACGTTGAGACAAAACTCTTGTCAGCACCGGTATCAAATAGCACTGAAGCATAATGATCGTTAATAGTGAACGTACCTGTGACAACCGTTGTTTCTTCGCGTGCTTCATGAGCATTCATAGAAAACACGCGTGCTGGAGCATTCTGACTTTGATTGTTGTTAAAAAGTCTGGGACATCTGTTCCTAAAATGACCAGTTGCTCCACATTCATAGCATGCTGGCCCAACGGATTTTGATGCGGCCATCGACGTAGTTGCATTGACCACTTTCCCAGTGAATTGACACCTTTGTCCCAGATGACCATATCTCCCACACTTGGTACATTTCCAACACTGTCGACCAAATGGATGATGATACTTGCAATTGTTACATAAAGGATAAGGTCCAATGTATGATCTTCGGGAGTTTGTGGTAGAGTCTCCAACTGACGGTGCTTGATATATAGAAGTAGATGGGGTTGATGAAATTGCAAAACTTTTATTAGTTTTCTGCTTCTTCTTAGGTGGCTCTGTTAGCTTCTTTTCTTCCTTAACCGCAGGAAGAACATCATCGGTTCGAGTGAGTTGACCACCCTTCACAAATTCATTGGTAATATCAGCAGCTAGATGTATTGCTGATTGCAGAGTTGCTGGTTTACTACCCATCACCATGCTCCTGATAAGCAATGGTAATCCCCCAATGTACTTGTCGATCTGGCGGGATTCAGGAGTAACCATGTGAGGCACCAAAATACTGAGCTCTTGAAATCGGTTGGTATAAGTACGATTGTTTCCACTTACTTGAACTAGATTATATAATTCATCTTCCAAGTTCTTCATCTCATGCTTGGGACAGAATTGTGTAACCAAAAGAGCTTTGAAATCAGTCCAAGACATGCTTAAGGCAGCTTCCCTACCTCTACTCTTCTTTTCGCCATTCCACCAGGTCAAGACTCCCTGCTGGAACGTGCTTGCAGCCATTTTAACTTTTTGATCATTTGGACAATTAGTGTAGTCCAAGGTATCCTCAATCGATTCAAACCACTGAATGAGTCCAGTGGCACCTTCTACCCCAGAGAAAGTTTTGGGCCTAGCGTCGTTGAATTGCTTAAAAGTAAAGTTATTCGAATTCTCACCATTATTCTGAGTAGGATGATACTGAGAACCACTAGGAGAGTTTTGATAAGAGTTGTTTAGTTGAGTAACTAGAGTTGGCAAAACTTGGGCCACTTGTCGAGTGATGATAGCTGCCAGGCGGTCTGTCTCATCGTTGGGATTATTGTCAGCCATTCTAAAGACAGAACGACAAACAATAGATTTAGCATGATGTATAAGATAATGATGAGAAGTTTCAGGTAAGAAATCACATAAACACATAAGGGACGCTTAAGTTGTAGTCTAGGTCATCCATTAAGGTTAACCTAATTCTCTACAACCTTGGCTCTGATACCACATCTGTCACAACCCCCGCCGTGTGCGGAATCCACGGCGCGTGACTATGTGTTCATGTGCCAATGTTGGAGAACAACCCATGATTACTATGTTTCATAAAGTTAAGTTCATTTAAACACGCATAACATACATATTATACAACAAGTTATCATAAGATATTTATTATACGGTACATTGATTAAGTTTTCTTTCTAGGTCACCACTAGTTCTGCTGTTGATCCTGACCTAGATTGATTTGCTGTCGTTCCCCATTACCTGAAACATGTAGATAAAAGAGTCAACTACGAATAGTTGAGTGAGAGTCATAGGTTTTGTTGATGTAAAATGATTGTTCAAACAATGATATTCATAATATAGTATTCACAAGTGATCAAACAGGTACTTTGAAATTGAATCCACCTGAGCATGCAAACATCAAACCTAATGATAAATGCTAACGTTTGGCTACCCGCCAAACGCCGTAGTATCAACGTCCAGCTACCCGCCGGAACGCCGTAGTGTTAGCGTCAAGCTACCCGCTAGAACGCCGTGTTAATGATACTTGAGTTCCCGCATATGATCATACCAGTACTACCAAGGGCTTGATAACAAGTTAATGATGTTCTCATAAGAATGCGCCCAAATAGCCTCCACATAACCAAAGTTCCCAAGTGATACGCTTGTTTTTAATACATTGATAAAATATTTGTTTGATGATTGTTTACCATGATTTTTCTGATGATTCTGATATATGATTTCATGATAGTTGATAAATGTTTATCATGACATTCCTCATGATAATGATATATGATTTCATGGTATTTGATAAATGTTTATCATGACGTTCCTCATGATAATGATATAAGATTTCACGATGATTGATAAAATATGTTATGAAAAGATATCTACACGTTCCACCCCGAGTTTAGAAACAGAACATTAAAAGAAAAGGGGTTATGAGTCTCACTGTTATATGCGGATGATGATGATCTTGATGTTCAGCTGATAGGAAATCCTATATGGTTCCTATAACAATTTATGACTAACTAAATTAGTCACAACGTTTTTTTGGAATTAATCAAATAAATGTTGTTGTTGATTATTCACTTAAAACGATTCCTAGATGATTTTCTGGCTCAGGAATAGTCAATCCTTGTTATTGATCATTTAGGTATCATGAAACATGAGGATGTAATATTAAAATAGGTTTAATAACCATTCTCAATGTACTAATCTGACTGTTATCATAAACATCAGATCGTTATTTCGGTGATTATCTATGCTTGTCATTAGTTTGAAACACTTGGATTTAACCTAGCATTTCAAGAAATGATCAAGACAATCACAATCATGATTACAATCAAATGGTTTAAACCATTTTAATCTAAGATATAGTTTCATGAAAACCGGGCATTACAACGGATCAAAATAAGGATTTACCCGTTAGAACATCGTGTTCTTCGTTTATAATCAATCCTAGCCATCATCTAGGCAATAATCAACAACCCTAACTATCTCATTACGTTCAAAAACAAGATTTAATCAATAAAAATCAAGCTAGAAGGTTAAAACGAACCGTTACCTAATCAGACGGATTTCTCGGGTAGATATGATGATCGGGACTTGTAGATACGTTCCTTGTTACGATCCACGCGATTAGAAGGCTACAAAATGGAGTTTGATAGCTTAAAACTGAGTTTTGGTCGTCCAAAAGTGAAGTAAAGTCGAGCAGAAGTAAAAATTAAGTTTCCAATGCGTTCTAATCATTTAATCAGCTCCACCGCCTCAAATCACTCCCGGGCGTATCGCCCCAGCTGGGTGCGTGGCCCGGGGCGTACCTCCTGGCGGCTATTTCGTCAATTTTTAATCTTATCTTCGTTTCGCGATTCCGGGAGCATACGAACTCCGTTTTGCGCACGGTTTTCGCCTACGTTCACGATTTTTCGAGCTCTTTCCCATGGTTATAATCTCAAGACCTAAAGAGTTCAAAATATTTGACCTCTTATTTAATGCTATATTCGATTCGGTGTATCTTGAAATCGGAGCGTCGTTTCGAAATTTCGCTTCCACTCATTCTCTTCATTTTCGAGTTATGATTCTAAACATGAACTCAGTTGGTCATCTATTTAAATAAGCATTAGGTGATGGATGTTTCTTTGCGATCTACTAACACCATTTTTCGCATACTATCAACCTGTAATAATTAAAATCATCAAATCAACGTGGATTTTAAGCATGACCACATGTGATTTCGTCATTAATAACGTAATTCTCGAGTACAATTATCACATCAACCTACTTAGCTTCATCACCAGAAACATGTAAGAAAATCAAGTGTCAACTACGAAGTAGTTGGTGAGTAATCATAATTTTATATACTTTAAAAGTGTTTTATAAAATGAGTATAAAAGTTTGTGTTTAAAAAGGTTTTATAAAAAGTTTAGATAAAATGAGTATAAGAACTTATGGTCTTTTCTGAGAAAATCCACAAGAGTACCTGCGTGAAAATCCAATACATATCCCAACACAACAATCAACCACATAAACAAACACATAATCACATAATCAATTTAATCATAGTTAATCGTAGACAATAATAGATAATCAATCACATGACCATTCAACAATTCTCAAACATCAATATTCTCAAATAGTATCTGTGACTATACATGAAAATTATGTAATTAACATAAGTTAAAAACATGATCCATGGAGTGGTAGCTAACCACGTGACAATACATGAAACCAATGCAATTAACCAAAGTCAAAGGCAATGATTCACGGAGTTGTGATAATCCAAGTGGCAATACATGTAATCTTTGTTATTGACCGAAGTCAATGACAATGTTACACGGATGTATAATAATCAATGATAATCCATAATATGAATATCATATTGATAAACAGGTATCATCCATGTGTTATCAAAATAATATTTAAATTGGTATACATGTTTCACCTCCGAGTTTTAAAAACAAAACATTTTAGAAAGGAGGGTATGAGAACTCACCTGAGTCCTTAGATTCAGTGTTTTTGTAATATGCGTGCTCGCGTATGTAAACTCAAAAGCAACTCAGTCAACCTGTAATTTCCAAGTTTTGTGTCCATAACTATAAGTTTCATTTCAATTAATTATCCATCTATGTTTACTTTACATCCTTAGTGTTTAGTTAACTTAATGTATTTAATCCGAGTTGAAATAAACTCCCAAGATTTTATAGAGGATTGCCATCACAAAGAAACTCAAACTTGTAAATCTTAAATTGTCCAACTTATGATGGTAATAAATTACATCAAGGTTATTCAAGTTATGAAAGTAATATCTTATATCTTTTATATATACACTTTCGTATTTGCATGCATGCATTTTGGTCATATTAGTCACCTTAATTTAAGTTTCAAAACCCGATTTGTGTTTAAGAAAGTTATATTGAGACTGTTCTCATAAGATGTTGAAATTTTATAAAAACTTCACAATTCAAAACCTATATTAGAAAGAAATTAGTCACTTAATATGTTTCATGCATGCATGGGTCTCTATGTGTATATTTTTGTGATCATGATCCTCCATTTGTCTTTTAAATCTTAGTTTTCAAAGTCGTAAATGTTCGACCGTCCCCATGGTTTAGAAATGATCTTAGGTTCACGGGCTAGATGATCCAATGTCTTAGGGTTTGGATATACATGGGCTTCGGCTGCCCTACATCTCACGACCCAAGGTTCGGCCCAGATGGTAATGGGTAGCCCAGGCGCGACCAAGGGTTCGTGGTTATCTTCGTTCAGCCAACACCCAGGTTCGGCGTCCCCAGACCAACTAAGGTTCGCTGAACATGGTTTCTCTTGAGTAGGTTCGTTGGAAGCCAAGGGGTTTGCTGATAGGGTTAGCCAAAGTTGGTTGGCTATCCTAGGTTCGTTTCTAATTAGGTTCGCCGGTGTAAGTCTCTAGGGTTTGGCGAAGGTTCGTAGCCCATCATGCATACAGTTTCGTGCGGGAAGGCTAAGGTTCGCCGGACCAAGTAAGGGTTCGGCCGGTTACACCCTAGGCGAACCTTAAGGTTCGTGAAAGCCTAGGTTCGTCTAGCTTAGGAGGGTTCGTCCCCCTGGTTCAACAGGTCTAGGGTTCGGGAGGCACTATAGGTTCGGTGAGACCATTCCAGGGTTCGGCCAACCCTTTACAGGTTCGGCCCACCTGTTAGTCGCGAACCAGCAGCAGCCCAACGTCCTCATGATCATTCCCAGTTGATAGTAGGTCCGTCTATGGCTTCCCCATATGAAGACTAACTCGATTAACAAGTGTAAGACTCAAAATCGTTTTTAAAAGTTGAAAATCATGAACACATGAAGTTCTTAATCAAAACCCGAAAACAAAAACTCAGATTTACCTCGAATCTTTGATTAAACGTGAGATCTTCTTGTACTTCCTTGTTCTCCTTGATCTTGTGGTCGTTTAGAGCCAAGAATGACACAAATCCGCCAAGAAATGAAGAATTTATGGTAGAGAGAAGATGGAGGTTGTGAGGGTGACGAAAATGAGAGTGTTTAGAGAGAGAGTGGGTGTAGGTTAAATGAAGAAGAAAGAAGGGTTTCTTCTTTATTATACCGCGTTTTGTCCCCGAGTGTTCGGTCTCGTTTTTATCGCGTCATAATATTATAAAATGATCGGTTTTCTCGTTAAACATATTTAAAAACGTAAAACATTTAAATGCCTAAGTTTCGTTTTCAATAAAATAGTTTTCACATAAAATCGTTTAAATAAAATGTCTCTGTTTATTTTTATTAAATCAGTTATTTAAATAAATTCATTCGCTTTCGTTTAATGTTGTGATTCCTAATAAATGTTTTTAATTTATTTTTCTTATTTTATTATCATTAAGTATTATTATATTATCTCGTCGAAACGCGTTACTCACGTACGTATTCGTAAAGATCGTCACCTTTGCGAATCCGACGCTTGTATCGTATTTCGATTTGATTTACGATTTATAGAATATTGTTTCAGAATGTTATTCTTAATAATTATATTCGCGTGAATCGTCACCCACGCGAATACATTTATTAAGTTAATGCTTCTGAACTAATATTTGTGTTTTAATTGTGTTCGTAACCTCACCATCGCGTACTTAATTACCAATTAAACTTCTATTATTTTATGAACTTTGATATCATCAATCCCAATCCAAAACCCACTAAACCAAGTCACTGACACATCCATGATAGACCGAAATATGCATATGTATAGGGTATATGCAGAGGTAGATCGCAACCTCCCCTACACCGTCCCACCGCTATTTCGATAAACCATGACCATGTGTCCTTGACTATGTTTAGCAACCAACCCATAAAAACTAATCCAAACTCCTAATTCCTATCATTCCAAAACAAAATCCATGATCCGTGTAATCATCTGCGATAAACTCTCTGGTTCTGTTTAGTTGAGTTACAACTAAACTTCCCATGGTTTACGCGTATAATAATATGTTCTAAGCATGTATACCAATAACAGTGATAATCATCAAATAATGCATCCAATAATTCATTTTCATTAATATTAATACAATCTCAGGTTGTAACAGTACAATCGTACGGATGTACGGACAACCGGAAGTACAGTGATGTTACAAAGGGTCGGGTAATTTTTTGAGTCATGCTTTGGTCATTGTCCGTGTGATGGTTGAGATGATGGGTCGGGTCGATCATGGTTCGAGTCATGGTTATCATCTTGGTTAGGGTCATGGGTCAGGTCAAGGGTTGGCTCATGGTTTTGGTTATGGATCTGGTCATGGGTTAGGTCATTCCTTCAAGAGAAGAAATGAAAAAAAAACACTCATACTCTAAGGAATGAAAATCATAAAAAGTAAATGAATCACATTCTGTGACACCTCGCAATTTCCAGTTCAGCATTTATTTTAATTTAATAATAATGTGTATTATTATTTCATACGTGGCGCTAGAATATTTATATTTAGTGTGACACGTGGCACAACGGACCAAACACACCGATAATTCTAGGAATTATCGCACGAAAATCGCACGTGTCTTGAATAACGAACGTTGGTGAACGGATCAAACCACAGTACACTTACACTGCACAATTAGGTTCCGGAGAACCTAAGTTAGTAGAACAACACTTATGTGTCGAGAAACGATGATCGTATTCGAGAAATACGAGAAATTCGATTCAAAACAATGAATTTGGGCCTATTGGGCTCAACCGAGACCCATCGCGGTACGCGATGGGCACCTAAATGGGCCATCGCGGTACGCGAAGCCTGGGCGGGGGAATTTGAATTCTCCGAAAACCATCGCGGTACGCGACGACCGATCATCTGCCACCATCGCGGTACGCGGCGTGTTTCGGGAACAGAATGATTATTTTAATCATCGCGGTACGCGATGATACTTTTTGGACAGTTGTCGCGGTACGCGACGACCCCAACACGCAAAAATCTTTAAAACCCCAAGATTAATCATTTCTGTTACACCCTTATCCGATTTCCATCGACTGAAACTCTCTCCCTCGACCCTTTGCACTCTGTTCCAACCATTATACACCAGAAGAAGCCATTCTCAAACCTTTGGAGGCCATTGATTGAAGATTGAAGCTTTGTAGAAGCCCCAAGAACATTCTACCTACTTGTTCTTCGCGTTTGAGTCGATTCCAGCCTCCCTAGAGCTGTTCCAGAAGTTGCTCAAGCCCCATTTCGTGATTTAAAGCTTTGGAAGGTAGTTTCTATAGTCAATAATGCTTAACATCACTAGAAATCACACATGCAAGCCCTTTAGGCTACATGCATCACCATCACCACATTAGACACGAAATTTCTATGTTATGGATCTATTATTTTGTGATATTGTTACTGATTTGGTGATTCCACAATGATGAATGATGATTTTGATGAGATGTGATAAAGATTTGTTGATTTTATGATGAAATGGTTACTTTAATCAACATGCATGTATGATCCATGATGATCTATGTAAATTTTGATACTGAAATGTTGTTAGATGTGATATTTGAGATGTTCTATAAAGCTAGAATGGTTATCTATGTCAAAGATGTGGTTATTACTAAAAATAGTAACTTTAGTGTTACTAAGTAGGTGTTCTTGATGAAAGGGCTAAATTTGCATGTTTAGATCCATATGTTATGTTTAAAAATGATGTTTAGAAGTTAACTGATGATTGTTTGATGAATAGGAATGATTAGAATGGTCAAAGTATGAATTTCGTGAACGTTACTATAAATAGTAACTTTTTATCGCAAGTTTGCAAATGGTTGATAGGTATGATAATGTTATGAGTCTAACATGTTTATTTGTTGATAATATGATGCTATTGAATGATTGATGTTATTGAAAGACTTGATTTTGTGTAAATTTTCATAAGTCACTAAATATAGTAACTTTATTTTGCTAAGTTAATGATTTGTCACATGCTAGTCGTCACGGTTATGACTAAGTGCCTTCTTAGAACTAGGACAATGATATTTAGATGATGTTGGTTGATAAACTTGATAAAAGATGCTTATTTTAGAAACTTTCCATATTTAGAAACTTTTACGCGCAAACTATGCTAAACCGGCTATGTGTAACGATGTGCTATGTGATAACATGCTCATTTAGGATAAATACGTATGCTAGAATAATCAGAATATGATTTATCGCTTGACTTGCCTAAATTGGAAACTTTCCTAAAATAGAAACTTACTATAAATAGTAAGTTTCCTCATAGGAATGATTTTTGGTATCCGTACACTTCACACGACACTAAATCGCACATTACACGAGCACTTGATCCAAAACCGTCACCAACGGGTCGTTAGGTCAAACACGATCGACACGGTCAAACACGGTCAACTCGACCCACATAACCACTTAGTGTTGTTGAACACTAACACGGTCCGGGGAGACCCACACATGTGAACACAAACTCATAGTACCTATGTGATATAGGTGACTACTAGCCGGCGAGCTACACTATTCTCTTTTGAGCAAACGCATTTCACAAACTCAGGTGAGTTTACGGCCCCACTTTTACTCTTTAACTGATTTGCTAAACTAATGGGGTGAGAATACTATGCAACTGTTTTAGATGTATGACTGGTATGTTGTGATAACCATTTTCGAGTGTAACTTATATCGCTTAAAGTCCTCACTTATCCTTACCGTTAGTTGTGTATCAAACGAGTCGTAATTACGTAGTACTACTGGGTTTGACTAACCCCACTCGGCACCAATGTTGACTGGAGGTCATAACGAGTGTAATTTCGATGTGAATGCGGGTTCAGCGATGACCCGCGGAGGCAAACGGAAACAGTCTAGTTTCGGTAAGATGAACGGACACACTCCACGGATCGTAGTATCCAACAACAAAACTTTTTAGTTGACACTTTCCGCATGTATTCTCAGGTAATTGATGGAGCACATGTAAGGACACGCACAAGGACACACTAAGGAGTCTGGCTTTCATATAGACTCATGTCTTAGGCGTTGTGTGCATTTAATGTATTTTTAAAAACAATTTGATCAATGTAGTGTCTGTTAAACAATTTACTTTCCGCTGCAACTTATTTATCTTATGATGTTAAAACACTTTCCGCTGCATATTGAATGAAACTATGTTATTTTACATACCTGTGTGATTGTGTAACTCATATAGAGTCGTTCTATATGACCATGAGCTGTGATCCTGGCCACGTCACACCCACGTGGACTGACACCACGAGTGGGAATTTGGGGGTGTGACAGACTGGTATCAGAGCCTTGGTTATAGGGAACTAGGTTTGCATATAGTGAACTTAGACTATAGCCACTGCTCTACACTAGACACTACACTTACAACTTGCACACTGATATTACTATTATTATTGAACTGTTGCTTACTAACTTGAGACATTACAGGAATGGCCAACAACAACGCTAACAGGAACCCGGGCAAACGCCCAGCGAGTGACGACCTGACCGAGGAGAGTCGACGTAGGATTGACGACTTCGTAGCACAAGTGGACGCCGAGATGGAGAGGCGAACACAGATGTTGGCTCGGGAACGATACTGGGGATGGCTACCTAACATCCTACAGGATTGGGTATTGGGGGAGCGGGTACCTCCACTGCGACACAAGGGCGACACCTCTGCAGGCCCGCGACTACCGGCACTTGGGATGCCGATGGAGAGAGCTTTCGCAGCTCACGTTGTCGTTACGCGGCGAGAGCTTAGGAGGAACGCCGATCTATCTGATGAGGTTCGTGTTCTTCGCGAGAAGAACGATCGTCTGGAAAGGCGAAACTACCGCTTGGAGGAGCGAAACGACCGATTGGAAGAACAGGTGGAGACCCTACGTCTCCAGGTGTCCCAGCTAATGACACAGCATGGACAGATGGTGGACATCATGCAAGAGCATGATGGGCGCATCACTGAGAACCGGACGGACATAGGCGAGACCCAGGCGTTGGTCCAGGCTAGCGACGTCATGCTCAACGCATGGGCGGCGCAGTTCATCGAGGAGCCGCCAGTCGAGGACGACGAACCGCCGTTCGAGGCCGAGGACCTCGAAGAAGGAGATTTTGATGAGGATCCCAATGAGGATCCTGAGGAGGATGATGATGATGGAGGCGCTGTTAGTGATGTTTCACATGTCTCCATGGACTCGGATTAGTGAGCTATTTTATTTTGCATTTTTTCTTATTTTGGCCTAGACGAGCGGGATGTGCTCGAAGAACTTATATTGTGCTTTCCTTTAAAAATTATTGTACTTCAAAAATTTGATATTAATGAGAATTATGCTTTATTATTATCTGTTGTATTGTTATGACTATTGCTAACACAATCTCTGATATAATGTCTAAACTTGACCTCTGACATGACATCTTATCTAACTTCTGACTAACACTCTGACATATGTCGACTAACAATCTAACCCTTCCATATAGAATCATGTCGGGAAGGGGATCTAATGCACGAAATCTCAAGCGTAAGGCCGAGAAGGCAAGGATCAATATGATGGTTGAACGAAGGGTCAACAAAGTACTCGCGGAGTACGAAGCCAACCGACTAGCTAGCGAAACTAGCGGCACTAACAACGGTACTGACATCTACCTAACCTGATTAACTTAGCATAGGCAACGCCGACACTAACACGTTACACTGAACTCCGATGCACAGGATCCCAAGGGAGCGCAGCAAAGGGGTGCTCGTTTAAAGCTTTTCTGAGCTGCCACCCTCACAAGTTTCAGGGTACCGAAGGGGCAGTGGGACTGCTCCGCTGGATCGAGAAGCTGGAGTCGGTCTTCTCCATGTCTGAGTGCTCGGAGGAGAACCGAGTAAAGTATGCCACCGGAACACTGGAGGGACCAGCCCTCACATGGTGGAACACACATGTCCAGACTCTTGGACTGGAGACCGCCAACTCTATTCCTTGGGAAAACTTCACAAGGATGCTTCATGAGGAGTACTGTCCTCGTGACGAGATCCGGAAACTTGAGGAAGAATTCTGGGTACACAAGATGGTAGGGTCAGAAATCGAGAAGTACTGTACTCGGTTTCACGAACTGTCCAAGCTATGCCCGGCAATGGTGACGCCGGAGTACAAGAAGATTGAGCAATTCATTAGTGGATTGCCGGAACAAATCCAGAGCACAGTGACTGCATCCGACCACACCACCATCCAACCACTGATTCGCTTGGCACACAAGCTGACTGACCAGGCAGTAGCCCAAGGGAAACTGCCTAAGAGGGGTGAACATCTGAAACCCCAAGAACCTAAGCGGAAGTGGGAACCCAGCAACAACCGCACTTTCTCACCACAACAACCAACCCAACACCGACCAGCACCGACTAAAGTTTTCACTGCAACCCAGCCAAACACTCAAGGCAAGGGAGGATACCAGGGCAACAGCCCAAAATGCAACAACTGTAACTTCCACCACTTTGGCCCGTGCAAAAAGGTCAAATGCACCAACTGTGGGAGGAACGGACACATGACCAAGGAATGCCGATCAAACCCCAACCTCAACAAGGATAATACATTGAAGGGGTGCTTCACTTGCGGGAAACCGGGGCACATGCGCCGAGACTGCCCGCAGAACAAGAACGCAGGTGGCAACCCGGCTAGGGGTCGGGCATTCGTCATCGGATCAGGGGAAGCTAAGGATGATCCAAACGTCGTCACTGGTACGTTTCTGTTACATAATGTCTATGCTAGTATATTATTTGATACCGGTGCCGATAGTAGTTTCATCTCTAGTAATTTTAGTAAACTGCTTAATATGACACCAACACCACTAGACTATAAGTACACCGTAGAGTTAGCAGACGTCAAGCTAATTGAAAAGCAACATATCATCAAAGGGTGTGTTCCGACGTTAGCAAACCACCAACTGGTGATTGACCTGATGCCGGTGACTCTCGGGAGTTTCGACGTGGTGATTGGAATGGATTGGCTATCTGCAAACCACACTGAGATCGTGTGCAACGAGAAGATTGTGCGAATTGCGTTGCCAAGTGGAGAGCAGATCTCAATCCAAGGGGAACGACGCGGAATACCGTTAAACATCATGTCCTGCATGAAGGCAAACAAATATCTGAAGAAAGGATACACGGCTATCCTAGCTCTTATCACCGAACAACCAAAGAAGGAACGGAAGATCGAAGACATCGCAGTTGTTCGCGACTATCCGGAAGTCTTTCCTGAAGATCTACCGGGACTACCACCAGCACGGCAAGTGGAGTTTCAGATAGATCTCACACCAGGAGCAGCACCGATAGCCAAAGCACCATACCGATTGGCTCCTACCGAAATGCAAGAACTGTCTAATCAACTGCAAGAGTTGTTAGATAAAGGATTCATCCGACCGAGCTTCTCACCTTGGGGAGCACCGGTCCTGTTCGTGAAAAAGAAAGACGGTTCGTTCCGTATGTGTATAGACTACCGGGAACTTAACAAGGTAACTATCAAGAATCGATACCCTCTACCTCGAATAGACGACCTGTTTGACCAATTGCAAGGGTCAAGCTACAATTCGAAGATTGATTTAAGATCCGGCTACCATCAACTTAGAATACAAGAGGAAGACATACCAAAGACAGCCTTCAGAACACGGTACGGACATTACGAATTTCTTGTCATGCCTTTCGGGTTGACCAACGCACCGGCAGTATTCATGGATCTCATGAATCGGGTGTGTAAGCCGTACCTGGACAAATTCGTAATCGTATTCATAGATGATATCCTGATATACTCCAAGACCCAAGAAGAACATGCCGACCACTTAAGGCGTGTCTTGGAACTACTGAAGAGGGAACAACTATACGCGAAGTTTTCCAAATGCGATTTTTGGATTCGCGAAGTTCAGTTTCTTGGACACATAGTAAACGCAAAAGGAATACACGTAGACCCAGCCAAGATCGAGGCAATCAAGAACTGGACTGCACCTAAGACTCCGACTGAGGTGCGACAGTTTCTGGGATTGGCCGGGTACTACAGGCGATTTATCAAAGGGTTCTCAAAGATCGCACAATCATTGACTTCCCTTACGCACAAAGATAAGAAATTCGAATGGGGAGAAACAAGAAGCTGCCTTCGACTTGTTGAAGCAGAAATTGTGCAGTGCACCTATTCTATCACTACCGGACGGGTGCGAAGACTTTGTAGTTTATTGCGACGCATCAAAGCAAGGACTCGGTTGTGTGCTGATGCAACGCGAGAAGGTTATAGCTTATGCGTCACGACAATTGAAAGTGCACGAAAAGAACTACACGACTCATGACTTGGAATTGGGAGCCGTAGTGTTCGCATTGAAGATCTGGCGACACTATCTGTACGGCACTAAGTGCACGATATTCACTGATCATAAGAGCCTACAACACATTTTCGACCAAAAGGAACTAAACATGAGACAACGCAAATGGGTCGAGCTAATAGGCGATTATGACTGTGCAATCAAGTATCACCCTGGGAAAGCTAATGTAGTAGCCGACGCACTGAGCCGGAAGGAAACAACTAAACGCGTACGCGCACTACAGCTTACTATTCACTCTGAATTACCCAATCAAATCCGTATTGCTCAACAGGAGGCTCTGAAAAAGGAAAACCTTACCCTCGAAGCTATGCGTGGTATGGATAAACAGATGAAACAAAAGGATGACGGAGCTTACTATCTGATGGATCGAATTTGGATTCCATGCTACGGGGGATTGAGAGAAGTAGTGATGGATGAAGCTCACAAGAGTCGATACTCGGTACATCCAGGTTCCGACAAGATGTACCACGACTTAAAGGCAACTTACTGGTGGCCTAACATGAAATCAGAGATCGCGACCTATGTGAGTAAGTGCCTGACATGCTCCAAGGTTAAGGTCGAATACCAGAAACCTTCAGGGTTACTCCAACAACCGGAAATTCCAGTATGGAAATGGGAACAGATTTCCATGGATTTTATTACCAAGCTGCCGAAGACAGCAAGTGGTTGCGATACCATCTGGGTTATCGTAGACCGACTCACGAAATCGGCACACTTCTTACCGATTAAGGAAACTGACAAACTGGAAAAGTTAACCCGAGTCTACTTGAAGGAAATAGTATCCAGACACGGAGTCCCAATCTCTATTATATCTGACCGAGACAGCCGTTTCACGGCACATTTTTGGAAGTCCTTACACAAGGCACTTGGGACAAGATTGGATATGAGCACTGCCTATCACCCACAAACGGATGGCCAGAGTGAACGAACCATCCAGACCTTGGAGGACATGCTTCGAGCATGTGTGATTGACTTCGGTAACAGCTGGGAGACTCACCTACCATTGGTAGAATTCTCATATAATAACAGCTATCACACCAGCATTGGAGCTGCACCGTTTGAAGCACTTTACGGACGTAAGTGCAGATCACCACTCTGTTGGGCGGAAGTTGGTGAAAGACAATTGACCGGACCCGAACTCGTGCACGAAACAACTGAAAAGATCGTGCAAATACGTAACAGAATGGCAGCGGCTCGGGATCGGCAAAAGAGCTATGCCAACAAGAGGCGCAAACCTTTAGAATTCCAAGTGGGAGACCGAGTACTCCTTAAAGTCTCGCCTTGGAAGGGAGTGATTCGATTCGGGAAGCGGGGAAAGTTAAATCCTCGTTATATCGGACCATTCGAGATCACTAAACGGATAGGCCCCGTGGCCTACGAACTACAGCTACCACAAGAATTGAGTAGTGTACACAACGTGTTTCACGTCTCAAATCTCAAGAAATGTCTATCGGACGAAATGCTCGCGATTCCTTTGGAGGAAATCCAGATTGATGAACAACTTCACTTCGTTGAGGAACAGGTGGAAATCATGGACCGGGAACTCAAGAAGTTGAAACTCAGTAAGATACCGATAGTGAAAGTCCGATGGAACTCACGACAAGGACCGGAATACACCTGGGAAATAGAGGATCAGATGAAAAAGAAATACCCTCACTTATTCTCCGACCAAACTGGCACGAGCAACACGAAATTCCTATTAACTGGGAGATGATGTGACACCTCGCAATTTCCACGTCAGCATTTATTTTAATTTAATAATAATGTGTATTATTATTTCATACGTGGCACTAGAATATTTGTATTTAGTGTGACACGTGGCACAACGGACCAAACACACCGATAATTCGAGGAATTATCGCACGAAACTCGCACGTGTCTTGAATAACGAACGTTGGTGAACGGATCAAACCACAGTACACTTACACTGCACAATTAGGTTCCGGAGAACCTAAGTTAGTAGAACAACACTTATGTGTCGAGAAACGATGATCGTATTCGAGAAATACGAGAAATTAGGTTCAAAACAATGAATTTGGGCCTATTGGGCTCAACCGAGACCCATCGCGGTACGCGATGGGCACCTAAATGGGCCATCGCGGTACGCGAAGCCTGGGCAGGGGAATTTGAATTCTCCGAAAACCATCGCGGTACGCGACGACCGATCATCTGCCACCATCGCGGTACGCGGCGTGTTTCGGGAACAGAATGATTATTTTAATCATCGCGGTACGCGATGATACTTTTTGGACAGTTGTCGCGGTACGCGACGACCCCAACACGCAAAAATCTTTAAAACCCCAAGATTAATCATTTCTGTTACACCCTTATCCGATTTCCATCGACTGAAACTCTCTCTCTCGACCCTTTGCACTCTGTTCCAACCATTATACACCAGAAGAAGCCATTCTCAAACCTTTGGAGGCCATTGATTGAAGATTGAAGCTTTGTAGAAGCCCCAAGAACATTCTACCTACTTGTTCTTCGCGTTTGAGTCGATTCCAGCCTCCCTAGAGCTGTTCCAGAAGTTGCTCAAGCCCCATTTCGTGATTTAAAGCTTTGGAAGGTAGTTTCTATAGTCAATAATGCTTAACATCACTAGAAATCACACATGCAAGCCCTTTAGGCTACATGCATCACCATCACCACATTAGACACGAAATTTCTATGTTATGGATCTATTATTTTGTGATATTGTTACTGATTTGGTGATTCCACAATGATGAATGATGATTTTGATGAGATGTGATAAAGATTTGTTGATTTTATGATGAAATGGTTACTTTAATCAACATGCATGTATGATCCATGATGATCTATGTAAATTTTGATATTGAAATGTTGTTAGATGTGATATTTGAGATGTTCTATAAAGCTAGAATGGTTATCTATGTCAAAGATGTGGTTATTACTAAAAATAGTAACTTTAGTGTTACTAAGTAGGTGTTCTTGATGAAAGGGCTAAATTTGCATGTTTAGATCCATATGTTATGTTTAAAAATGATGTTTAGAAGTTAAATGATGATTGTTTGATGAATAGGAATGATTAGAATGGTCAAAGTATGAATTTCGTGAACGTTACTATAAATAGTAACTTTTTATCGCAAGTTTGCAAATGGTTGATAGGTATGATAATGTTATGAGTCTAACATGTTTATTTGTTGATAATATGATGCTATTGAATGATTGATGTTATTGAAAGACTTGATTTTGTGTAAATTTTCATAAGTCACTAAATATAGTAACTTTATTTTGCTAAGTTAATGATTTGTCACATGCTAGTCGTCACGGTTATGACTAAGTGCCTTCTTAGAACTAGGACAATGATATTTAGATGATGTTGGTTGATAAACTTGATAAAAGATGCTTATTTTAGAAACTTTCCATATTTAGAAACTTTTACGCGCAAACTATGCTAAACCGGCTATGTGTAACGATGTGCTATGTGATAACATGCTCATTTAGGATAAATACGTATGCTAGAATAATCAGAATATGATTTATCGCTTGACTTGCCTAAATTGGAAACTTTCCTAAAATAGAAACTTACTATAAATAGTAAGTTTTCTCATAGGAATGATTTTTGGTATCCGTACACTTCACACGACACTAAATCGCATATTACACGAGCACTTGATCCAAAACCGTCACCAACGGGTCGTTAGGTCAAACACGATCGACACGGTCAAACACGGTCAACTCGACCCACATAACCACTTAGTGTTGTTGAACACTAACACGGTCCGGGGAGACCCACACATGTGAACACAAACTCATAGTACCTATGTGATATAGGTGACTACTAGCCGGCGAGCTACACTATTCTCTTTTGAGCAAACGCATTTCACAAACTCAGGTGAGTTTACGGCCCCACTTTTACTCTTTAACTGATTTGCTAAACTAATGGGGTGAGAATACTATGCAACTGTTTTAGATGTATGACTGGTATGTTGTGATAACCATTTTCGAGTGTAACTTATATCGCTTAAAGTCCTCACTTATCCTTACCGTTAGTTGTGTATCAAACGAGTCGTAATTACGTAGTACTACTGGGTTTGACTAACCCCACTCGGCACCAATGTTGACTGGAGGTCATAACGAGTGTAATTTCGATGTGAATGCGGGTTCAGCGATGACCCGCGGAGGCAAACGGAAACAGTCTAGTTTCGGTAAGATGAACTGACACACTCCACGGATCGTAGTATCCAACAACAAAACTTAACATACCCAGTGTATATCTGTTTATTATTTGTGTCTGTCTAAACCTGTGAACTCACCAACTTTTTAGTTGACACTTTCCGCATGTATTCTCAGGTAATTGATGGAGCACATGTAAGGACACGCACAAGGACACACTAAGGAGTCTGGCTTTCATATAGACTCATGTCTTAGGCGTTGTGTGCATTTAATGTATTTTTAAAAACAATTTGATCAATGTAGTGTCTGTTAAACAATTTACTTTCCGCTGCAACTTATTTATCTTATGATGTTAAAACACTTTCCGCTGCATATTGAATGAAACTATGTTATTTTACATACCTGTGTGATTGTGTAACTCATATAGAGTCGTTCTATATGACCATGAGCTGTGATCCTGGCCACGTCACACCCACGTGGACTGACACCACGAGTGAGAATTTGGGGGTGTGACACATTCCTTATGGAATGGTGCATTCCATTCCTATGTAGTAAACAAACACGTTTCTTTTCATTCCAACATAATGACTCATTCCATTCCATCTTTCATTCATGCATACCAAACACTACCTAATTATATGGGCTGTGTTAATAAAACATTTTATTTTGAGTTCAAATGGTTAAAACACTTAAACATATTGAGCCTAAATTGTAATGAACTTAATAATATATACATCCTTCCCTGTCCTTGCCTTACCCATTTCAAATAATAGATCATCACCACCAACGCTTTGATCCTGACAAATAAGCAGTGACGGAGCTTGACTAACATGAAAGGGGGCAAAAACTCAACATGATCAATAAGATTTTTTTTGCAATCGCCCGGTATGTCTCGGTTAGTTGGGTTAAATGTTCGGATCATTGATTCTGTCAAGTCGGGTCAAACAATAAAAATAAAATGTCTAATAATTATTATCATGCGAGAAAAAACTAAAAGGGTAAGTACGAAGAATTACAATTCCGCTCCACGACCCTTTGAGAGTTTTGAATTGCTTGACGACTATGGTATATTGATTTAATCGAAGGACCTAAATGTTTAAACAATAAAAATAACCAAAATCACTAAATAAATATATAATTTTGCACCAAATAGACTAAATATTCTACACTAAATAGGCTAAAATGAATACAAATTCAACACCTAACAATAACAATTAACATAAAAATTCTACAAAAAAAATACCTTACTAACTTAGAACTTAGAAGGAGCAGAGGACAGTGGTTACTCGATGAGCCACTGAGCCGTAGCCATAAGCATTGAGCAGGTCGGAGGTCAGATGCCGAAGGGAGGCATGGACGCCAGAGGGAGGCCTCAAGGATGTGACGGAGGAAGGAAGGGTCATTGTCAGTTTGTCGGTGTGACGGTGGCGGTCTCTCGGTCAAAGTCAAACATGTGAGGAGGGTGAAGGGTTGGACGGAAATGGGGATTTTATAGTTGGGAATGGAGTGAAATAAGGTAAAAATTCTAATTGGTAAGTAATGGGGAAAAATGAGGAGGGAAATTAATGGTAAAAATTTGATATTAAATGTGAGAATGAATATTTTTTTAAAATGTAATTGGTTTATAAACTTTTTTTTTGAAGTGTATGTAAATCCAATTCGTGTTAATTTTTTTTATGGGGGGAGGGGAGGGGGCGAAACCATTATTTAAAAAAAATTGCCTTACGGTACAAAGATTAACACTACTGACGAAAAAAAGAGGGGGGCGGTCGCTCCCGATCCTAACAAAGCTTTGTCCCTGCAAATAAGTAGATTCTGACAGCTGCTATGGATTTGCATATTATCTTCACACCAACACCACCATGGAACTGAATAGACAATGTAACCTTTCGAGTTTCCGTAAACAAATATGAAATGCAATCGTGTTAAATTCAATTTAACAAAAGTTTATGAGAAATTTTATCGAGAGTTAGTTGGACTAAATTAATTTGATTACAATAAAAACCTGATTTATATATATTAGCTACACACACACACATATATATATATATATATATGCATTTATATGTAAGTAAGTCAAATAGGGTTCAATTATATATAAACTAAATTTAATAACAAATTTATAATTATAATAATCATAATAAATAAATAAAATAATAAACTTGAAAATAAAAAAGTTTGTAAGTTTTTATAAAAGATTTAACATGAGATAAACAAGATAATAAAGTTACAAGTATCACAACAATTTTTCTACATAAAAATAATAACAATAACAATTAGAAGGGTTAGAGGTGTAACTTTCTAAAACTAACGCGAACCAAAAATACTAATGGATTCCAACGCACAATTCCTTTTAACGGAATACTCTTTACAAAATACCCTAACAAAAGACACAATAAACTAATTTTTTATAGTAATACTTTAAAAAGGCGGGAAAACTTGATAAAAGGTCAACAAAAGTAGTAATATGACTTTTTCAGATTAAACTTGATAAAAGTTATTAACCTTTTATACTTTTTCAGATTAAGACTTATATATTTTAACCTAACTCTTTGTGGGGTAATATGACTTTCCTTCACCTTTAAAATGAGTGGTATAAATATGTTAAAAGCACGTTAAAATATAGGTATAGAAATAAAATGATATCGAATGTTTTTTGTCATTATGTAAAAAAATACATACATACATACATACATACATACATATATAGGGTAATGTTCTAATACTAATCCACTCTTACGGCGATAACCCATTAACTTTGGCAAAAAATAGCCGAATCTTGAATTTTTTTTTTAAACATTATTGTAACACAATTTGAACACCATGTTCTTTTATAAGTTTGGGCTAATTCATTACCGTTTGGGCTCTTACAGTACTGTAGGTGTTTAAATATTTAAAACTTACAGTAATGTAGCAAAAAACTTACAACGATGATATTTTTTAAACGGTGATGAATTAGCCCAAACTCAAAAAAGAACATGGTGTTCTAATTGTGTTACAATGATGTTAAAAAAAATTCAAGATTCGGCTTCGTTTTGGCAAAGTTAATGGGTTATCGCCGTAAGAGTGGGTTATTATTTGATCTCAATCCTATATATATATATATATATATATAGGATTGGGTTCAAATGCTAACCCTCATTTATGGCACTAACCCATTAACCCTAATAAACCAATCAGAATTGAACACATGGCTTTTTCTTTTATTATTTAATAAGGGTAAAGTAGTAATTTGCTATATTAAATACTTTACCTCCTCTTTTTTTATACATTCATAACTTTTTTATGCTATAATATTTTTTTATAAAAATTGCACCATTTTACTCGTCTTATTTTTCTCTTTAATTCCGTTATAGTCTTGACTAGGTTTTTTTATTTTTTTTCGTATGTTCGTACTTACACCAATGTAACAAGTATAAAAATAACAAATTATTTGTAACGAGTTGTAACGAATTTCGGTTTACATTGTTATAGAATAAATACGGTTTACGTTTAAGAGTGTAAATTACCCAAGCCGATCCCGAGCTAGTTAATTACGTTATATTCTTGACTAGGTTTTTTTATTTTTTTTCGTATGTTCGTATTTACACCAATGTAACAAGTATAAAAATAACAAATTATTTGTAACGAGTTGTAACGAATTTCGGTTTAAATTGTTGTAAAATAAATATGGTTTACGTTTAAGAGTGTAAACGACCCAAGCCGATCCCGAGCTAGTTAATTACGTTATATTCTTGACTAGGTTTTTTTTATTTTTTCCGGATGCTCAAAAATTCGTTATATCTACTAGATTGTAAATACGTTTTAATACTTTAAAAAAAATTATATCTACAAGATTGTAAAGACATTTTAATACTTTTAAAAAAAATTTTAAAAAAATAATATAACATTTTGTTGATAAAAACCAAAATTCGTTATATATGCAAGATTGTAAATACGTTTTAATACTTTAAAAAAATTATATCTACAAGATTGTAAAGACATTTTAATACTTTAAAAAAATAATATAACATTTTGTTGATAAAAACCAAAATTCGTTATATATACAAGATTGTAAATACGTTTTAATACTTTAAAAAAATTATATCTACAAGATTGCAAATATATTAATACTTTAAAAAAATAATATAACATTTTGTTGATAAAAACCAAAATTCGTTATATCTACAAGATTGTAAATACATTTTAATACTTTTAAAAAATACTATAACATTTTGTTGATAAAAACTAAAATTCGTTATATCTACTAGATTGTAATATGTTTTAATACTTTAAAAAAATAATATAACATTTTGTTTATAAAAACCAAAATCCGTTATATCTACAAGATTGTAAATACATTTTCATTATTTAAAAATTATATTTACAAGATTGTAAATACATTTTAGTACTTTAAAAACCAAAATTCGTTACAAAATAAAGAATATAACGTAATTAACGAGCATCCAGAAAAAATAAAAAACCTAGTCAAGAATATAACGTAATTAACGAGCTCAGGATCGGCTTGGCTCGTTTACACTCTTAAACTTAACCCCTATTTATTATACAACAATGTAAACCCAAATTCGTTACAACTTGTTACAAATAATTTGTTAGTTTTATACTTGTTACATTGGTGTAGATACGAACATCCGAAAAAAAATAAAAAAACCTAGTCAAGACTATAACGGAATTAAAGAGAAAAAAAGACGAGTAAAATGGTGCAATTTTTATAAAAAAATATTATAGTATAAAAAAGTTATGGCTGTATAAAAAAAGATGGGGTAAAGTATTTAATATATCAAATTACATTAATACCCTTATTCCCTTTTCTTTCAAATCAATTACATTATTATATTATAGTTTAATATCAACCATTAGATTAGCATCTTGTAATTTGATCATTCAATATGGTTGGGTTAATGGGTTATTGATGAATCTTAGAGTTAGTATTAGATCCATTCCCTATATATATATATATCTTATCTTATCTTACTTAACTAATAAATCAAGGTTTTCTAGGGACACTTGGCACATTCCTAGAGCACCTTGATGTTTTTTTCCGCCTCTCTCTCCTATTTAATATACCCTATATTAAATATTCCATATACTTTTCACACATTTTTAAATTAAAAATAAGACTTATTTAATACATTAAAAATATTTTAATATCAAAAAACACTTTTTTTAAAAAACCAAATTATTATAAAATATAAAATTTTTAAAAATAATTTTACAAAACGAAATATTTAAAGAAAATTTTTTGAAGCTATTAGTGTTTAAAAAAATAATATAATTATTTTATGATTTAATCTATGAAGTTATATTTAATTATATTTTATATTGAAAAAATCATCTTATATAGTTTAAATTTTTATTGGTAACTATTAATTAATAATATTTTTTTATTCATCCCGTGTAATACACGGGGTACTAACCTAGTATATGTGTGTGTGTATATATATATATATATATATAACATATCTTTCTATGTAGGTATATAATTTTATTGAAGTATATATATAGTAATTTTATAAATTAGGAAGGCTTGTGAATGTTGATGGACAGATGCTTGAAGTAGGTGAGAGTCGATGAAATGAAGTCATGAATGGGGAGCACGTGCCAAACAGGTGGGGGTGTGTCTCCAGTTGAAACCGCGCATATGATGTGGCCCACAAGAGTTGCTCCTGGTTTTCTGGAAGTCTGATTCTGAATCAGGCTTACCATAAACCTATAATTTATTCTTAGCAAGATGTAAATTTTTTTTCAAAACCACCAAGCAAGATACTTGGAGGGCAAACTCCAAATTACAGTTTGCTCATAAAGCTAAAATTACATCAAGATTTCCAATCAATTCTATTACATTTTCCCCGATTCGTGATCCATAAGAAACTTAGAGTTTTCGTTTCTTCAATTGTTTTGTGAACATCAGGTCTGACTCCGTTAAACACCCAATTGTTTCTTGTTTTCCAAATACACCATGTTGTAGTCATGAGTATCCCCCTTACAATTTTGAAATGCCCTTCCATTATGTAATAAGTTGTTGGGAGAGCCATAATTTCCTCAATACATAAGTGATTTATGTTTGGCAGTTTGCACCATAGAGCAATATGTCTCCATACCTCCTTTGCGAAGTAACAGCTCGAGAACAAGTGCTCCACATTCTCATCTCCTTTCTTACAAACCACACACTGTAGTGAATCAAGTGTAACATTCCTTTTTGTTAGAGTATCCAACGTTGGTAATCTGTTTAATAATAGTCTCCAAAAGAAGAAATTAACCTTCTTAGGAAGATGTAAATAAAGAAAACTATTTGGTTTATAGGCTTTGAAACTAATCAAGTCGGCTCGTAAAAAAAAATTCAAGATTTGATTGATAAAAAACTTGAAAAAGTAAAGATTAAATGAGCTTAAGCTCGAGCCTCGGTTTTAAAATAAGGCTTGTTAAGCTCACGAACACGATCCGGCTTGCATGCCTAAAAAAGTTTAAAAATAAGCGAGCCGAGACAATTTGAACCCGAGCTTAAAAAAAAATCTAAAATGAGACGCTCGAGATCGGGCCACATAAAGTCAAAACAAGTCATTTTATAATATAATCAGGTATTATTTTTTAGGTTTACTTTTACTCTGTTGAAATAAATAAGATTTATAACATAAAAACCTAGCTAGATATGTTCTTTTAAGTGTTGGAATTTATTTCATAATATGGTCTTATGACATTTTTGTAAGTTAATTTATTATTATTTTTTGATAATTTACCAATAAACCCTTATGTATAAGTTAATGTAGTTATTAATTTGTTGATAATTATATTATAGTCCCTATATGATAATATTTTGATAAACGTTGTTGCTTTTATATAAAATTATAAATATGGATGCCAATTCATTAATTTTTCTTAATGTCTAATTTTACAACACAAATGCATGTTTTCTCTCATCAAAGTTATAGATTATAAAAGCAGGTTTCTAATATACATACACCACCCCCTCTTTTATACAGTATACTTAAATCAAATCAATCACATCATACTCACATAACTTTTATTTATACATATTTTTTTAATATTTTTTAATATTAAAAAAATCCAAAAAGTGTTGTTATTCATACACCGGTGTACCAATATATATACCCAAGCACCAAAACAATAGATTGGCAATAATATATATCTACTTTAACGTAAAATCAAGTATCAAATCGAATATTTTAAATGGTATTTTATGTATTTATGTTCTTTAATCTTTTTCATATGTTAAATCTATTCAATTAGGGAGGTTGTATTGTTATGATAGTAAAAGTTGAAGCTAATTTAATTTAAAAAACGGATTTTTTTTGTTTTTTAGATTAAGATGGCCCATCGATTTAACAAATTACTTATTTTTGTGTTATTCTGTGTTTAAAATAGTAAAAAATATTCTCAATAAAACTTTCAATTACTTGGTTCTTAAGCAATAAGCATTGACATGGCTGTAATAATCAATGGAAAATTCATTTTCTTTTTTCACTTTTTACAAAACACACGTTTTAATTTTTTATTCAATGTTTAAAACAATATAAAGATAAATAATATTATTGTAATATTAATAATTAATTGAAAACCTTATTATAATAAACAAATATATCACTTTGTATTGAAAGTAAGAAAAAAGGAAAATTTGATATCCACTCAATAACTCATCATTATCGTTGGACGTTGATAGTCGAACTCCATAAACATTGGCGTAGATTGAGCATATTGAGAGGGGACGAAATTTACAGGACTCAGGATATATGTTAATTTTTTGAAACAAGGGAGACGAAACCATTATTTCTAATTAAAAATAACATTCTGCCAAAAAAATAACAATACGGATGAAAAATGAGCCTCGGCCCTTGAAGAGCTTCGCTCATTTCCATAAATAAACTAGTTATATACCCGTCCGGTAGCCGGGTACTTTGTTATAATATTTTTGTTAATTAATTAATTAATTTTTTCAATTTTAACCATAATTCAATTTCATTTATGTCCATTTTAACCCAAGACATATGACATGTGTCAAAACATGAGACATGGTAACCGAAAAACCGTTTAAAACCGCCAGAAACTGTTGAAAACCGTCACATAATTGATATAACCGCCTAATTTAAAAGGTCATGATTTAATCTTGATGAATTTCAACGGATGAGAATTTGTTTGGAGTCAGTTGAGTTCACCGGCGTCCATACATATACAATTACGTCAAAATTATCAATATGATTCAAAAAAAAATTTTGAACAATAAACGTCCAGTTATCCGGGGTCACCCTGACAAGTAGATTACCATTTCGCTCAAAAAACAGAGCGTGATGAGTTGACTCATCTGCCTAGGAGGGAATCTCAGAAAACCTACATGTTCAACCCAAAACAATATTTTTTTGCTTTAAACAAGAATCTAATGTAAGATATCTTATAAAAGAAATCATGAGGCTACCGTTAGGTTAGAAGCTCTTTTTCTTATGTCAACATTTATTAGACTAAAATAATAATTCTATTTTGAAACCAACATATTTTTTTATTAGAATGTTCATTAAGAATACACATTAACACCGTTTATTTAGATTTTTTCTAAAAAAATAAAAAATTTAATAGAGAAAAACAAAATACGTGCACATGTTTTCTCCATAGCTTTGAATTTCTTATTGAACCTATGAATCTTTTACTAGTTTTGATTTGTGATTTTGTGGTTAGACCTTGAATCTCGAAAAAAAATACTAAAATATACGAAAAAATCGAATGAATAAATAAAAAAAAATATCATGTTTTCCTATAGTGAAATTCGATATATGAAAGTTTACATGCGTACATCCTATAGAAAAACGAAAATCAAGTTGATATAGAAATCAAAACCGATTAGAACCGTTTAAGAATTGCTTTTGATTGAAGAAAGGTTCGAAAATGGAACCGAAACAATAAAAACAATTAAAAACCGATAAACACAAAGATCAAACATATAATTAAACAATCCGTACTTAGGGCTCAAGAGCCCTAACGAAATTTGCAATCAAGCCTAAGGAGCCATAAGAACTTCGTTTCAAAGGCTCGGGCTCGGGCTCGGGCTCAATAATTAAACGATGCACTTAAATGTTAAATGTTATTAGATATTTAATTTAGTGTTGAAGCTATAACAAACCTGGTAGGGTTAGATGATCAACTCTGTTGATGTCATCGTGTAGGATCATCGGAGAAGCAAAACTGTCCATTGGTGATCTTCAGCATGCGATAGTATTGGAGCAGCCCAACATCAAACCTGAAACCAATCCAAATGCTCCATTGGCAAATTTAATTTTTACCAAAAAAAAAAAAAAACAATTTAACTTGCTTTGTGATTGTTAATGGCCCGTATATTTAGAAAGTCAAATTTATAAATTCAACACCCCATCTAACTATACGGGTCATATACGTCTGTACGGGTCGTATAAAGGGCTGCTACAGTGGGTGTGCAGTACGCCTTGTGCATGTGTCGTATTGGGTGTGATGTATGGCCTGTATGACCTTGTACAAACCGTACATTGGCCGTATAAAGGATGCAACAATAACATGACCCTTGTTGATATTGATCAAAAACTTATAATCAACAAATACGTCAAGTCAAATTTACAAAGAAAAGACAAACATTAAAATCTTGAGCTCTGATACTAATATTTCATGTGTACCATGTACCACATGTAAATAGGCCTACGAAGGTTATCAATCCTTTTATTTTACCAGAAGGAGAAAGGCTAACAAGTTGGAATTGTTTTGGACACCATGTAATTTGTCACATAAAGGTGTGGATGCTCTTATCTCTTGTGTTTTATTCAAACCAATTCAAATAAAGAAGAAACCAGTAGATTCAATCATGAAGCTATACTATATAAGACCATCCACAGCGGTCACTCTACTGAAAATCTCTCCCCACTGAAATTTCCTGCCACGTCATCACCCCACTGGAAACCCTTCCCCACTATTCCACATCATTAACATTAAAAATAAATAAAAAACATTAAACTAAATTAAAATAATTCAATATTTTACAAAAAAAACACACATTACATTAAAAAAACAAAAACATATTAAAAACCTACTAATCGCCTTAGATGCTACGAACAACAATATCGGTGCGAACCCTTTCGATATGTTCGACCAAATCGGCTTTTAACGACTCCTGAATGCTTTTGTTTTGCAACGCCAAAATTTGGTTATCTCTGCGCGGGTCATCAATGTCAAAAGGAGATGGCGGTTCGTCTTCATCTGGTACAAACGGGCTAATCGACTTGCCTCACATTCAAGTATCATATTGTGTATTATGATACAGGCATACATAACTGATCTAATTTTTTTAGGATGCCATGCTCTAGCAGGATTTTTTATAATTTGAAATCTTTTTTTAAGAACACCAAAAGCCCGCTCGACATCCTTCCTTGCACCCTCTTGAGCTACTTGAAACCTTTTCCGTTTAAAGGTTGTTGGACATGTTATTGTTTGCATAAAAACCGGCCATTCTGGGTAAATCCGGTCAGCAAGATAGTAACCGTGAGCGTACTCGTAATCGTTACAAAAAACGATGATTGTGAAAACACACCGTTTTCCATATCATTGAGTAACGGTGACGAGTTTAGAACGTTTAGGTCGTTATTCGCACCGGGCATGCCAAAATATGCATGCCAAATCCATAAATCCTGTGTAGCAACTGCTTCAAGAATAATCGAGCGGCATCCATGATCGCCTCTCATGAATTGTCCTCTCTATGCAACCGGACAATTTTCCCAATCCCATTGCATACAATCAATACTACCAAGCATACCGGGAAACCTATGATAATTTTCATGGTGTTCATACAAATTCATAACATCATTATAATTTGGTTTGCACAAATATTTATGACCATAGAGTCGACGGATATTCTTACAGAAATTATAAAGGCATTCTCTAGAAGTGCAGTCTGACATCTGTAAATAGTCGTCCATTATGTCTGCCGTACTCCGTATGCCAATTGTCGAATAGCCGACGTACACTTTTGTAAATGTGTAAATCCTCGCTTGCCTCGAGCATCCCATCTCAATTGAAAATAAGTATCTGCACCCTCTAGGTCGTTGACGATACGTTCAAATAAAGGTCGTTGCATCCGGAAACGCCTCTTGAACAACGTCTCATTATACAACGGTTTGTTTCCAAAATAATGACGCATCAAAAGATCATGCCATGCTTCCCTGTCTCGATTAATTTGAATTCTTCTAAAGATAGGCCGAGGAATCTGAGACGCGTTTTCTTGAGCCATCGCAGACAACAACGAGATAAAAACCTCTATACCCTCGCTATCAGAAGATGAAGAGGATGATGAAAACACCGGAGATGATGATGACATTTTTATAAAAAAATAAATTGTATAAAAATTAAGATAGTTTGAATGAAAATGAGTGTGTAAAATGGTTGGAATGATATGTTTATATAAAGTTTGATTTTATTATTATTATTTTTTTTTAAAAAACTAGTCTTTCAAAAAGTTTTGGGGGGGCCCACTTCAATTTGAAAGAACCAATGGAATGGAAGGAAAACCAACGGGGAGCGGGGGCCGTGGAGCTCACCCAGGCAGGCACCGTGGGGCATGGGGGCGTTGTTCCCGCTACACCCCGCCGAGGGGATGGAGGCCGTTGGCCTAGCGGTGCAACGGCTGTGCACAACCTAATAAATAAAGATAATTTTGCTTAAGTGTCATTACGAGAGCAATTCTTTGTTAAAAATTGACATTGTCATTACCACATCAATTTTCAATTTAATTTTGACATATGGCAAGCACACAATATGTCAAATTCAAATGTTCTAAAATTTCAAATAGTATTTTGTATAATAAATTTAATTATCCCTATTTTTCCGTTTTCTAAAACCGAATAATAGATTCAAAATTTATTTATTTTTTCAAATTTTACTTATTCGGAATGTAATATTTTAACTTTCGCTAAGCTTTTTTATTTATTAATCTTTTAATTACTTTCAATTTTTAATAAAGTATATAATTGTTAACATATCATATTATTCAAAAAATAACTTACCCAACTGACATCTAATAAATTTTTTTCAATATTTAAATTCTTAATTTTAAAATAATTACGTACATTTCATCAATAATTAAATATTTTTTGAATTAATTTTCATTTAAAGTTTATTGTAATTTCTCTTTCTTATCCTAAAAACATGCAATTTCAAATCATCTTTATCAAATACACTTAAAAGTCAAAAAATATAAATTTCAAAAATTTCAAAAGCATATTAACATTTTATTTATATTTTTTCTCATTATTTACTAAATTCATCTTCCAATTCTCTTATTTTACTCCTCTACTATGTTTACTTATATAATCACACAATCATTTTTAATATAAACAAACATAAATCTATTTAACACTATTGGATTGAGCTAATTTTTTTAGTTCCTTTACTATTTACTTCTTCATACCATTTAAAATATTTGCATATTTCATCCTCTACTACTATGTTGTATATATAAGATGTTTACTAATCATTAAACTATGTAAATCTATGTTAAATATATTAATTTTTATTCATACGGTGTAAAAAATTTATTAATATTCCATTATATTTAGTCTTTTAGTTACTTCATTTTTATGAAGAAAATTTATTTTTTTAATAGTCATTTTATCTACATAATTGTAGAACATCTTATACATTTTACATTTTCTTTGTCATTTTTAATATGTTTAAATATCAATTTCAATTTAAAAGTTTTTAGGTAAAATGGTATGTTGTTATTTTTAATCAACAAAGAATGTTATTATGGTTATTTTTTTACTTTTAATCACCTGATGTAGCACATTTTATATTTCTTTATCTTTTAAATCAAATTATTTTTATTTAAACATCTTATTATGTAAAGTTTTTTAAAAATTTTCTTTCACCTACATAAACTCAACATTCTAAAGGCAAAGTTTCGTTTTAATAATGTATATTAAAATATCTAAATCCAATGTTTCTTTGTCATTTTTAATTTGTATAAATATCAATATTAATTTAAAACTCTTTAACTTAATATATGTACGTTTTTTTCTAATTAATAAAGAATGTTATTATTTTTATTTTTGTAATTTGATTCAAATATTGTAATATATATATACATATATATATATATATATATATATATATATATATTCTTCATTTTATATATAAAATTGTTTTTATTAAAACATCTTATTATCCCATCTCTAAAAGTTTTATTAAACATACATGATGATCTTTTGATTATGGATTCAGATAATCTTATTTCTAATCTTATTGAATTAGTTTATATATACTTTCATTCTTTAGAATTTAAAATATTTCAAAATTTCCAAGAAGGTGTCAATCTAGCATCCAAATGAAGTTATAGATGAAACAATGATCCCTTATAATCTATATTTTATGTAGACGCAATTAACTACTTAAGTTCAGATATTATTTATGAGTCATAGCTTTTACATGTAGGTATTACTCAATGTTTATACTCATTTAACATATTAAATGGACTTAAAATTTTCAATTTGTCTAACCACAAGTTAGTACTAAAGGTTAGTGTCCCTGTGATGTTACTAAAAATGTTGATTAAAAAAATGTTTTACGCAACATGATTAGATTAAAGATCATCTCAATTGGAAGTGTTATTGAAGCATAAGTAATATCTAGAAGTCATATAAGTAACTGAACAATCATTACTATCATATCTCTAACATTGTAAGATAAGAAGAATCCTATTAAATTTAAACAAGCCTAGTTTCAATAAGTAAAAGTCAAGGCCAATCGTTATAAAAATGAGTTTATTAATGAAACAATCAATTTTTACACAAAGGCAACTATATGTTATTTTTATCCAGAGTCAAAAAGCAAGGATGCTTTGAAATTTTAATTTTGGATAAAGAAAATAAAGTTATTAAAAAGACATCCAATTATGTATACAAAGAAGTTTTTAAAGATTTATAGTTTGTTTTTGTAATTATAAAATGTATTCATTTGTAGTATATTATGTTATTATCGTAAAGATATTTTAATTATATCATTATTTGTAACCAATCCCGTGTAAAACACGGGTTTATAACATAGTGTATAATAAACCAAATTTGATACCGAAATATTCGATTTGAAAACATGCTACTACTTATTCTGCTGTAGATAAATCAAAAGGTAATCGTTGAAACCCTATATGTTGACGTCGCAAATTCCATTATCAAAAACCATATTTTAACTGCGCTTCAACTATATCAATTTCATCTGTTTGAGCTCTATCTATTTTATTGTTGTCATATTTTTGTTAGAATTTGAAGGTTAATAGCAAGGTGGTTTCAAGTGAATGTCTCATCACAAGCAATCTGATATGGTTATTTATTCTTTATGGATAATTTTCTAAGTTTGTGATTTAAAATATGCGGTGCCACGTAAGTCTTATAATTCTATATTCTTATAGTTGCATATTTCTTGTGTGTGATTAAAGGGGTTTATAAGTTATTATATGTAACAATGTTTGTTGGTATTTGACAAAAAAAAAATTACCACTAAAATAACACATGCTAATTAAAGTATCTTGTTAAGGAAGTCTTTGTCGATTAAACAATTAACGGTTTTGGCTTATGTAGTTTAAGTTTTTTCATCAAATACCATTTAATATTTTAATTATAGCTAGATCATAATTAACTGTTAACTGTTTAAATAACATAAATTTTGTTGTTAAAATTCTATTTTAGTTTGAAAATATTAAAAGACGTTAATTAAAAGGGCAGAAATTGTAAATTGTATTATTTTTTTTTGGGATTGGATAACGTGGGCGTGGGGAGCCAACTGAAATGTTGGAAGAAATATGCTGTATTTATTTCTTAATTGAATTGTGCATATGTGTATTTACAGTCAAATCAACTTTACGAATATTAAATTAAGTATTATATTGACTAGTTGAATATTAGATGACTAACCATGGAGGAAAAACTAAGAGAGACTGCATTTAGCAACACTTAGAATTTTATTAGAATCTAGTTTAATATAAGCAGAAATTTCATACGTCGTCTCAGAACAACAATGATAAGACACTTATGAAAGACATTTTTAAATGACAAAATTGGTTTTTGAACTTGCGATAGCATCGATTGCAACAGCTAGTGTAGGAAGAATTTTTTTTCAATCAAACATGTGAAAACATAACTGCATAATAAGATATGTGATTGATATATGAATGATTCTTGCATTATTATATTGAAAATGAATTATTCCAACAAGTTTCCGTATAAGTTGTAATGCAAAGTTTTCAAAAGATAAAACTTGTAGGAAAACAACTATAAGTAGTTTTTATTTTTAATTTATAGAAACTATCGAATTTATATAATATTTTTTTTTAATTTCTATTCACAATTTTTATTGCATTGTTTTTTATTATGTGATGAGCATTACCCGACCCAAATAGTAAAACCGGCCTAAAAATTTTATGTCTAGTATTATGAAAGTAGAACATAAAAATACAGTGACATCGTTTGAAAAAAAACCCTGATTCCGACGCTCAGTGTGCTCAACCGGCATAACAAGTTAGACTTGAAATGACAAGATACAAGCATAAAAAACACCTATGTTTACATGTTATCGGAAAAGGTAATTATCAACATTTATTATGTGTGTATGTAATTGTATCACATGCAATTAATATGAATTGCACCTTCTTTTCAAATAATAATAATATTTTATTGTTTTGCTATTATTTTTATTTATTATTATTTTTTTCTTAGATATATACACAAGAAATGTAGCTTTCTTTCAGGACTTATTTTCTCTTTTTTCTTTTAATATAAGAATATGTAGGCATTAATTATGTATTTAGATTATTCAAAAGACATATGCCAGACTTTGCAAAACGTCTAGAAAATAAATAATAGGTAGAGTTTGACTGTTTTCTTAGAAATCACGTGCTATAATATATTAATATCTATCTTTTTTTTGAACGGCATTAATATCTATCTAGGTACTCAGGTTTTTGACCAAAAAAAAAAAGTCTTAATAAAATAGTATGACATATGTTGTAGGTCAACATTGCAAGTAAGAGATACACTTGTATAGTTGTATGCATAATATATATATATTTTTATAAAGATATAGTTTTATTGTATTCCGCTCATAGAAAAAAGAAATTATCTTTGTTTTTTTTTTCTATTAAACTAATTTATATTATATATATTTGTGACTTGAGATGGAAAAGGGTTCTTGTATATAGTAGATTTTAAAGCTCTCTGTTTCTTACAAAAATTCTTTTGACAAACTATGTTTCTACATCATTCATATCTTTATATCCTCAAGCAAGATAGCAAACTAAACTTGTCTTGCAGGAAAAAAAATGCAAAACCCTACTATTGATTGACGTATTTTAAATACGGGTGAAGAATTTGTCTTGACCGACATATCATTGTTCACCTCTAGCGTATCATAGTCCACCCTAGCGTATCATACGTCAGCCCTTGGCATATCAGGGGGTGTATCACGGAAGGTGTATGATGTATCATATGCTAGATGGCGTATGATGGTCCACTCCTATCGTATGATACTCCACTTGCAGCTTAGCAATATCAAATTTCACGTTTTGACGTCCAAAATCATTTCCGGTCATTCCGGGTTTCAAAATATGTTTATAACTCAATATATCACATTTTCAAACATATCAATGATCTTAACATCATCATTTCCTAAACCATCAATTTCTTTTAAATTCTAAACTATTTACTAAGGGTCAAGATCGGCTAATTAATTAACTTAATCATTTAACCCACCTCTTTTAAGATTTCTACAAGGACTGAGTTCATTCTTAAAAGAGCTTAGGCTCGAATTGTCTTGTTTATACTCATATTTGATATTAACTGTTATCAGTAAAAATTAAGTAAGCTTAATTCTTTTAAAAATCAAAGTTTAGTTTGTGAGGTGATGTGTTTGATGCTAATAATTAATCTAATTTATAATATGATATGATATATTATAAGACGAATTATTATAAATATTTAGCTAAAATATTGGATCCATAAGAATACTTAATATTGCTTAAAAAAGAGTTTCTACACTTTAACTTATGAAAATTCACTCATTATAATAAAAGAAAATATTCTTGAAAATATATAAGAATAATTAACTAGTATGACAAAAAAATAAGAAAACAAAATGTAACGATAACACAAGATATTAATTACGAAGAAAACCCTTAATTCGTTAGAATCGCCGGCATAAAATCTCAGGTTGGTGACAAATGTCATATATTACTAAAGATCAAAAATACAAAAAATAGAGCGAAGGTTGATCGTTAAATACTATAATGAACATATATATATGTGAGCTATGAATTGCTTCAGATTGTGTGTGTTTGTAATGATTTTAGTGAGATAACATGTGTCTCTATTGATCAACCAAAGCTCGCTTATATGCAAGAAATAATGAACTAACGGTCATCTTAGTGGTTCTGATATTCTCGGAAGATATCCATATTTTCTCATATGGTCACTGGGAGTCCATGATATATCCAGTCTTCTAATTAAGTAAGTATTCGATAACAAATTTGTAACATTCATGAAATTTGCAATAAACAATTATAGTTATTAAATAAATTACGACGTCATTTGAAATTTTCATTATATATATGTATAGTTATATATACACAAACGAGAAAACAAATTTGAATATCTTTAATAAACATATATATATATATACCATGGTTGTAGAAGTCGCTAGACGCTAGTCGGGCGACGAGGTACTGCCTAGGGATTAATCGGGATTAATCGGCGTTAGGCGGATTGGAATTTTTATATGTAAATTTACAGATATTTATTATATACACATTAATATCAATAATTTAATATAATACTTCAAATATATTAAAAAATAAACTTAAACATACTAAGTCAAGTGCTTCAAATTACAAACTTAAACACAAAATTCAGAGTTTATAGATGGATTTCGATATTTAGTGGCAGGGTTCAATGTTTTAGATGTTGGATTTGATGTTTTAGAGACATATTAAGTATTTGGGGTTGAGAAATGTCTCGAATATCACTTATTTGGGTCCTTTTCACTCGAAAAAAAGCCAAAAAAATAAAAAAACTAAAAAAAAAAAAATAGGCCGCCCAAGCCCCCCTAGCGCCTAGGCACCACCTAGGGCAAAATCGAGAAAGTTTATGGGCGCCTAGCGCCTAGGCGGCCGCCTAGGCCGATTTTTACAACCACACACATAGGTATGTATATGTATGTAAATAAATTAAAATTTCACAAGTCATAAATAGAAAAGTAATAACATATTTTTAAAGATATTTATCAACATATAATAAGTTTTATAAAATTTAGAAACTTATTTTTAAATAAATAACTCAACCAAACAAATAAATTTTTATTATAAAATTTTAATCACAAAAACATTTTTTTGTTAAATAAATAAAACCTTTATAAAGATTTAAAGACCTTAATCATAAACTTTAATTGAATATTATAAATAACTTTGTTTTAACTATATAAAATTTAAAAATATCATAGAAATATAACTAAACTTGTTATATTAGTTTTAAGGAATTTAAGTAAATTATAAAAAAAATTATAACAATTAGTTAAGGGTTAATTCTAGCAACTTTAGAACTATTAAGTAGAAGAAAACTAGAGGGGGCTATTATGTCAATCTCCCAAAGTTATCACCATCTTCACCCATGGTTCTATCTACCCGATCCATTGACCCATTCTTGACCCGGTTCCCGTTCCACGCTATTACAGCTCAGCTCCAGCCCGAATCCTTTCAAATTAGGCAAGGTTCAACGCGTGATTCGATTTCAATCAAGTATCAATCCCATTAATTACGTATCAAATCAAATTCGGTTACCAAAAACTATAACTAAACCGTGTTAATCAAAATCCACGTAAACGAGGATAAAAATGAAATTAACTTAACCAAAACGTTCCTACCCTTCAGTCGAAACCTTCTGAGCACGAATAAGGCACACACTAACGAAATTGAGCTCGCATCAAGGCCTGCAAGTCGCGGTTCGGTCATCTCTTTCTCTCTCATTCGAAATCAAGGTTGGTGATTTCTATATCATTCAAATCGTTTTTCAATTCCTAACAATAGCCCTATGATTCCTCAAACAATCGGATTCGATATCACGCGAATTTGAACAAGAAAGGATTAGGGTTCTATTGGGTTTTGAAACTGCTTTGGGGATAAGTTTAAAGAACATTAACAAATAATGATAGTTAATTAAATACTAGATGTGTATTTAATTAGTTATGCAAAATTTTATGTATATATTTATTAGAAAAACTTTATTCATTTTATAAACAAGACAAAAGTTTTTAATCATTGTATAATTTTATTTTGTTGTTTTACCACTTAACAAACAAATGATTCCTTTAAATGTTAACATTTTTTTATAAATGTTGTATATTTGAATAAGAACATTTTAGGTTTTAACTATAAATTTTTAAAGACGAATTTATTTCTTATAAAAATTTTAAACATCTATTTTATTTCAAATATTATAAAACTTAATTTTTTTAAAAAAAAAACTAGTAACAAAACAATTTCCTTAATGTTGATTAGTTAAATTAAAATTTATTCAAAACTATTTTTAACTTATTTTGTCTTTAAATCTTATAAGCATTTTAAACGGATTTCATTAAAAAAAAATTTTTACAACTTTAGTAAGTATATTTAAAAGTTAAGTGTAAAGTTTTTACAATGAAACCAAATAAGACTTATTTATTAAATTACTTTGAACAAAACAATTGTTAAACATTCAACTAAACCACAAAACAAAAACCGAACTCTATGGCCTATCTAGATCTAGGTATTTCTAAGAATCCATAGCTACTTGAACTTATATAGAATGAACTGTATAGGTTGATGTTGAACTTGTTGGATATACATTGAGCTATAACTTGACATATATTAAAAAGGCTTTCTCACACGACGAAGTGAGTCTTCATAGCCCATTTTTTTAACTTATTTTGAACTTTTGGGGTGAAACATGTAACATTGAACTTATCTATAACTTATGTGCATGTGAACTTAGCTTTGTGACCTAAACTGTAGTGTGAACTTATCTTGAGCTTGCATTGATCACAACTTAACTATTTATTAACAATGATAGATCCATTGGACTGACCATTCCATTGTTGGTTGAGTTGACTTCGGTCCTTCGCGGTGAATTGTTTACTACTTCAACATTGTTAGGAATGCTAGCTTGGTCAAACATAATTTGTTAACATTATTTGATTTGCGTATGGTTTAATTACATGTTTTAGTTCATATTGGCTTATTATCACATGTGACAACTCATCTTTTATCAAACTATTTTTGTGTGTGTGTTAAACCTATGAAACTCACCAACTATTCGTAGTTAACACTTGATTTTAAACATATTTCAGGTGAAAATGACAAGTTTGCTATATTAACGAGATTGGATTAGCTTACATTTAATTTGTATTCAATGTATTAGAATTGAAAGGATGTATTAGTTAGGGTTTGATCATTAGAATTGAAAGGAATGCTAGCTTGGTCAAACATCATTTGTTAACATTATTTGATTTGCGTATGGTTTAATTACATGTTTTAGTTCATATTGGCTTATTATCACATGTGACAACTCATCTTTTATCAAACTATTTTTGTGTGTGTGTTAAACCTATGAAACTCACCAACTATTCGTAGTTAACACTTGATTTTAAACATATTTCAGGTGAAAATGACAAGTTTGCTATATTAACGAGATTGGATTAGCTTACATTTAATTTGTATTCAATGTATTAGAATTGAAAGGATGTATTAGTTAGGGTTTGATCATTTGAAACGATGTAATAAATGTTCTAGTTTAATGTATGTACTATTTACAACTTTATACCTTGTGCTATGAACAATTTACACTTCGTGCCGCCTCGATGTTTCCGCCATCGGTCGGGGTGTTACAAAATTGATCAGGTCTTTCGAAGCAGATGCATACAAGTCAACTACCACCTACTCTTAAGCTAAAATATAGGAGAACAAAGTAACAAAACATTTTGCATACTTCAGAATATTCAAATTAAACCAATTATAAACAACATGTAACGTCTTTGCTATATTATCCTTATACTTAGGGTTATTGGAACCCAAGATCAAATGTGATAGTTTATGCGTGTATATGAAAGTTGCAGACAAAATGCTTTTTAATTTTGACTTCACGTACACCAAATTGTTATTTACAATATGAGGCTATTTATAGCCATAATACATGACAGTTGCAAGACAGTTAATTACAGTTACATAACTGAATCTTTAACTACTAATTGACCCAACTAAACTTAAACTTGACCCGCCTAATTACATACATTATATACTAGATAACTTTGACCCGTTATGCCCAATATTAATTTCCAACAATCTCCCCTTTAATATTGGCATAACGAACTAAATTTATTCTTTATAGTAATATTGGCTATTCATCAATTATCAAATGTGATTCTTGGTCCTTCTCTTTTTCTAGCATTTCTTTTCTTTTAAAGCATTCATATCCAAAGTGACCATATTTACCACATTCATAGCATTTGGATTCACTCTTGTCGTTGTTTCTATATTCAACACTTCTTCTACGTCCCCTTCCTCCTCTAAACGAGCCTCTTTCACCACGAGTTTGATCAACACGTCCTCTTCCATTTTTCCACTTTTCTTGATGATCATTTGCACTTGCTATTAGGATTTTTCCTTGATCATTATCTTGAGGTTCGTCTTGACTTTTAAGACGTTCTTTAAAAGGCCATTATTTTTCCCACTGCTTCTTTAAATAGCATGTTGTCAATTTTTTAATATTGCTTGATAGTTGCCACGATTGAAATTGGTACCGAATTGAGTAATTTTCTTACAATTATCTTGTCTTTAAGAGTAGTACCAAGACTTTTAAATTTTGCCGCCCTTATACCACTCAACTTTCTAGAAAAGTCGCTTACACTTTTATTTTCCTTCATATTTAACAGTTTTAACTCGCTTCTTAATGTTTGTAAATGCGCCTTTTGAACCATATTTGCTCCAAGGAATCGAACTTTAATCGAATCTCATACTTCTTTTGCACTAGAATATTGTGCAACGTGCATTATAATATCTCCAGGTAATGTTTGAAAAATCATTGCTTTTGTCGTATTGCTTTTCTTCTCATCTATTTCGTCTAATGAAACAATCGTTTCCCACAAACTATATGCTTTCAATATTGTCTACGTTAGAATTGCCCATTGCGTGTGGTTTGTTTCAGTCAATTTTGGACATTGCGGAGATACATTTCCTTGTTTACGAATGGCTACAGACATGCCTTCTTTCTTACCCTCTTCTTTGCTCGGCATATTTTCTTTGTTTCTTCCTTTCTTTGATTTCTTTTTTCCTATCTTAATTTTAATTTCTAGAATATCTTTTCTCCACGAAGGTTTTTATTGCCACAAAGATCTTTTGCGCTGCGAAGATTTTGCCACGAAGGTCTTTGCACCATGAAGGTTTTGTCACGAAGGTTTTTTTGCGCCCACGAAGGTTTTTGTTCCACGTAGGATTTGTACCACGAGGGTTTTTTTAAATAATGTATGCTTTCACAAAAGAAAAATAAAAGCCCCCTTTTATATATTTTGTCTGATTGTCTGCAAGAAAAAAAGAAGAAACCATGGTTTCATGAAAAACCTTTCTGATCAAAAAAATCCAATGTGTACCGCCGTTCTTCCCTTCATTCCGTGACGATCTCTTGCTTTTTGTTCTCAATCTGGTACCGATATTGATGTGAGATTCGATATCAACCCTTTGTCGATCGGAAGATCTCGATTACGCCTTCTTCTGTCAAGGTATGTGTTCAAATCTGAATCCTTCAAGATTTGTGTTTGATTCTTTGAGATTATGACTATGCCGATCCTACAATCCGTGGATTTTGTGTTTTGATTGTTTTAGTTCTGCGACAATCCTTTACCAATTTTGATTTCAAATTTGTCGTTTGTTGTTGTTGTGTTAACCTGGCTCTGATACCATTTATTGGAACCCAAGATCAAATGTGATAGTTTATGTGTGTATATGAAAGTTACAAACAAAATGCTTTTCAATTTTGACTTCACGTACACCCGATTGTTATTTACAATATGAGGCTATTTAAAGGCCATAATACATGACATATATAAGACAGCTAATTACGGTTAAATAACTAAATATTTAACTACTATCTGACCCAACTAAACTTATACTTGACCCACCTAATTACATACATTATATACTAGATAACTTTGACCCGTTATCAGTGGGGTCTTATAGCAAGTGCGGGAGGTACGACTGGACATGACACATTTTTTTAGGGGCCCTAATTTTTAATTTTTTTATATATTATACATATTTATTTATTTTACAACAAACACATATAATTTACATTCCAATTTTTAAATATATTTCACCCAGTTACGAATTTTATAAAAGCTAAAACTTTTTCCTTAAACATTTGACACAATAACTCGTACAGTTTAAAATTAGGTCAAAAAACAAATTAAGTCACTTCATATTTAGTTACAAACTAATTACCACACACGTACACATATGGACATATTTTTAGCATTCACACATGACACATAATCTCTCAAAGACCTGCACGTTGTGCTCAATATTAATTTCCAAGAAGGATATACTCCTTAATATCTGCATGTGGATATAACAAATACTAATAAATATTATTTAAATATTGTCAAGAAATTTAGAGAATATAAACAATTAAATGTTCTCAAATGTATCTTAAATATAACATTGTGTCATAATATTCTGAGAGTCCGGATCCTTGTCATATATTATCCCGAAGGATTAAATTTGGCCCCCAACATAAACTATTGTATGATATATGTTGTTAAGAAATTAAATAAAACGTTTTATTAAAAAACTAGAATATAATTTCCAATAAAATTTAGAAAATGTTTTAAAAACATTTTATTTGCGTTATAAAAAAGTACCTAAATTATTTTATACTATAATCCATTAATAATATTCAAAAAGTACTAATAATATTACTATTAATAGTTAGCTTAGAGGACGTAACCTGAAACAATTTATTTAGATACATAACATCTATGTTATTAAAAATAAAGGATAAAAACCTTGCAATTTTATAAAAACTTAAAAGAACAATTTGTATAATTGACTAAGTAAATATGATAATATCATCTCTCTCAATTAAATTTTTTTCAACGGGGTTAATGGACTTCCAAAACTACCAGTAAGGGGAGACGAGTGGGCAACGGGAAGTTGTCGGGGTGGGTTTTGCCGGATCGGGGAAGGAAGGGAACACCGCCCCCCGGAAGTGGGGTGGGGTGAATCGGGAGCCCCTCACCGTTTCAAGCCGAATGGGGAAGAAGGGGTAGCCGTTGGGGGGGGGGGGGTCCGACCGTTGAAGGTTTTTAAAAAAAAAAATCCAATTTTTTTCCTATTTAAACAACTCTAAACAACCACAAATCTCACACTTTTCTCTCATTTTATACAATCTATACACTAAATTTATAAAATTTTCAAGTAAAATGAAAGGAGGTTCATCCCGTGGTGGGTCGTCAAGCAAGAAATTTAGAAAACTACGACAAAAAAATGTTCAAACGGCTCAAATGAAGCCGTTCAACACACCCAAGTATCGTCCACAAATGCCATCTCCGAATCAACCAAACTTCTGCTACGGGTATCGTCCACAAATGCCTTTCTAGGTTTTTTTAATTTATTTTTTTTGGTTGTATTCTCTTTTTTTTTTGTTGTATTTTTTTTATTTTAAATTTAATGAATCTTTTTTTTTATTTTATTAATTAAAAAAAAGATTTGAAAATGGGGAAAAGTGGGACGACACCGTGCAAAATGGGGAAAACTGAGGAAAAATGGGGAAAAGTGAGGAAAGCTGATGTGACGCTGATGTGGCAACGGGGAAAAGTGGGGAACCACGGGACGACTCCTAGTGCCCTAAGCTCCTATCAGGGTCAGAATGAGTAAAACACAAACAAGTTACATATATATTTCTACAAAAAGGCAACATAAATACAATGATAAATACACGATTGAGACCTTCGGCGTTCAAAAAAAAAACAATGATAACATGACCCGCTAATGAAATCCTCATCAACAGTTTCAATTTTTGCAACTTTATGTTTGAAAGTTTTACTCTATGTTATTACTATAAAAATTACATGATAACAATAAATGATACACACATGTACATAATGATTCCATCCTATGTTTTTAAAAACATTAGGTGGTTAACTCCAGCTCTAAACAGACGTAACTCCGACTCTGTACTCACGTGAACCTTCGTGTTTGCAGGAGCAAATAACACGTCTCCCCCTTGTACTATATCCTCAGATAACGATGGTGGCGGTGGTGATGACAATGGTGATGATGACGACGACGATGATGAGGACGATGACGACGACGTCGTCGTTTTGTACATGAATCCTTGTCCTGAAAGTACCAAGAAAATGGATGGACCAGGTACTGCAGGGAAAACAACTGATGCACCTTGGTCCAGAATGCATTGTTCAACCTCAAATTCCTCAAATGGAGGGTTGTATCTATTGGTATACTCATTTAATGGCACCCCTTTCAAGATTTCTGGTGAACCCTGATGCATGAAAACATAATCAGAACAAATATTTAAATGATTGAAATATATTAAAAAGTTTGTGAAAGGGACCTGCTTATATGTGAGCATTGAGCAAAGGATTTTCACATCGCGGCTTTTTGGGGTAAGTCCAGCGCGCACGACATTGTCTGATGTAGCCATGCACTCAACACATTCACCACTCAAATATGCATGAGGTTCATTTGGTGATATATACAAAGCTTCACCGGGTTTCAACCTCACGTGATTAAAGAAGAAGGATGCTATGACCCCGATGTCATGCGGGTGCTCATTTTCAAGTTTCAATGCTAGTTCTTCTTTACTAGTTAACTTCCTTGTCTAATGAGTGATGGAAAGAATGACTAGTTATTAACTTTCAAAGTCATCGATATTATGTGCACATTATAACTACTAATTATGATCATATTTGTTCACTTGGAAATTCTAGATTTAAATTTAGTGATGTGGATTTAGGTACCTTATTTTCCATGTTTAACCGACTGATCAATTTAGTCACAACTGCAGAAACCGCCTTACTTTCAGCTGACATGAGTTTAATGAACACTGACTGAAGAAATTGTGTTTGTTTTTCCTCTTCAACTTGCTCATTGACGGGTAAAACTTGGTCAGGATATGCAGTACCAACCACTTCCATGATCTCAGGAACACTTTCAAGCACAGCTTCAAGCTCCTAACATCACAAAACAAGGATGTCAGAGCTTTATTTAATGACACCAAATTCAAAATTGCAATTATTTCAAAGATACGATTGTATTCGTCATAATTGTTTGAATACAATGTTAGGAGCACACTAACAAGCTTTCTACAACGCATACAAGAAACGTTCAGGAAAATTTCAGGCTTCAAAGAAACATGATTTACTCTGTATCCAAGCTTAGTGTGTCAAATATTATAACATGAATCAGTATACCATTTCCATAGTAATCTTTTTAAATGACAGTATTTGTTAGTTTTTAAGAGCTCAAAATATACATTATTATTGTTGTTATTAGTATTATTTTATTATTATTTTTTCTTTTTTTCGGGGGTGGGGAGAGGGTTCAACAGATTTTGAGCCGTTTCCTTTTTAGTTAGTCTTCATTTATCCAGTTTGGCCCAACGGATACAAACATAGTGTGTATTGGCCCATTAACAAGTAAATACGTCAAAACTAACACCTTAGGTTGTATCAACCTGTTAATAAGTAAATAGGCCAAAACTGCAACCTATAATTGAAATGTGAGCACCGCACTCATTGAACCCCAATACAAATTTCCAGAATACAATTGTGCAAAAGACCCATGTAATTTAATTTCAATAATATGTGCATTAATTGCAATTAGTTCTTTGATGTCATATCCTGAACAGTTTGAGACAGGCTTCCATGTTCTTGTACAGTTATGTACCAAGGCTTGCAGAAAACCATTTGAAAGACTATTAAGTTGTGCACAAGCATGAAACATGCTAGCAAGCAATAAAGTGAAAACTGGTATATTCACAACAGCAAAGGCATCATAGAATGCAGCAATGATGTAAATAGTTATCAACTGATGGTACTGACTGTAGAAGGTACTTCATTAAGATAAGATGTTAGATGAAATGGTAATTGGCCATGTTGCTGGGAAAATAAAACCCGTACATTGACAAACAAGAAAGTAGAAATGATAATGCAACAAATGAAATGCCAAAAGGAGCAAGTTAATCATACTAATATACTATAAGAAGTATTGATTGGTAGCTATTAGATAAACAGACATACATGTACATATGTGAATAAGAACTGACTTTGAGAGAAAGCTGACTGCTTATTAATCTACTAAGGTAAAGGATGTGTGATAGAGATCATGGTTATATTAGTATGTTAATAATAGATAGTAGTCATGGTAGGATCTATAAGGGTAGTTTGGTAATATTGATCTTTAGTTGTTTTCTAGTGGGTTATAAATAGAGGGTAGAATTATGAGTTGAGTAAGAACAAGAACATAATTGTTAGGGTTAATATTGGCTCCAGCTTGGAGAAGGGTTGTACCCTGGGACATCATCTTTGATGTAATCGGTTGTTTCATTTTTAATACAACATCATCATTGTTCTTGTTTTTGTCATGGATTGATTATACTACTTGATTCTATTTGATTGATTGTTCAATTGAATGGTATTCGATCTTCATCAATGGTCCGACCTGCCGGATCTAATAGCGGCAATTTCATCTAATCGCAGGCGTCGCTCAATTTCATCTCAATTTCACCATTGTTGGACCTAATCACAGGCGTCGCTCAAGCAAAATTTCTGTCGCTTTCAATTGTTGTCGGCTGATTTTCCAGTGTCGCCATCTGCGTAACCGCTAATTACAGGTTCCGCCATCTCCAATTTCCTCATCGTGTTTCCAATTTTATTCACTTCGTCTCTGTCATTTCGCGATTTCAATTTCTTGTCCAGTTTGATTTAATTCACGAATTGAATCAATTCGTTTTATCTCTAACTTTCAGGTTATGTCGATTTCAATTTCTATTCTGATTTGATTCAATTCCAATTTCAATTTTAATTCTGAGTTGATGCGATTCGTATTCTCTCTTATTCTATATTTCTGTAGATTCAATTTCAATTTTAATTTCAATTTCTGTTTCTGTTTCTGTTCTTTTCAATTTAAATTTAGAATTGATTGCGATTTGATTCAAATTTGGTTGACTTAATTTCATCTTCTGTTGATTTTTGTTGGCTTTTGTTTGGATTAGACACCTTATCAATCATGTTTAATCCAATCTCTCGATTAGATGCTCATGAACAACAGATTGTTCAACTTCAAAAAGAGGTGGCAGAAATTAAAACTTCGCTCAACTTGTTGCACGAGGAACGATTGGCCTCAATAGAATTTCGCAAAACTATTCTCAAATGGATGACGACACAGGACAGACAATTTGTTGAGGATCAATTGGGATCATTTGGCATTAGTTTGTCCAATTCCAAGACCTCTTCAAGCTCTAAGGATGGTTCAGGGGATCTGCAGAAGCTCCAATTGCCCGAATCATGTGGATTTGAACCTTCGAGAGACATTCCAAAGGTGAACTTCAATTTGGACACACATCCCACTCTTGATGCTTTGCTAACCAATGTGGAAGAACGGATTCTCCCTAATCTCAGCAACATATATGATTTCCGTTGTTCCCTTGGACCTTTTGAAGCTACTCACATATGGGGCCAGCCTATGCCCAAATCGGGTGGGTCAACTCCATACTATGACCGACAGTCCACAACTCTACCAAAGAATTCATACTTGTTTCCCGCCATTCGATCAGGAGGCTCCTATATTCCTAAGCCGAGACATGTTCTTCATCATGATCGAGGAGTTAGATATCTTTTGCACTTGGAATGGAAAGGACGTAGGAAGAAAGGAATTTGTTTGCGTTGGGGTAATCGATATGGGCCAGCTCACAAACGTCCGGAAGGCAAGAAGCAAGACATGACGAATGATTCACTCCCAAGTCTTGAGGACAAGACTTTTAATAAGGGGGGAGTAATGATAGAGATCATGGTTATATTAGTATGTTAATAATAGATAGTAGTCATGGTAGGATCTATAAGGGTAGTTTGGTAATATTGATCTTTAGTTGTTTTCTAGTGAGTTATAAATAGAGGGTAGAATTATGAGTTGAGTAAGAACAAGAACAGAATTGTTAGGGTTAATATTGGCTCCAGCTTGGAGAAGGGTTGTACCCTGGGACATCATCTTTGATGTAATCGGTTGTTTCATTTTTAATACAACATCATCATTGTTCTTGTTTTTGTCATGGATTGATTATACTACTTGATTCTATTTGATTGATTGTTCAATTGAATGGTATTCGATCTTCATCAATGTGTCCTTTCCAAACTAAGCATGTTGGTCAACAAGCTAATGCCTAGAAAGGAACACAACTAGAGATGGAATAACAAGTGAGTTACGTAGCAGCTACAACCATACAGTTTTTCAAAGCAAGCCAATTGGGTCAGCTTGGGTCAGTTGACCACTCATGAGTTTAATATGTGTGTGGCTCTCTGTTTGTTGTGAAAAAAATTACTTATATTAGTCATATTAAATAGTTCATAATTATCATAAATTATGTATTAATGTTGAGTCTCTTTGTTTATCCTAGAGGCTTTACATCTTCTAGATCTAAGTCTATATATTCTCTTGTATTCTCACATTATATGGTATCATAATAATACAAAGACTGTTACCCTTCCACCACCCACACATCAATCCCATCCTCCACATCAGCCTCTACTAACCCTCCCACCTCCTCTCAAACTCCACCACCACCTCCACCATTTCGTCCCCGTCCATCAAATCTTCGTCCCAATCCTAAACAGCCCGAGCGTTATACTCCATCTTCTTTTCACACCTCCTCTTCCTCGGATAGCGAACCAACTTCTTTTACCATAGCTAACAGGAATCCTCGTTGGCAAGCTGTTATGGCTGTTGAGTACTCTGCTCTTATGAGAAATGGCACCTGGTCTTTGGTTCCTCGAGTCCCAGGCACCAATATTGTTGATTGTAAATGGGTCTATAAAATTAAAAAGGATCAACACGGGGCTGTCACGCGTTACAAAGCGCGTCTCGTTGCAAAGGGGTTCCATCAACAACCGGGCATTGACTATAATGACACGTTTAGTCTGGTTGTTAAGTCTACAACAATTCGGGTTGTTTTGTCACTAGCAATTACAAGGGGCTGGTCCCTTCGGCAATTAGATGTTCAAAATGCCTTCTTGCACGGGGATCTTACAGAGACTGTTTATCTCAGTCAACCACCAGGTTTCGTTGACCCACAGAAACCGGATCACGTGTTTCTCCTACATAAGTCACTCTACGGGCTCAAACAAGCTCCCAAAGCATGGTTTAATCGTCTCTTCATGGCCTTGATTGCTCTCGGTTTTAAGGGTTCAAAAACAGATCCATCTCATTTCATTTACTTAGCACATTGCACGCTTCTGTATATGCTAGTTTATGTTGATGATATTATTCTTACTGGCAATGATCCCAAGGCTATTGATCGTGTTGTTCACAGCCTCAGCACTACGTTTGCCATTCAAGACATGGGTCATTTATCTTACTTTCTTGGCATTGAGATTATCCCAAAAGGTAAAGATTTGGTTCTTTCTCAGAAAAAGTATATTTTGGATCTTCTTTGCAAGGCCGGTTTATCCGAGGACAAGCCGGTTTCGTCTCCCCTACATACTACTGCTAATTTGGCCATTGGTGACAGTCCACTTTTTGATAACCCGGTTAAGTATCGTCAGATTGTTGGAGCTCTTCAGTATGTTACACTCTCAAGACCTGACCTAGCCTTTGCTGTCAACAAAGTGTGTCAGTTTATGCACTCACCAACTCAAAATCACTGGTCTGCCGTTAAACGCATCCTCTGCTATCTTTAGGGCACTTCTGATTTTGGACTTTGGCTTCATCATAACTCGGGTTCACACCTTCAGGCTTACACGGATGCTTATCTGCAAGCGTTCTCAGACGCAGACTGGGCTGGGTGTCCGGATGACCGTCGATCCACCGGGGGATTCGCTATCTATCTTGGCAATAATCTCATTTCTTGGGCTGCTTGCAAACAAAAAACTGAATCTCGATCATCTACATAATCTGAGTACAAGGCTCTAGCTGACACTGTTACCGAACTCACTTGGTTAGAAACTTTGTTACGAGAATTGTGTGTTCCAATGAATACTGCTCCTACACTATGGTGTGATAACCTAGGTGCTACATACTTGTCAGCTAATCCGGTGTTTCATGCTAGAACAAAGCATGGAGAGGTTGATTTTCACTTTGTTCGTGAGAAGGTTGCTTAGAAGAAACTTAATGTCCAGTTTATTTCTACTACGGACCAGATTGCTGATGTCTTCACAAAACCGCTGCCTTCACAACGATTTCTACTTTTACGGTCCAAGCTACAGGTCGCTCCCCGGCCTTAGCTTGTGGGGAATATTAGTCATATTAAATAGTTCATAATTATCATAAATTATGTATTAATGTTGAGTCTCTTTGTTTATCCTAGAGGCTTTACATCTTCTAGATCTAAGTCTATATATTCTCTTGTTCTCACATTATATGGTATCATAATAATACAAAGACTATTACCAGTTCATTACAACACAATTACATTTAACTACTTAAGATATTATTTATACATAATATTTTAAATGGTTACAACATTTAAACAATAAAATATAATAAGATATCATCATTCCTAGTCATATTTGGTCAATAGATAGTCTAATTTGTTCAAACACTCAAACCCATTGCCTAATCAGTGCTCGATTTTCTTTTTCTATGACTGTGAGAACCCACTTACGTGGTAAAATCCCAAGTCACCCCTAATACCTAACTAGCCAAGGTGAGCAGGTAAAGCGAGACCACAAGCAACTGGGTCGGTGGCCTCCAAGGAAAATTAGCCTAAATGGAATTTGAACTTGAGACATCTAGGTTGTTCCTTCTTAACTTAAACCACTATATTACTTCCTTGAAGGTTAATCAATAGTCAAATTTGCTCAAGCAGATTTGAAAAAACTCAAGCTCATTGAAATCGATGGTTTAATTTGTTCAAATAATGATCAATCGCATAATGTGTCACATTAAAATCACGTGCATTAGGGAAAAGCATTACATCTACTACAATCGATGCGATCTCAACACCGCATCATGCACGTTACGCATCACGCATTCCACAATTCGCACTCCAGAGCATGCATTTTAAAACCAAGAGACCAATTGAATGAAATACACTTCCTGAATTATTTGACTAAAGCCAAAGGGACCGGTTAATGCTAATTTTTTAATTTTAATTTTTTTTTCAACCCATAAACCAGTTAATGGAGAAAGAACTCCAAACTATCAAACAATTCACGACAATCGATCTGAAAGAAAATGGATGTACAGTACTCTTATGCTTAGAAGTATAGGCATATAATTAGATAAAGCAAAAAACAAATGTAGCATAATACAACTCAGAAAGGTTTTATGGAATCTGAAAAAAAGCAAATGTAAGATGCAAAAATTCATAAAACCTGGTTTGAGCAAAGAATCTATACACAGTTACACACTATCACTTTAACTTATCATGCACACTTCCAAAAAATTATAAGATATACAACAAAGTTGTAGTCGAGATGCATGTTTACCTTGAAGCTAATAAACCCACATAAAGCCTCAAACTCTGTTAGCGCCAAAACCATTTCAGGCTTGTGATTTGCATCTTTATAAACATCTGGCTTCAACGTATGAAGAAACCCAGCTAATTCCTTGTCCGGATGAGCTTGTATTGATAATGCCTGTGCAACTGATAGAACCTGATTCACATGCAATTTGAGTCTTGTATCAGTGGTAAAATAACATAGCAACGACATTCAAATAATAATTGGACTGGCTCATAAAAATATAGTATCAAAATACATAATTTTGGTACTGATTGCGGGAGCATAGTTCTTGACAATTAAAATTTAAAATTAAATACAACTTGATTAAAGCGAATGCATACATAGCATGGTAAAGTTAACCAAACAAAACTACCAAATTTAGAATGTGAGATCAATGTTTTATTACTCTATACTCTATAGTATGTCTCAACCAATTAGAAATGACGTAATCACATTGATTCATTTCTTGTGTATCTTTGCCTATAGTGAGTTGCAATTGACTGCAATATTTTCTCTTACTTCAATTAACATGAATGAAATTTTGTAATCTCAAAACTCTAAAACTTAATAAACTACTCAGTTCTCAAAACCTAATGGCTTTGCAACCCTACATCAGAAAAACACTAGTATAGTTGTAATTATGTTGAAAAGCTGTTGGAGTCTGAGAATTGAGAAGTTTACTAGTTTTTGAGTCCCAAGATTACAAAAGTTCTTTCAAGATAACTGAAGCACATGAAAATATTTGAGGCAATTGCAGCTCGCTGACAGGCGAAGATAAAACAGAAATGAATTGATGTGATTATGTAGTAAGTGATTGGTTGAGACATAGGCATACTGAAGAGTAATAAAACATTGATAATCACATTCTATAATTAGTGGTTTTGTTTAGTTTAACTTTACAAAGTTAAGTAAATGCAGCCTCTTGTATCAAGTCATATTTAATTTTAAATTTGAACTGTATGATCACACAATCACTATTTTGAATTTTGATATTATATTTTCAGAAGTTGGATCTCTTAAGAAAAACCTTTTTTGTCTAAAAAGTAAAAATAGTAGAAAAAGATACTGGGCTTCTAATTATTAAATCAAGAGAAAATGCTGAAATAACAAGGGAAGGATATTATAGTAACAGATTTTTTTTTGTTTACTTTTACAAATTCCCCTATTTTTTCAAACTTTTATAGCTTTTTATAAAATAATTTTTTTTAAAATAATCACACCATAAAATAAAGTGTTTTTTCCTCTTTAATTTGGGTATAGTGATAATATACCTATTTTTAAAAAATCCACTAGTTTAATATTTGTACAATATTTTATATACTCTAGTTTTTTGCATTGCATTTTTTAAACTACATTTTTTTCATGTATCTTTTTGTGTTATTTTTGTTTTGATTTTTATGTACAGATCACAAAAAATACATTACACTTTTAGAAAAATCCAGTACATTTGTATGTACCAAAATTCTAGTATAATTTAAAAAAAATAAATAAATGTCATTTTCTATATATCAATACTATACTCATATTAAAGATACAAAATGTTTGATTTTAAGGTATAATTTTTTAAAATAACGTCATGTGAAAAGTTATGAAAATTTAAAAAAAGGTAAGAGAAACTTGTAAAATTCAACAAAAGTTGATATACCAAATTACTCTTGCTTCCTTTTTCTCATCTATGTTAACATGTCAAACTCGCATTATATCTTATTAATTTTAGACAAAAATCATTTTCTATTTGAACATTCCCCTGTGTTTTTATAAGTCTATCCGCTTATTGATTAGATGTTGTGCACTAGTATAGTCTTTTAATGGCTTTCCAACTCCACATTATCACCAGTATAGTTTGAAATTATGTTGGCATGGTCATTCTCCAATTAAAACAATTTCCGACCACTTTCTAACTTACAAGCACCGATTATGCAATTTTCATTCAAATTGATGTAATTGGTAGTTGATTAAACAAATTATTGTATGATCTTGCTATCCTTAAATCATACTGCAAAAACTAATGCTAATAATGAGATTGCAAATGTTTTCTTGAACCTATATGGCGATCACTAGCAACATTACTTGATTAACCAAACCTAAATAAAATGAAATATTGAAATAATGTAATGTTGATGCATTTCAACATTACACTGAAAAAAATTCTGCTAATGATAAGATCAAATCCCCAATTATCAACAGCAGCGGATTAAACGTAAACAGATCATAAAATCGGAGTTAGCAATCACCTTAAACATGAACGGTAGATCAACTCCCCACTTCTCAACAACAATATCACCCAAAACCTCAGGATTTTCCGAAATCCATTTTTTCAAACTCACATCTCCGATCCCGTTTTCCCCGACTATATATGACGGTCCGGAGGCATGAGTTCCCATCCAAAGCTCAGCGTAATGTTTGCTTTCATCGATTTCACCATCACAATTGCCCGAAAACATCTTCGCAACCAGTGATTCGTGACCAATTCTTCCCCAATCGTAGTTTTGAACCGAACATTTCAGCCTCACTAGATCCCCTTCATGCTTCCCGTTGATCTCCATCACCATTATATGATGGAGCTGTACGGAAATGGTGTATACACAACCGTTGTTGGAATGTGATAGGAAGAACTATGGCGATTGAAGTGTCGGTGCCGTTGCCGTTGCCGGTGCCGGTGTAACGATATCGGTAATGATCTAAAGATCACGATGTGTTGAGGAAGCAAATTCCAACATTAAAGGGAAGTTCCCTGAAAAACGCAATATGTTGCAAAAAGCATCCTTCAAGTTTAAGAAACTTTTAAAACCACGCTCCAAAATTTCAAGGTTTAAATTAATTCATCAAAACATTTGTTAAATCTTATCGTACAATTATACCATTTTATTTTTTAAAAAATTGTATCTAGATGTCGATGCAAAAAACATCTTTAACAGCATATATAATCAGATTCAATTAGGAAAAACATTTTGCATGCAAAATATACAAAGTATTAGAGGTAGTTCAACAGTTTTACAATCCCTAACTTTTGAGTTGCCGCTTTAGCCTCATTTCACAAAAAAAAAGTGTCCGCCTTGCAAATTATGCGTGGTAAAATCATTTAGGCATTAATTGATGTTGCATGATTTTATCATACACACACGAAGTTTGTTCTATGGGTTTGTTCATAGTTCTCCAAAGATGAGTTCTACTTCCCCTCTTTTTACGTGTTTGATTATGATTTTGGGGCTGATATGTATTCTTAAATGGTTTATGTTCATAGATAGGTACGGAGGATACTTAAGGGTAGGGGCGGGGGGTTGTTTTTTACGCTGTAGAGTGATTTTTATGCATTTTTTGTCCGAAAAATGAATACATGCCTATATGAATTATACCTTATGTATGCTCGTCATCTGGAGTCTTGCCTTGTTTCTAATGACAAGACTAGTACCAATATAGCCTTGTCTCTAGCTAAAGTATTGACCAAGAAAGACATTAAAACTAAAGTGATAGTTATAGAGTATGTATGCTTATTTTTATAGTTATTACTTGCATAATATTATAAAATGCGATAAAGTTAAAGTTAATCTCATTACATCAAACAGAAACATAGTAACGCTAGCTTTTATATACATATAAGTTTGATATGCATGTAAAGAAAGAGAACAGATTATCATGTTTTCACTTTATGAGATGTGATGTGATGTGTAAATCCAATCGTAAGATCTCTTGGGTTTGGGGTCTTATATATTTTTATTTTATATACAAAATTACTTAACTTATAAATTTAGTTGGATATTTCATGTTAAGTAAGATTGAATTGAATTAAAATCGTATGTCATTACCATCAAAATTTATATTTACGCAAAATTCAACACATAAATTAAAGAAAAATTGGATTTTAATAATCTAAATTACAACACATAGCCTCGTTATTTATATTTTAACTAATGATATTCCTAATAATATAATTATTGAAAATTTTCATTCAATTTTGCTCACACTAACAATAGTGAATTTTTTTTTTGAGGGAAACATACTAACAACTCCAATAGAAAAGTAAAATATAAATCTTTAATGATTATGCTATTAGGATTGTTTTTTATGACAAACGTGAACGTTATATTTGGTAGTATGTTTCCCCCAAATTTTTTTCACTGCTATTGTTGTGAGCAAATTTAACGGTAAATCTTTAACAACTATGCTACTAGGATCATTTTTTATAACTAAAGTGAGCGTTGGGATTATCACTTGTCAAAGTGTCAGCATGAATTAGTATCGTTCAATAAACCATAACTTTAGATTATAAAAATCTAATTTACTTAATTTAGTAACTAATATTGACTACATAAAATTAAGAGTAAATTGTCGTTTTCCTCCTTATGGTTTGGATGAATTTGTCATTTTGATCCAAATTCTTAAATTTTGCTAATCTGACATTATAGTTTGTGTTTTTTTGTCATTTTACTTCACCTAATTAACTACATTAAACAAATAAGTTAAGTTTAAGGGTATGTTTGTCATTTACAAAACCAAAAATAGAAAGTAAAAGGAATACTTGGATCAAATTGACGCAAGTTCCCATAGTCTAGATATTCACATGAATCAAGTCTAAGGCCTCCATCAATCTCAACCCTAGGGTGTTATCATCCTCTGCCGTTGCTTGATAGGGGTATAAACGAGCCGAGCCGATCCGATCCTGAGCTCGTTAAGGCTCGTGCTCGGATTGTTTAGACTAAATAGGGCTCGAGCTCGTCTCGTTAAGAGTTTTATTTACAAGGCTCGAGCTTGGCATGTTAGAAAATTTTTAGGCTCGGCTCGGCTCGTTTATATTTTAATTATTTAATTTATTTACTTTAATTACTAATTTAATATATATCTATAATTATACTTTCCAATTTTAACATAAAATATTTGATTTAAATATATTTATGATAATTTTATATATATAAACAATTAATTTTATAAATAAACACTTAATATAATAAATAAAAGTTATAAACATAACCGAACATAAACAAACGTAAATGAACACGTTACCGAACGTTCACGAACACAAATGAACGAACACGTCCTTTGTTCATGTTCGTTTATTTAACTAAACAAATGAGATTTCTTGTTCATGTTCGTTCATTTATTAAACGAACGAACATAAACGAACTTCCCGTCGAACGGTTCACGAACGTTTGGTTCGTTTACAGCCCTTACTCCCATCAATGAAGCTCTGATTTGTTCGAGATCCTTAAGAAAAACTCGATTCAAAACAATTTTATGGTGAGTGAAACTTGGAATTTTCTTTGGTTTTTATTACTGTTTGTTACACAAAAGGTTTTGTCATTAGGATTTTTCTTGAATTTTTCTTTGAGGGAAAACATCAACATAACTAAATGGTTTCTTTTGATCGCTAGTGAAAATATTAACATTTTTTTTCATGTTTTTGCTATTGATTACATATGAGCGCTCTTAACATTTTCACATTTAAGTTCAACCATGGTGGTATATTCACAAAGGTTCCCCGTAGGACATATGTTAATAGAACAAAGAATTATGTCGATATGGTTGACTCAGACCACTCTCAATGCAGGAGGAAATAGAGTTTTTTCTAGAAGGGTGCAGTTGAAAAAAATATTTACCGAAAAGGTGTAATTGAAAACTTATTTACCAAAATGGGTGTTTTCCTTAATTATTGTTTTTCTTTTTTTGATTAGTTAAAAATAATTAAATAAAGGAAAACACTCATTTTGGTAAATAAGTTTTAAACAACACCTATTTGGTAAATATATTTTTTAATTACACACATTTGGTAAAAAACTCGGAGGAAATGATACTAGAATTTGGGTCACTAAAGATGTTTTCATGTATTACCATTTTCGGTTGACTATGACCATGTCAATTTGATCTAAGTATTTTTTTATTCTTTTTATTTTTGGGTTTTGTAAATGACTAAACTACCCTTAAACTTAATTGATTTTTTGAATGGAGTTAATTAGATGGAGTAAAATGGCAAAAAAAAACACAAACTATAATGTCAAATTGGCAAAATTTAAGAATTTGGATCAAAATGGCAAATTCTTCCAAACCACAAGGAGCAAAACGGCAATTTACTCTAAAATTAATGTAGCTCTGTTTCAATAAAACTAATTCACATAAATACAAATATATCATAAGTACGTATTTTAATATATACAGGAAGATAATAAAAAATAACCCACTAAATATGCAATAATCCGAAATAACATGTCAAAATAAAGTCAAATCTTTGATTTTTTTTTAACATCATTGTAAACACATTTAAAAACTTTCTTATTTTTTGAGTTTGTGTAAAATCATTATCATTTGAGAGTTAATATCGTTGTAAGTTTTTAACTTATAGTACTGTAAGTGTTTTTGACCTAAAACTTACAACGATGTTAACTCTCGAACGGTAATAAATTTACGCAAACTCATGAAATAAAAAAGATCTAAATGTGTTTACTATGATGTTAAAAAACAACGATTTAACTTGATTTTGAAGGGTTAACGCAATAGAGTTATTTTTACTTCTATCCTCAATATATATATATAGGGATGTTAACCCTTCCTTATTGCGATAACCGATTAACTACATATTATTACTTTGGGGCCCACACTAAAGTAAATATAAAGGTGTAAGTTTTTTTCTTATTCTTTTATTAATGTAAGTGACCCTACATTAATTAAAAAACCTACATTTTTAAATTTACTTTAGTGTGGGTCTCAAAGTAATAAGATGTAGTTATTCGGTTAACGAAATAAACATGAGTTAACATTTGATCATCTCCCTGTATATATAGGATCCGTTGTTAACCCACCTTAATTGAGGTAATCCATTAACCCTAACAACAAACGCTCAAATCTTCGAAAAAAAATTTTCATAGTTTTTTTATACAAAAATAGGGGGCTCCTTTTTTAAGTTTTTGCTAAATTGGGCTGTTCAAAAAACTCGCGGCTCGAGGCTCGCTCGAAAAAAGCTCGGCTCGAAAAAGGCTCAGCTCGAAAAGAGCTCGGCTCGAAAAAAGCTCGATAAAAACGAGCCGAGCTCGAGCCAGGGTTGGCTCGGCTCGTGGCTCGACTCGTTGGCTCGGCTCGGTTTTTAACATATATATATATATATATAATTATATACACACACATGTTATATTACACACAAATATATAAATATATGTATATAAATATATATACATACATAATATATATATATACATATATAGATATATATTTATATATATTTAATATCTTATACATAAATTTATATAAATATATATATGTGTGTATATATATATTATGTATAATATATATGTATGTATATATAAACACACACACATATAATATATATATATATACATATAGATATATTAAATTTTATATATAATTATGTATATATATAATAGATATTACATTTTATATATAATTATGTATATATATAATAGATTTTATATATATTTAATTTTATATATTAGATTTTATATATATTATATATGTATGTATGTATAGTGGAGGAGAAGGTAAAAAAAAAAAAAAAAAAAACCGAGCTGGCTCGTGGCTCGGCTCGAGGCTCGAGTTTCTTTACGAGCTCGAGTTTCTTTACGAGCTCGAGCTCGATTTTTTGGCTCGAAAAAATTTTCGAGCTGGCTCGGCTCGGCTCGAAATGTCTCGAACTCGAGCTCGAGCTCGGCCTGGCTCGGCTCGACTCGGCTCGATTACAGCCCTATTGCTAATTCACAAGCGTTTAGAAGTTAAACGAAAAGCTTCGCAGTGTAACGCAAACTTACACTTCGTTGAACTTATAAGCGCTTGTGAATTAGCAAAAACTTAAAAAAAAGCCCTCCTATTTTTGTAGGAAAAAGGCCATGAAAATTTTTTTCGAAGATTTGAGCGTTTTTTACCAGGGTTAATGGGTTAAATCAATTAAGGTGGGTTATTATATGATCCCAATCCTATATATATATAAAATAAAATAAAATAATTCCTCGTGTATATGCTAAAGAAAAGCTAAAAAATATATTAAAAGCATAACGGAGTTATTTCAAGGATTTGAAGGTAGGGGTGGTGATTTGAGACAAGTAATGGGCTAATTTTATCATATCTGAGATTTAAAATTTGCATATGTGAAATGAATTAGGAATTATTGGTTGTCGGTTGATCGTCTGTTTATTCAAGATCTGTACGAAAGAATATGCTGTATTCAACATGACATTTATTGGTTATTCACTTATCTGTGCACCTAGCTTTTATAAGTTTACACCCGCGCATTCTATACATCACGTATAGATCCATACGTTACGTATAGGTTTAAAAAGTTGCAACCTTAAACTCCCTGATACACTGAGTGTATGTGTTGTACGGTACTCTACGACGCATATAAAAGTACGACAACTGACAACCTTAAATTCTCTGACAGTTGATGTTGTACGTCTCGTATAAAGTTATACGTCACGTCTACATTTACATATTTTTCAAGTTGGCCTTTTGCAACATGGATTAAGAGTTATACGTGAAATATAGGTCTATACTCTATACGTCACATATATTTATTAAAATATTTTTTTGTTGTAAAAAATTTAATGTTTTTATATTACTTTCGTTTTGTTTTATCAACTATTTTAATTTTAATGGTATAACTTTATTTTTGCATCATTTTAATAATTTTATTTTACATTTTATTTAACTTTACTGTTTTATAACTTACTTTTTTTCATCAAATATTTTGTACAACTTATGTTTTCGTTATTTGTTACTTTTTTTCATCAAATATTTTGTACAACTTATGTTTTCGTTATTTGTTAATATATAGTATTTGTTATACGAAAAAAATGTTATTTTTACATGAATTGTTGGTGTAATAAGTATAATTCGAAATAATAAAACGTAGATACATAACAACCAAAATCAAATATGCACATATCAACTTCGAAAGTTTCAGTTTAAAATAAGTCTGAATACAAAATACAAACTACTAGGTCATCCGCAAACTTAAGGCGTGGCGGTGGCAGAGGAGACTCGATACCAGCCTGAATACAAAATACAAACTACAGGTCATTCGCAAACTTATGATAATGAGACTATTTAGTTGAACATAATCCAGAACAAGTAAGCCTAAATAAGTTTTGCTGATAATTATCATGTATCTTTTATGTCTTCATGCACAATTTCCCTTTGTATAATAACTGGCATATATATGATTTAAAATAATAATCAAAGTTACTTAGGAACTATTTGTAATCTCAAGTTTTTTATTTTCAAATTAAAATAAAAAAGATATTTTTATGTTTTTAAAATTATGTGAATGATAATAAATGATTAACAAGAACTAAAATATATCCATGACAGACTCATTAAAACCAGAATCTTCTTTTTTTTTTTAATTTTTTTATAAAGTTGATCGATGTCTAGACATATATTATAAAATTAATTTGTTAAGGTCCATTTGTAAATTTTCTAACATCTTATTTTGTTGGTCGTTATTTGCTACATGCTTCGATCATCACTTCATCAGTGATTTTCACATTCCCCCTTTACCCAAATTAAAAGCCCAATAATCGGTCTGAACAGAAATCGAAAGTTGATCAATTTGGTCCAAACCAACCACCAGTTGATCAATGATCAATCATCCAACCCTAGACAGTAGACAGATCTGACTCTTGATGGTCCAGTCCTCGGTACTCATTATTTCATTTCACGTCAAATACGGTTTAGGTTCTGGCATGTTCCTGCTTGCAATTATTAATTATTAACGAGCAAGTTTACTCGTATGTTGCGGCACGCATTACAACTTTACGTTGCAAATAAAATAAATCATATGAAGTTGCAAGAAGAGATAACTTAAAACCATGTACCAATCAATCACCGTCACTTAAAAAGAAAATTACTAGCTTGAAACATTAAATTGGTTACAGTTGAAGAAAAACATAGTGTAAGTTATAGGATTGGATTCTATATACAAGGCCAGACTAGGAGAGGGGCAAAGTTGGCAATCGCCTCGGACCCGGCCTTTTAAGGGGCCCGAAAATTTTAAAATCTTTTATATATATTATGTTATTAATTTTTATATATAAATTACTATGTTAATTTTTTAGGAGGGCATATTTTTCTTTATATATAAATTAATAAGTTAATTATGATGAATAGTATTTAGATAGTGTTTAAAAAAGCATTAAAGATAGTTTTATTTTTAGTTAATTCATTCAAAAAGAATAAATATTTTTAAAATACTTTTTTTTATGTGAACGGACATCTCATACACTTATATAATATACTTTTAAATCTGTAACATAGTTTTTGACCAATAAAACTTGAACAATTAACACTCAATATTTGAGAGGAACACCTTTTCATTAACATTTAAGCATTAGTTTGAAAGGATCATATAATAACCACTCTTATTGTGGAAACCTAAATAATTCAACAAGATCAACCTAATTTTTGGGTTTTTTCATTATCTTTATTATACTTGTACAAGACAATGTTATTTTATGTGTTTGTGCAAATTCTTTATCATTTAAGATCTTACATCAGCGTAAGTTGTCATCACATTAAATAAATGTTGTTAGTGTAATGTAAACTTATACTTGTTGTAAGAATTAGCTAACACACATCAAAACTTAGTCTTATACATGTATCATAAATGTCATGAAAAAACCCAAAGATTTGAATGGATCTTGTCAAAGTTATTTAATTTAGGTTTCTATAACAGAAGTGAGTTATTATAGGAACATTGCACTCAGACTAAAGACCTTTGAATTTATAAATAATTATAAGTACAACATATGGGTTTAAATTGTTACAAGTATGGCATAAGGTGTTACTTAGAAAGTACAAATTGATCTTACTTTTTTTTTTCTTTCCAAATTTTACCTAATTTAGAATTCCTAAACTACATGTTATTTATAATAACTCTATAAGATTTACATTTTACTATTTAGAAACTTAGTTACACTTCATACTAGCTACTAGTTACACTATTTGAAAATCGAACATCCAAAGGTTCTAAACACAACAATGTTTATTATTTGTTTTATTGTAACTAAAAGTACATTAGTATTCATCCAATAATTTGACTCCTAGATTACTTTATATCTAAAACCAAATTTGTTTTTAGGAACATTGAAACCAACTAATATAACTTCAAATCAAATCATAATAATTGGTGCATTGGACATGTATGGATTTGTAATTCAAACACCCTCCAAATGTACATACATACTTAGAAAAACAGAAATAAGTGCAACTTTTTTATGTTATAAATCATTTATACCCCCATTTATATTTGTTAAAATTAATAAAAACGATTAGATTATACATGTTGTGTAAAGAGTAAGAAATACTTGAGGTTAAATTAACAATACAACATAACATACCAAGTTCCAACTTTTGAGTAGAGCCTGAGGGTTTAATGAATGCAAACTTTACCTCTCCTTAAAATAAGATAAAAAGACTACTTTGATAGACACCATCGGCTCATAGATCCGGTAAAAAAATTATTTTATTATTATTAAATTTTTTTATAATATATATACACATATGCATATATATCCAAGTATATTAAATTAACATATTCTAATAATGGTGCTTGGTAAAAAAGGATTAGTTAAGCGATTAATATATATAGTTTAATTTTCAAATAAATCAGATTAGTAGGTTCTCTATATCTTAATATGTTTTAAAGTTACTTTTTACCCTTTTTGGTCATTTCATGTGGTTATGTTTTTTGAAATCTATATCTTAATATGATTTAAAGTTACTTTTTACCCTTTTTGGTCATTTCTTTGTGGTAATGTTTTTTGAAAATACTTTTTAATCACAAAATATATCCTAAGGTTAAGTGTATATTTGAAGATAGCATTTCTTATGATATCATCTTCAATATGAGTAACAAGTAGGCATTGCCATGGCCTAAAATTGTGTATCCATTACCTTTTGCCTCTTGGTACATGGGTTGCTTGTTTTGGAGTCCACTCATTTCACATGGCCAATGTCCATTGATTGGAAAAAGAGAAGGAGAAAAAAAAGCATTTTCATAAAGTAGGAAAGTTTATTAAAAAAAAGAGGGTAGTTGCTCTTGGTGTCTTATCCCCAATTCTCTCATGGACCCTTATGTTTTTCCTTTTTTTTTTCTTTTTTTTATGAATCTTTCCCTGACATGTTCACATGTGAATGGTGTTAGTGTTTGTAATTTATGTAAAAATAACTTGTACTATTTTCTACTAGTCATGTTGTAACCAAATGGTATAGTCCAATACTAGTCAAGTTGTAACCAAATGGTATAGCCTATATTTGTATCATGTCCATTAAGGGATTAACTTGTGTAAGTCATAGACATGACAAATAATTCACTCATTATGGCTTTTTGAAAATCGATAACATTTAATGATATGTGAAATTGTATAATAAAGGAAAATGATTTGTGCTTATTCTTGTGAGAACCTAATCAAATACTAAACCACTCATCCTAATTAGACAAGTCCTAAAAGCTAGATTATTTTTCTTTAAACATAAGTGTATATATCGAAAGAGGTCTGTTGTGAACAGGGTTGTATCGAAGTCAAGGAGCCTTGGTTCAATCATTAAAAAAGAGAAATTAGTAGCCCACTTGCTTGATTCTATGTCAGATAAGTTTCTTTAGATTGAGGCATCAATCGAGCAATATTTTTGACCTTGAGACTATGCCATTTGATGAGTGTTTGGGAGGTTAAGGGCCTATGGATAGAGAATTAAGGCAAGGAGTAACTAAGAGAAAATCATGAAAGAATGTTGTTTGAATAATCAAGTGATCAAAATCCCAGCTAAGGAACTGATGGTTCGAGTTCTGACGATAAATAGACTGGTCAGGATGAGATCACTATGTAAACAAATGTATGTCGATTTTGACTTAGTAAAGTGCAAATAATTTGAAATTTCTTGAAGATACTTCTTTTTTGTAAAGTATAAAAAGGTTGTGAATAATAAAGGATGGAATAAAAAATAAATAGTTAGTAATAAGTATTTTAATTTATAAATAAGTAATAAAACAATAATATAAAATGCAATAGAATGAGAAGAAATAATTTTTTGAAGCTAGAAATATAGCACATGATAACATGAATTACTTCTTTATCAAAGAACTAAATTTAAATAATTTGATTAAATACAAAGTTTTTTAACCTATAAGAATTCATTAAAATTTAATCAAGACAAATCCACTACTAAGATGACCAAAGGTAAAAGTATGAACATTACTGGACCACATAATTAGGTTGAAAGAACAAAAGCTCAAAAAGTCATCATTATTGACATTTTTGGTATACCACTTTTCAACAAAAATAAAAAATAAAACTTTCAGAATATTATATTAAACTACTAAAACAAATAATTAAAAAATAATAATGTTGATTTACAGTGTTATATTCTTAACCATCGGTTACGTTGTAATTTTTTATATATGTTGCTTAGTTTTGAGCATAAATAGCTACATGTTGTGTAATTAATTAAGTCTGTTTCATATGTCAAATTCTAATTGTTTCGTACGTTTGGATACTAAATTCATTTTGTACAATAAGTTGCCAAATGTTTATGATACCATATGAAACCAATTTTAAGTAAAAATGGTCATAATTATATAAACATGTATAACAATGAATTTAAATATGATACTTTAGGTTAAAACTTTTGTTACAAAACACATCTCTTTACATTATGTGACTATGACAATAAATATTTGATTCGTTACTAGTCCGACTGTTCTTTATATTTTGTCAGACAATCCATTAGGATTTTTTTTTCCTCATTTGTTATGAATAATTGTAAAATCATATTTTCCACAAAATTTAAGAAGTGTTTCTTTTGAATATTGCAATATATTTAGAGAAGCAAAAAATATTAATTGGTAAATAACAGAAAACAAACAATATTTTTAAGATGCCTTTAATTCATCAATATTTTCGGGTTTTTTTTCTTAAATCTGTTTTTTTTTGGTACAGCCAAAACTCAGCCACTTGTCTCATCCTGAAAAATGATTCGTCCCTGCTGAAGAGTCGGGTGTGACTGAGTTAAACTATATATGAGGAAACTCATATGAAAAAAAAAACGTCTCGACCTAGAGCATTTTGCTCTAAGCCTCGAAAAAGAGGATCGGAGTTAAAACATTGATTCTTGACGGGTTTTTGGTATAATTATTTGATAATCATAGATAATCATAAAATAGATGGTTCAACCTAGGTTGTTCATCAGGTCAGATTACGAGTTATTCGACCTGACCCAAATAAGGATTCGATTAGGAGTTGAGATAGACCTGAATATAGGCTAGGCCTGTTGGGGTGGGCTGGTCCAAATGTTCATATTTTATTGGTTTATTATTTATTGGTCAAATTAATGGGATACCCAAAAAAACCCGATTTAATAAAATTTCATATCCTAATCCGACCCGATTATCCGAAAACATATTTTGTGTTTGGATGTATCCGGCCAGAACTACCCGAATTACGATTCGAATTGGTTTTTTCGAGATTGGATACGATTTGGGTTTCAAATTTTTTCGGATTTCGGCCAAAAAATTTCCAGGAACACGTTTACATGATTGAGGATGATAAAGAGGATCCGGACAAATGTTTGATGGTGATAATAAGGGACCCTTGTTATGTATGCGTTGTGATTACGATAGAAAGAAGATGGATGATCACGTGCCGCTTGGTTAGTTAAATTTTGTAATTTAAAATCCTTAAAAGTCTAGGTTTAATTGGTTCGTGGTACCAGACCGAGCCCGTTTATCACATTACATTAAGGTGAAGGATCAGCTAGAGGTTTATCTCAGATTCGATCTTAATGGGGATGATGGTTTACCTATTCTATAAGGTTCCCACATTTTGTTAAACGGGTATTGAAATTGGATTTCACGCTATGGGTATCCATGGTTTGGAACCATGAATTGCACATCCATATAGACGGTTTCAAAACCTCTTCAATCGAAAAGATTGAAAAACTCAGTCATTTACAACCACTAATGAAGGATTCCTCAAAAAGCTAAGGATCAGTCACTTATTTAGGTGATTGGGTTCGATCAAAAGGAAGACCGTAGGGGCAGACGAAGGACAGAAGGAATCCAGATACTCAAATGCGATTGTGGATTGCTGATTGTAGGACCATCGGTGGCAGGTGTATAGGATAGGGGAAGTCAAGAAGTCCGAAATGAATAGATCAGAGAAGTCTGAAAACTCAGCCTAATAGTTAGGGCTCTCATCTTTCATAATGAAGGTCAGGAGTTTGAATTAATATGGAGGCAAGTTTGAAAGACACCAAGGTGAATGGTCAGCTAGAGGTTTATCCTGGGTTCGATCTCAATGGGGGCAATGGTTTACCTATTCCACAGGGTTCTCACGCATCTGGGATGTATGCCTTACCTCTGCCCGATGAAACCGATTAAGGCAACATACGTGACACGTAAATTTGTCGTTGTTCAAAAAAAAAAGAAATTTGAATACTTGTATGTTTGGGCTAGAGGTTAATTTTGTTCCATATTTTGTTAAGTTGGATTAACATGGTTAAACGTTTAGTGATCTCTATGTAATGTATTTAAAATTTTAAAGAGAGTTAAATGGATCTAATTTTTTTTTTGATGGTACATTATTATTGGGCTTTTAATTTTTTATTTATTTTTTTATGGTTTTTAGATGATTTTATATAAAAAAAAAATTCAAATGTCAGACTCAATAAACCATGCTATGTAAGTGTGTATGATCGCTCATACAACACCTCTTTTTAGGCAGTCCTCTAGATTAGCATCATAAATATTATAAACTTTTTATTTTTCATAAATCTTTAAACATATTTTTTACGTATTAAATTCTCTTTACATGTAAATGAATATAAAAATTATTCATAAACCACTTTTATTATATTAAAGATTTATGCTTGTCTAGTAGACAAGTAGTTGGATAATGTATTTAAAATAATAAGTCGTTACTCTTTGATTTGATCCAAAAAGGTTATATATAAGTTTATTGAAAAAATAATAATTATATGTCATTTCTCTAATTTTTTTTAACGAAACTTTACATTGAATAGACAAACGTGTATTGCAACTAAAACCCTCATTTAATATTTGGTTTAAGAACTAACGAGTCATATATCGATTGGTTTAAGAGAAACAATCCTATGGTTTTCCAATGAGAAGCCGTAAATGTCATGGGGTTGAGTCTCATGTGTAAGTGTGTAACAATATGTTTCAGGTGGGCTCACGTTTTTATCACCGTAACTATTCGAATGGTGGGTTTCCTTTAAATGTTAGGCAGGCTGGATCACCAAAGCTACCCGGTAAAAAGCACGAAACTAACCGATATTGGTTCCATATCTATCCGATTATTTTTTTTCTTTGTTGACCAAAGCTAGAATATGTTCGTAATCGGTTCCGGTTTAGCAAAAAACGTGTTTGTGGACCTATATGCAAGTAACGTTTTCTATACTTTGGAAAACGTCGTAGTATGTCTTAACAACACGAAGATAAAAATTAATGCACTTTTTCTATAGTTTTTCATACCTTAGTCGCTAGCTCACAAGATCCAAACAAAGAATTGTCGATTCAACCTATTTCATGCAACAAACACACAAAGACGAACATACATCAATACCTTTTATCAAGTTAAGTCTAGCCAGAAGATGATCAATTAAAACCCTTGAAGTCAAGATATTAACTTTTCTTGGGATGAAGCGATTACATCTCATAGAAAACACGCCATCTGTTAAAGGGTTTCTAGCCTAGTGTTACATTCTTAACTTCTCTTATAAAAAGGTCATGTGTTTGAGTCTCTCTTGAAAAAATTGCTCCTGGATGGGCGTTGAGTTTTCCTAATGTTAGGTTTCCTCCTAATTGGTGAGACACAGATGGCATGACTGATATACAAACTTCACTTCAAACACGTGTCAACCAACCGACTGTTTTAATTAAAATGATCCTGTCAATACGTCTCCTTACATGGGCGGATCTACATTGTTTAGAGTAGGATCATGAGAACCCACCGTGTTTCGGAGATTTAGTAGGAATTTTTTTTGTTTGTTTTTGAAATACTTAAAAGGTAAGGTGAACCCATTAATATTTTTAGAGGTGAATCCTTAATGTAATCTTCTTAGCAGCTTGCCAATTTGAATGTAGTAAGTGATCTACGTTATAGAATTCTTGATAATCAATGCTTATATTTCTATAGGACCGTGTTAAAATCATTTTCTAGAAATCAATATTTCTTGCCTTATGAATATGAAGAAATTTGTTTTGTGATAATACAAAGAATTCATGTGATCATATATGAATTGTCCATATGTTCTTCTATCGATTTCCTCTCTTTTGTCACGTGTTAAGTTAATTTCGGTCATATAAACTAAGGAAATTCCTTTTAGGTTTCGGGGCGTTGCCCCGAACTCCACAATTAGGGGCATTGTCTCTTGGACCCTGCCAGTGGCGCTTTCCCTAGGACCCCGCAAGAGGCGCGACCCCCTTGACTCCGGTTTGGTCCAGAGCTCAAAAATCTTATACGAGTGTGCACTCCGCACCTCCGAACTCCTTAATAATGATGTTTTTTTAATTATTTACTTAATGTATTGTACTATCATTACGTGATGAACATTACAAGACCCGAATCGTCAAACCGACCCATAAACTTTTATGTTCGGTTCTATTCTATTGAAACATCTGAAAATAATGAACCTTAGGAAAAAAAAAAAAAACTTTGATTTTTCACTTCCTCGTTATCGAGCTTACCATGAATGCATCAATACCATCCAAAACCCAAACCCAGGTATCATTTATTCTATCTCCTGAATCACTCTAAAAATCTCTCGAAATTGATTTTTCTTCTACCTCCCCTAATTCAAAGTCGTTAATTTAAATGTTTTTGATAAGCATGTGAATTCTAAACAAGCTTAGGTAGTAAAATCTCTATATAAGAAGCACTATTTTTAATGTTTTATTCTTAACGTATTGAGTCATATTATTATGAAATATCGTACATATATTATACGTATGTGTAAATTCATCACTATTTAATAGTTAATATCATTGCAAGTTTTTGTAGCTAAACAGTTACATTGATGTATGTCAAAAAATTACAACGATGGTAACACTTAAATGGTGATGAATTTATACATACACATAAAAGAATAAAGTGTTGTATATGTGTTACAAAGATGCTCGAAGAAAAAAATCAAAAATTTGAATTGATCTTGACGAAGTTATACTGGTTATTGCTTTAGCAATGAGTTATTATTTGAATACTAACCTAAATAATAAAAAATCTATTTTGCATTATAAGCTTAAAAATATTTCTAAAACCACCGAAATTGGTCCAAACGAACTCAGATTGAACTTATTCCAACGACGTTGGAATTATCTCGTCAAACTCTACTATATTATCTTTTAGATTTATCATTTATCTTTAGAGTTTAGGTTTTAAGGTTTGGTTTTAGCTTTCATGTTTAAGGTTTGGTTTTAGCTTTTAGGTTTAAGGTTTGGTTTTGAAACTTAGGTTTAGTATTATGGTTTATGATTTAGGGTTCGACAAGCCGATTCCAGTTAAACGAAAATGATGTCATTCAAAGTTTGTTTTGATCGTTTTTTAATTTATAAAAAAAAAATTAGCCTTTTTAGGTAAATAATATACTTTTTTTTTAAAACGTATATATATATATATATATATATATATAGGGGCCGGTTATTATACAAAGCAAATTAACGTGAGAAGCGTAGGAAGCCTCCAGAACGCGCCACGTGTAATCTGGGTAAAGGGTATAATGGTCCGTGTAAAATCACGGACCACGTTATATATATTCACGGACCATCGTTTAACAAGCATAATCACGGACCAGTGCGTTATATCAAAATCACGGACCGTCATTTAATACATATAATCAGGACAAAATGGATAATTACGGACCAACAATTACGTACCAAAGCATAAAAATCACGGACCACGTAAATTTTTTTTAAAAAAACTATAACAATATTATACTCAAATTAAAAATAATAAAATTCTCGATTTTATGGTGCAATTTTTTTAAAAAAAATAATTAAACGTTTAAAAGTTATTTGATTTACAAGAAGATGGTGAAACTTGATTTACCCATAAAAAAAGTCAACAAATGCAGGCAATTCCTTTTTTGCCCTTTTATCTTTAATTTTCGGAAGTTTTAAACAAAAAGTGGGGACCACTAGATATTAACCATTGATTTATTTGATCAAAGGTCCACAATCCTTCCTATCCTTCTCATGTTAAATATCCTTTGTATTGGATCCGTCTCCTCTATATATATATATATATATATATATATATATATATATATATATATATTTATATTATTAACTGCAAATGAGAGAATCTTAACAAACTCCAAAGCTAAAAGAAGGAACCAATACACCATGGGCGAATGTTTATTCAGACTGGGGTGGGGGGGTCACCCCCTGTTTTTTCGTGTAGCAGTGTAAATTTTTCGATACGTAGTGTAAAATTTTTTAAAAACTTTTATTTCGCCCCCTTGGAAAACAAAAAAATTAGTTCGCCCCCCTGGGATTATGGTCAAGCTTCGCCACTGCAATACACAACAGTAAATCAAATATAAAGTGTTACCATACACATTATTTCATGATATCCATATAGATTATCATGAGTTAGTATTAAAATAATTATTATTTTACGAGTATAGCTCATTTACTGCTGAACTACAATCTCTTTTTGTACAATATGTTGCGTAATAAATCGTTTGTTTTGTTTCTAAAGCAATAAAGTGCTGCCTTTACTTTTGGTAGAAGTAAATTAAACGAATGCAATTATATTACACTCCAAGTGAGGCCAACTTTACGACAATTGATTATTTTTCATATTTTATAAACTGTTAAATTTAATAAATCTAGTCCATTCAAAGGTCATATGATTTAATTTTCTTATTTTTAACGATCATACGATTTAATTCACTAATATTAATACCATAATTTTTTTGTAATCATAAGTTTCACATAATCTTATCTTTGTAATAAATTTAAACTTACATCGCTTGAAGTGGTGGATCCATAATTTTTCATTTTTCTATTAATGTCACTATATTTGTATGTTATAGTTTTATATTATTAGACATAAATTTTCCGGGTAAGTTTTATATATTGTTCGGGTCGGTTAATGTCCATCACATAACAAAAAAGATACAATTAAAATCGTGAATAAAAATTAAAAAAAATAATATAAATTCAATATAACTCTTTTTTCAACGTAACAAATACAAAAATCATTCATGTACTCGTCTGTCATCATATTATGCAATTCCTTCTTCAATGCTTTATTGAAAAAAAATATATTTCGACAATAGTCGTTGCAATCAGTAAAACGAGTGATAACTAGGGTAAAACGATAGACAAATGGATAATCAATTTCCTTTCTTGTGTTCACCATCCTTTTGATAACTAATGTTGTCATTTATCAAAAAAATGATGTTGTCATTTGAAAATAATGTTCATAAATCTCCATATATACTGAAAAATCACATATGTACCGAAACTACGGTCTTATAAATGTCCATCCGCACCTGACCTCTTGTCATATGCTACAAGGCCATGACTAATGTTTGAATGTTCAAAAGTTAAAGCAATTTAACATAGATTACATACTTATCAATTAAAAATTGATTAAACACCGTAACTATAATGTGTAAAGTTGACAAACATACCGTTACTACAAAGATGTCCAATTATATTGAGTTGGGGGTTGTTTGGCAAGTACATAGATAAGAGGTCTAAATAATTTAGTATACGTATAATCTAGCTAACTATTAAAATATTTTTTTGTCTTATTCAGAGGTGTCGTTAAGAGTTACCATACAACTCAACCTTTGACCGATCAAAAAATATTCTCTTAAAACATTTTTTGATTAAAAGATAGACTCTTCAAATAATCGTTAAATAGTTAAAATACAAGCCCTTAAGAGAATTGCAATGTTTATCAATTTGACACAATGCATGCTCTTTTTTTCAGTTGATAGATTAGGATTCCCATAAAAACTAAAAAGGAACCTTCGACACTACATATTGGACACCTAGTCAGGTACAAGAGTACATTTATTGTTTTCCGATCATGTTTACTTTATTCTTTAAAACCTTAGTGAGCATTATCTTATGGTCTATACTCTATATATAAATACTAAGTTAATAATCCGTGTGTTACACGGAATTTGGTAAAAAAGTAATGCAACTAAAGTATATTTATAATGACTTACATAATCTGTCATAAACGAATACATTTAACAAAATAGTTATTTGCAACAGTTGTTTGAATTTTAGTTTCCTGAAAACATAGAAAATAATTAATTCTTTTAGTAATAAAATTAAATTATTTTTTCTTTATTCATTAAATAAAAAATGTACAACCTCCTCGTCCATAAGAATCATCTCAATTGAATGTATAACATTAGGTATCTTAAAGGATGGAAGTTTCCAAACCTTCATAATCCTAACTTTTATGACAATGTCCTTCTTTAAAGCATCAAGTTGATTAAGGAAAATGATATTTTTATCATCCGTTATCCTATACAGAGTAATAAAATTTGGTATAAAATTAAACTGTCAATGTTTATTATGTCTCTTTTAAAGTTCTTACCATCTTTACTGTTGTCTCTTAATTCGTATGTATTTATAAACTACGATCACTTTGTAATTACTGTTTTCTGTGTTTATTTGTCTTGCTTATGTGAACTAAAATATATAATGATTTATGGTTTATATACATATATCCATAAACATATATATATTTTATTAAGAATAAAATAATATTCAAAACTATAATATATATAAGACTCACGTTTATACAAAATAAATAAATATTGTATGTGGTTAAAAATATAAATAAAGTATATTCAACTAAAAAATGTGATATGGCCACCAATATCATCCATTCGATGATTTTTGATAAAATAAATCTATATCTATACTCTATAATAAAAGACTAACAAATTTGCCACTTGTCACATTCTTATACCACTAATGTCACATGTCACCTTCTTACACTACAATTGCCACTTGTCAAAACCTTATAATTTCACTTAATTCTCTCTCCTATTAAATAATTATATTCTCTCTTATTAAATAAATAATTATAAAACTAATAACTAACATATTATTTATATTATTATTATAAAGCACACTTTACAAAAATTTTATAAAATATGAAATTCTCTAAAATCAAAACTCTTAAAGTAAGAAATATTTTATTTTCAAAAAACAAAATTTATGTAAAAAACAAGTTATCTTAAAAAAAAGATTTTTTTAAACTAAAATATATACTCTATAATAAAAGAGTAACAATTTTGCCACTTGTCACCCTCCTACTTTACTAATGCCACATGTCACCTTCTTAAACTAATATTGCCACATGTCAACTCCTTATTACTCAACTTAATTCTCTCTTATTAAATAACTATATTATCTCTCTTATTAAATAAATTATTTCTCTTATTAAATAATATAATATTAATAACTAATATCTTATTTATCTTTTTATTATAAAGCATAAATTAAATTATAAAATCAAAATTTTTAAAGTAAGAAATATTTTATTTTCAAAAAACAAAATTTATGTAAAAAACAAGTTATCTTAAAAAATTTTTTTAAATAAAATATATTATAAAAAGAGTTGTTAAACAATGAGATTTTTATCATCTAACGACGTTTTTTAATTTATTTAAATTCTAAAGTAATAAAAATGATAGAAAATGTTACATTTTTGTTCCGTTATATTTAATGCTAATTTAAATTGAGTCGTTGAACTTTAATAATTACAAAAATTATATTTTATATTATTGATTTATAGAAGTAAGTTTTTAATATAATAGAAACTGAAGTTTCTAATGTTAGTTATTTCAAAGATATCAATTATTACACATTAAAAGGTCATATATCATTTGTATAATGATTAAAGTTTTTAATTATTTTTTTATTACTTAAAAAATTTATTAATATGTAATTTAATCATTTTATATAAAAATATCGTTTTATAATCGCTAAATTTTCATTACTAACTATTTAATATTTTATATCAAAATCCGTGTGATACACGGGTTAATAACCTAGTATATTATAAAAGGATTTTTTAAACAATGAGATTTTTATCATCCAATGACGTTTTTTAATTTAATATTTTATATAAAATCCGTGTAATACACGGGTTTATAATATAGTGCAACATATACAAGTATTCTAAAAGCGTAATATTTCATTTATTTCACCCGTGTAACACACGGGATTTAACCTAGGTATATAATATATGACGATGTAAATCAAATTTGCGTTTATTAAATGTTTTAATAATTACACCATGATATAATGTATAAAATGAGTTTTAAAATAAGATATATAAAATATTAGATTAAACATAATTTGATGTTTTGTAATTAAAACTTTTAATAATAACATCATGATATTTATTACGATATTACAGTATTAGATGAAGAGATATTGGTTAAGAAACAAAAAGATATTACCTGGTTTAGATGAGAAGCGAATAACAGAAGAGATATTGAGAGCAGAAGTTGATGCTTAAATGATATAATATTAATTGGTTATATTAGTTAACCTATTTATGAGTAAAGGGCATGGAATTTTACATAACTCACTTTTAAAGCGGTAACTCTTAATAACTCGTCAAGATCAAGCCAAATTTTCGAATTTTTTTTAACATCATTGTAAACACATTTAGAACACTTTCTTATTTTATGAGTTTGCGTAAATTCATCACCGTTTGAGAGTTAACCTCGTTGTAAGTTTTTAAAATTTTACACTTACAGCACTTTAAGTTACAAAATTTTAAAAACTTACAACGACGTTAACTCTCAAACGGTGATGAATTTACGCAAACTTATAAAATAAGAAAGTGTTCTAAATGTGTTTACAATGATGTTAAAAAAATTCAAAAATTTGGCTTGATCTTGATGGGTTATTAAGAGTTATCGCTTTAAGAGTGGGTTATGTAAAAAACCTTCCCCTATGAGTAAAAATAGGGAATTTAAGTAATTAATAATAAGATAAATATTGAGTAAAAATAGGTAACAACTAATTCATAAGGTTAAAATTTTTGAATTTAAAACTCTTTTGACTATTAACTTAAAAACTACGAATTTTCAACTTCCCGGGCTAAATATTTGCATATTATTAAGTGTATTTTTGATTATTATAAAAATTATATGAAATTAATAATTTAATAATTAATATTAGTAATAAATAATAAAAAAAACAACTCAGCAAATGTGCTAACCAATTTAATGTGATGGTTAAACAACAACCAACAACCTTACCCAGTATATTCCCACTATTCAGTAGGGTCTGGGGGGAGGATAGATACAAACCTTACCCATATCCCAATTGGGATAGAAAGGCTGCTCCAAAAGAGTCCCCGGCTCAAAGTGATGGTTATATATATAGGAGACGGATCGGATACAAAGGGTTTTTAGCGTGAGAAGGATAGGAAGGATTTATGTCCCTTGATCAAATTAATCAATGGTTAGGATCTAGTGGTCCCCACTTTTCATTAAAAACTTCCATGAGTTTAAAGATGGAAGGGCAAAAAAGGAATAACTTACATTTGTTGACTTTTTTATGGTTAAATCAAGTTCCATCATTTTTTTAAAAATTGAATAACTTTTAAACGGTTAATCGTTTTTTTAAAAAAATTACACCATAAAATAGAGAATTTTATTATCTTTAATTTGAGTATAGTATTGTTGTAGTTTTTTTCTTTTCTTTTTATGTGGTACGTGATTTTAGTGTTTGGTACGTGATTATTGGTACGTAATTATGCAGTTGGTCCTTTGATTATGCATATTAAATGACGGTCTGTGATTTTCATATAACGTGGTACGTGATTTAGTGGTACGTGATTATGCAGTTGGTCATTGATTACATGTGTTAAATTACGGTTTGTAATTTATTGAGTCACGGTCTGTAATTATATATGGATGATATTACCCTTTACCCTGATGACACATGTCAAAAGCTTGTGGCTTCGTACGTTTCTCACGTTAAAATCCTTTGTATTATAACCGTCCTCTATATATATATATATATATATATATATATATATATATATATATATGATTTGGTTAAACTACGTCGGTTAGAAATGCACCAAAAACCTTCAATCCGGTCAATGGTTATTTTAACACCATATTATAAAAGTTAATATAAAAACCATAAAAAAGTGAGAAACTCGGTCACACCTTTTACAAAACATGAAACATAGCAAAAAAAAATACATACATAATGACTATAAAATAGGGAAGTAAATCAAGTAATCCAACTAGACATAATATAGCAAAAAGTTACATACATAATCTACATAAAATCTTTTAATACATGTAAAAAAAAAGGTAACAATTAATAAAAAGATAAATATTGAGTGAAAATAGGTAACATAGGTCATAAGATTGAAAATTTTGAATTTAAAAACTATTGACTATTATTTTAAATACTACGAATTATAAACTTCCCGGGCTAAATATTTGCATGTTATTAAATGTAATTTTTTATTAGTAAAAATTATATGAAATTAATAATAATATTAGTAATAATTAATAAAAAAGCAACGCAGCAAATGTGATAACCAATTAAATGTGACACACCTCACTATTTCATATCAAATTTCAGTTACTGTTGTGAGGGTGACTTTGTTGAATTTCACCATTTTTCCTCTTAAATCCACCCAAATTTACAAAACAACCATCAATATGTGAGGAAGAAGGAATACATCTACGAAAATATGCGGATGAAATGATGGCTGCGATTTTTTTAGTGTTTCAGAATAATGAACTTATCTTCTTAGTCAAATGATATTTAGATTATTCCGGGTTTATCAACGAAAAAATAGGATTTATATAATTTTTTATTTTTTAAATTAAATATTAAAAATTAAAATCGAAAATAGATTTAATAGGTGATTGATGTGTGTTAATTTTAATATAAGAATTAATAAGGGATTGACACATGTCAAAATTAAGGTAACTAGGTTATTAACCTGTGTACAACACGGAGTTGTATAAATAATAAGCGTTTGTTAAATTGATTACTTATAAAAAATTAGATATAGATAAAGTAATCTTTTTAACATTTTCTAAAAAGAAAAATATTAGATTTTAAATTTTTTTAAACACTTCTTTATATACAAGAATGTATATACAAAAACAGTATTGTAATAAATATTTGATATGATGAAAATTACCTATTACATATAATAATAAAAGATAACAAATTAAAGTTTCCCTTAAAATGTTGATAAATTTTATGTAAGAAGAAAAAATAAAAAAATCACTAAAGTGTGTTAAATATGATAGTATAAACTAAATATTGACAACAAATGTTTTAAAATACATAATTAATAAAGTGTGATTAATATAGGTTTAATAATCATACGAACCACATATCAAAAACTATATGTTTTTACAAAATAAATATGTATAAAATTAAGAACTAAAACTTATTTTAAAAAAAACATATTCATTATTATTTGACATATTGCATTTTTAGCATCTAACGACATTAAATTATTAAAAATTATAAATATCCATAATTAAATTATTATTATTATTATCATTATTTTTTCTTTTTTTAGCTGGATTTTAAAACTTTTGAATTATGTATCTTGATAATCCAAAGTATGAAACAATAATTAAAACTTTTGACAAGATTGTAATTTAATTAACATTTAAAGATAATTTGGCTTAATTAATTTACCTCATTTAAAGTATTAATTAATTTTTAAAATGTTTAGAATAAATATAGTATTGACATGTGGCACACATATGATGTAAATAGCATAAAATGATGTCATGTGACCAATTGTTACTCTTTTATTAGGTAGTATAGATATAGATGGTTGATGTAGTGATTACAAGTAAGCAAAAAAATTTTGGTTTATTATAAAGTATAGATAGATATAGATATAGATAGATATATAAATAGTACCTCATACATTACGTGTGTTAAATAAAATAAATAAATAAAATTTATAAAAATTTAAATTGTATATTGCTAAAAAAAGTAGGCTTATTACATGAATTGAATAAAGAAAATATTAAATATTTTGTAATTAAAATTTATAAAGCATGAAATGATATTTTGAGATAAAATATTATATATTAAAATGACGTGTAATTAAAGAATTTAAGTAATAAAACAATATTATCATTTTCTAACTTTTGTTTAAAATATTTTTATTTTGGACATGTCATTTAAAAAACATATTTTGGAAAGATTATTCATTGTTCAGTAAATATCTTGTTGTTTAAAAACTTCAATTTTAAATTTCTTTGTTTTTTATATAAATTTTATTATTTGAAAATACTAATTTATAAAATTCGTATTTTTAAAAAAGTTCAATTACGTAAAGTTTTATATTAAGTAAAAAGTATGTTTTTTAATATCAAGATCTATTTTCACTATACTAAAACTATTTTTTCATCATAAACGTATATATTTATTATTGTTATTGTTATTTATCATGTTAGATGCATTTAATATAAAAAAAAGATAAAATTAGTGTGAGAATGTTCCAAAAAATAACATATATTCTACTTTATTTTTATTTGTTCACATAAAGATTTTCGAATTTAAACTTAAATTTAGAAGGATAATGAAATTCGCCATTTATTTTAAGGCCAATAAAAATGTAAGTCATTTTAGACAAGACAAATGAATCTATCTACAGTTCTACACTTTAAAAGAAAATAAAATAAACTTACTTATGTGTAAATATCAAAGAAACTCTTCTAAAAATATTGTCATTTGTCAATCTCACATTTAATTTAAGGGTGGTGTTATTCTTGCACCCACTTTTTTTAAAAATACACCCCTGAGACGGCCCGTACTGCCCAGTACGGCCCGTCTCAATACTTAGTCAAACATTCAGTCTGACAACCTGTGCTAATAATGATTGGGATCAAGACCCGTACTGGCCAGGACGGCCCGTCTCATTCATCGTACAGACATTCCCTGCAACCTAGTACAATGATTTGACAGGGCCGTCTTGCTTTTTCAATTCTGACAAAAGGACACTGATTTAACCCAGTACGGGCCGTATTGAACATTTTCAAATTTGTATATAAGCTTGAATCGTTTCAAACGAACGCGTAACTTTCGAATTCGAATATATTTCAAGATAATCATATCTGTAACGATGTCGTTCTGGGACGGGGTTTTTTCAACTATTCCGTGCCAGATTTGAACGAAGAGCCTCCTGTTGAGTATTCATACGGCACGATAGATCTGAATGCTGAACCTAACGCGGATGTCGGTTTTGACAGTCAAGCATCGTATGGGTTCGTGTCTGACGACAATAAACAAAGTAACCCGGAGGAGGGTTATGAAGAAAAGCCGGCGGCTTCAAACGTTAAATGGGAAACCAAAGAGGTAACTTAAATGAAACATAAATGTTGATGATTGTATATTATCGCTATCCATTTACGGTATTTATTATTGTTTTTATATGTCAGGAGTTTATGTCTGAGGAAGCGCTGGTAGGGTGGGTGAAAAGTAGAGCACTAGACAATGGTTACATTGTAGTCAAGAGAAGAACGAAGAAATCAAAGACAACAGGCAGTGTAATCAAAGTCTGGCTCATGTGTGATCGTGATGGCGAGCACAATAGCATCGCAATCCTTAGACGGTCAGGGAGCAAGAAAATCGGTTGCCCGTTTCAACTGATAGGGTTATACAACGAAGTTCGTGAATCCTGGAAATTACAGGTGATTAACGACAATCACAATCACAAACCTGCTCAGAATCTAGAGGGTCATCCATATGTTAGAAGATTCACTCAGGAGGAAGAAGATCTGGTTGAGAATCTGACCGAGCGACACATGGATCCTCGTAACATACTTTCGAGCTTAAAGAAACATAACCCTGCAAATGTATCCATCTCTAGGGATGTATACAATTTACAGCAGAACATAAAAAACAAGAAGAAATTCAGTGATACTCCGATGCAGGTCTTGGAAAACGTGCTTCACAGTCAGCGGTACGTTTACTATAACCGGGAGGATCCAGAAACAAACGTCGTGGAAGACATTTTCTTCTGTAATCCAAAATCGTATTGCTGGTGGCGTGCATTTCCGCATATACTGATGATGGACGCGGCGTAGAAAACGAACCAGTACAGGCTTCCATTTATTCAAATTGTAGGCGTGACTTCCACACACCAGACGTTTAGTATTGCTCACGCGTTCGTAAGCAAAGAGCGTGAGGAAAACTACGTCTGGGTCTTGGAAATGGCTAAGAGTATGTTGAATAAATGTATGGAGTCACATGTGATCATAATAGATCGAGACCTTGCTGTTATGAGTGCGTGTCGTAAGGTGTTTCCAGAAGCTGCAAAATATCTCTGCAGATGGCATATAGACGAAAATATTGCCAAACACTGCAAGGCAAGCTTTTCGGACGCAAACTGGAAGAAATTCAAAGGTCGATGGGCGAATTTGTGTAACTCTCCGACAACAGAGTTATACGACTACAACTACAACCGTCTGTACGAAAGACTTATCAAAGACAACAAAAAGAAAGTAAGCATCATATACCATCATTATTATCATCATATCATCATTGGTTTTTGTTTCATTTCAGGGGTTCTGGAGTATCTGACGCACACATGGTTAAACAGTTACAGAGATATGTTTGTAACAGCATGGACCAACAGAATGCGCAACTTTGGTCAACGTACAACAAACCGGGTGGAAAGTCAGCACTCGAACCTAAAACGATTCCTCAGATCAACAAACAGCACGTCTGCCTCGCTTATCAGTTTCGTAAATGAAATCGTGCAAGCACAGGAGGTAAAAATGAAACACGATTTTGAAACGAGCTTGATTAAAACTATGGGTCATCATAAACTACCAATATTTGATAACCTTCGAGGAAATGTGTCCCATAAAGCTCTTGATTTATTGGTCGAAGAAAAAGAAAAAATAAGAGTCATGCGCGACAAAAATATGACGTGTGGCCACCAGCTTTGGACGAGTTGTGGGTTGCCGTGCGCATGTAATATATCAAAATATTACAACACAGGTTCGTAATATTAAATGTAAATCTTAACTGTTTCGCACGTAGTTACTGTTATATTAATTCTAATTATAAATTATGCAGATAAGAAGATACTGCTCTCAGATATAGACATTTTTTGGACAAAACTTAACGCATCTAACCCAACAATGTTAGAAGAAGATGAAATAGATGTTATAGGACAAATGGGTTTGGTTACAAAAGAAATAAATTCCAAACCTCCTGAAATAAAAAAAAAGTCTAATAAAGAAGGTCTTGGCGCAGGTATTTCCAAATAAAAGCGACAAAAAGGCGCCTTCAGTTCAAAAGGATACACGTGGTCGTCCAACTTTAAATGCACAGAAACAAAAAGAGCAAGACGTTGTTAAAGATAATTTAGCGTCCCAAGAAAGTACATTTGAACCTTCGAGGCATAGTTCGTTTACTGCTGTGACCGAGAAAAGTCAGAAACCCGTATTTCGGGGCAGTCGTTCCACATCGGTATCAAAAGCAATGCCACCATCGGACTCGCTAAGTCAAAACGAACACCGTTTTCCACGTAACATAAAGCCAGAAGGATTAAACAATGTTTATCGCTTCGGTCGTCACATCCTTCCTTTGCTTCAACCTTACGTGATAAACATACAAGATGTCGAGCCAGATGGTAACTGTGGTTTTCGTTCTGTAGCCGTGGGTTTAGGATTCGATGAAAGTCATTGGTCATTTATTCGGCAACAACTCCTGCACGAATTGGATTTCAACGCAGATATGTACAGATATGTGTTTAACTCTTACGACCCAGGATCTTATGATGTACTACACAACACAATAAATTGGCAACAGATTGCACCTGCTCCTGCCGAACATTGGATGTTTATGCCTCACACGGGTTTAGTAATTGCTCAAAGATTTGGTGTAATCGTTCACCTTTTCAGCGGTCGAGGTCCTCAAACCATCTTTCCTTTGTGGACATCTGCTAATAGTTTGCCGCGACATAACGTCGTATCAGTAGTTCATCTTGGCGTCCATTTCATTAATGTTACCTTACAAGGATATTATCCAATGCCAACGGTAAATCCTATTTGGAAACGTTACCGAAATGATGCCGCATCCGACTGGGAGTTCGTATATCATGATAGGCCGCAAGAATATCAAAGATTTGTAGATGAAAATAAGTTGGTCGACTACATAGACGTGTAAATGTAAAAAACAAAATTTTTCTTTAATTAAATGTAATAAAATTGATTATTTTGTGTATATGTTAAAAAAAAATTTAAAGAACAGTACGGCCCGTACTGCCCAGTACGGCCCGTACTGTTCTATGTTAAATTCAAATGGCAGACGCCATTTTCACTTTTTTCACTTTTACATACACCCAAACTCTCTCGTCTTGGATCTTCAAACTTTCGACACCAGGTATGTGTTTTCCTTAGTATATCATGAATATGTGTTTAGATTAAGTTTTTGATCGAAATAGGACCTGTTTAGACCAATTTTAAGTTTTCGAAATAAGATCAAGATGGGCCGGGCCGTCTTGGCCTGTACGGCCCGTCTTGGTCATTCAAAATTTGAATATGTCAAGAACAAGACGGGCCGTCTTGATCAGTACGGCCCGTCTTGTTCACCAAATTAAGAAGGTGACCTTTGGCCTGGTATGGCCAAGACGGGCCGTCGTGACCAAGACGGGCCGTCTTGGACAGAAGGCCTGGTGTTGGCCTAGTATGGCCAAGACGGACCGTGTTGACTAGAGGTGCACAAATCGGTTAACCGGTCCAAACCGGTTTTTGTATTACCCGAACCGGTTAACCGGTACAAAGGGTTTACCGGTTTTTCCTAAAAACCGGTTCGGTTAATAACCGGTTATTTAAACCTAAAATCTCTAACCTATGGAACCGAACCGGTTAAAAACCGGACCGGTTAACCGGCCAAACCGGTTCAAAAACCGGTTTTTAATGCTTTTTTTTTTTCGTTAATCCGTTTGATCCGTCCGTTAGACTTAGAGTGTTGAACCATAACCGTATTGAACCGTTTTCTTTTTTTATACGTTTTCAACCTTAAAGTTAAATTAATAAAATCATAATAAAAAAAAATCATAATAAAAAACTTAACAAAATCAAATCTAAAACTAATAAAGTAATAAATAATAATTACTAAACCCTAATGAATCTTAAACTAATCAAACTAATATTAAACTAATAACTAATAATTAATAAACCTTAAAACCTTAAACTAATAATTACTAAACCCTAATAAAACCTTAAACTAATCAAACTAATATTAAACTAATAACTAATAAACCTTAAAACCTTAAACTAATAATTACTAAACCCTAATAAAACCTAAAACTAATCAAACTAATATTAAACTAATAACTAATAAACCTTAAAACCTTAAACTAATAATTACTAAACCCTAATAAACCTTAAACTAATCAAACTATGAGTTGATTATTTTAAGGTTTTATTAGGGTTTAGTAATTATGAGTTGATTATTTTAAGGTTTATTAGTTATTAGATTAATATTAGTTTGATTTGTTTAAGGTTTTATTAGGGTTTAGTAAACTAATCATTAGTTGATTATTTTAAGGTTTTATTAGTTATTAGATTAATATTAGTTTGATTAGTTTAAGGTTTTATTAGGTTTTAGTAATTATGAGTTGATTATTTTAAGGTTTTATTAGTTATTAGATTAATATTAGTTTGATTAGTTTAAGGTTTTATTAGGGTTTAGTAATTATTAGTTGATTATTTTAAGGTTTATTAGTTATTAGATTAATATTAGTTTGATTTGTTTAAGGTTTTATTAGGGTTTAGTAATCATTAGTTGATTATTTTAAGGTTTTATTAGTTATTAGATTAATATTAGTTTGATTAGTTTAAGGTTTTATTAGGTTTTAGTAATTATGAGTTGATTATTTTAAGGTTTTATTAGTTATTAGATTAATATTAGTTTGATTTGTTTAAGGTTTTATTAGGGTTTAGTAATTAATGTTTAAGGTTTTGATTAAATAATATTAAAATGAACTTTATTAGTCTTAGTAAGGATTTCAAATATTAGTAACTTAGTAAGGATTTCAAATAGCATATTTCATTAAAATAAATTAATTACACAAGATTTAAAGTTACAAAATTAAATACAAAATCGAAAATACAAATTAGTCTTCGATTGGTGCTTCGGATTGTAGTTCCGGACTATTGTTTCGCATCCATTCATCCATTGCCTGTTCTTCGTCGGAAAGTGGGAACGTCATTCCTTCCTCAACTTCAACATCGTGTATTGTCACTTCTATCTCAAGCTCGCCTTCAAGTTGTGTGTGGTCTTGTACACGTTCCATTGCGTCCAAATGGTCTTTCAAGCAAATGCACATCTCCAATGATGCAGGAGTAAGCCTCGTCCTTCGTATCGATAAAACCCTGCCACTAAGAGAAAAAGCAGACTCCGAAGCTACCGTAGAAGCTTGGACGCTTAGTAAATCACGGGCCATGGCAGATAGAATCGGAAAGTAGGTTTCCTTTTGTTTCCACCAGGCCAAAATATCAAAGTTTTCAAATTCTTCCGGCGTAAGACCGGAAATCCAATCTGTCCCTAGGTACCTTCCTAGTTCGCTACTTGCGCTAGTACCTCGGGCTCGTTTAGTTACATTTTGTCTTAATGTGTTAAATAAATCAAAGTTAACATCTTGGCTTCTACTCGAACTAGAAGCCGCATACATTGTTTGTTGTATGTTAGATGTTTCACCATATTTTTGTAAATAATGATCAAACATATTTTGAAAATATATGTTAAAGTTATTTTTAGTGTTTGTTGCAAAGTTTGGGTCTTCCAAATCCAAACCCAAAGCACTGACTATTTCATCAACTAATGTTTCAACGCCGGCACCATTGAAACATGGGTTTAATGCCGTCGCACAAGTAAATACGGGCGGCATTTCTTGAAAGTATTTCTTTAGTTTTAATTTCATTGGAAGTATTTCTTTAGTTTTAATTTCACTCGATCGGTTAACCGGTTAACCGGTTAATACCCGGTTAACCGGTCTTAACGGCTATATAACGGCTATATTTGTGGCTCCAAGTCTCCAACGGCTTTTTTTTTTAAAATAGAAACCGGTTAACCGGTTTATAACCGGTCAAAAAAACCGGTTTTACTTTAACCGGTTCCTAACCGGTTTTGCCCAAAAAATTCCAAACCGGTCTAGAACCGCCGGTTTTTCGACTTCACCCAAACCGGTAGCATTAACCGGTTCCCAAACCGGTTTCTAACCGGTTCCCAAACCGGTTCGGTTCGGGTAACTGGTTTTTTTGTGCACCACTAGTGTTGACCAAGACGGGCGTCTTGACCAGACGGCCTGGTGTTGGCCTGGTATGGCCAAGACGGGCCGTCTTAACCAGACGGCCTGGTTTTGGCCTCGTACGGCCAAGACGGGCCGTCTTGACCAGTACGGGCCGTCTTGGACAGAAGGCCTGGTGTTGGCATGGTATGGCCAAGACGGGTCGTCTTGACCAGTACCGGCCGTCTTAATCTAAGACGGCCTGGTTTTGTTTGAGACGGGCAACATTGATACGGACCGTTCTGACCTGTACGGGCCGTATTGGTCAATAATTTTTTTAACATTCGCTCGTTTTTCGTTTTTCAGCTTATACATTTCTTACCGAGATGGATACCGAGATGCCACATCAGGAGGACGTCGCCCAACAGGGGCCTCCATTAGATCCGGAGACACTCGCGCTATCGCAGCACGAGTGGCTGCAGTTTGAGCCACAGACAGCGGCGGCGGCGAGGTGCCGTCGGATTCTGCGGATGAGCATGGGGACGCCCCGTTGTATAGATTGGGGTGTCCTTGCAAATTGCGGGGAGGCGGTGCGTGCTAGAGCCATCCTCGGCGAGGACACACCGTGGACTCGCTTGTTCGAGATCGCGGAGCTGCCTTCGTACAAGCTTATTACTGTGAAGTTTCTATCCACATTTAGATACCGAGCTCACCAGGCAGCAGTTCGGGAGGAGGATGATGAGGAGCTTCCTCCAGATATCGAGTTCTCCTTAGGTGGTCAGCACCACGAGATGTCGATCGAGCGGTTTTCCGTGCACTTAGGCATCTACGACGAGCCGAAGACCGTTCGTGACGACTTCGCACAGGGGTTGACGCAGGGGGAGGAGGGGGTTATGAGGGCCTGGTGGGCCCAGATATCAGATACGCCCTTCACCGGCCACCGGGTACGGGCCACGATGATCAGAGATCCTCTGATCCGTTACATCCATCGCTGCATCGTGACGACCATTTCAGGTCGCGGTCAGAGCCAGGAGTGGGAGACGACGACAGATCTGTTTTATCTGCACTCACTCATTGCTGGCAGGCTGTGCAACCTGGCACGGTGTTTTGCGTTGTACTACGCCTCCTTCTACCACCGATAGGAGCGCGGTACATTGTGGGGTGGCGCCTTTGTCACCCACATCACCCGCAGCAGAGGCATGGTTGACATGCTTGATGATCTGCCGGCGATCGAGCCTCGTAAGCTCGATCGGCGAACGATCATCAGCATGAAACTTGCCGCCGACATCCTGGGTCTGGGATTGCAGTTTATTGGGCAGGATGGCCGCCCGTTTCAGCCGGCCCAGGTCATTGTATTGCCGGACCAGCAGCAGAAGCAGGACGGTGGCCCGATGCCGGAGCCCGATCCGATTCAGGAGGAGCCGGTTCAGTCACCGCCGCGTGACGAGGAGCCTCCGCAGCATCCACCGCACGTTTACCGTGCGGTGCGCCTGACCGAGCCACTCGAGGCGTTGTTGCACCAGATTGCCGCCAGGTGCGACGAGACGGCTCAGCAGATGGCACGCGTCGAGCGACGGCTCGATCGATACGAGGATTTGGTCCAGTGGACTGTCGCGTCAAAGCATGCGCGACGGGACACAGCTTCCACCGTTCCCGGAGCCACGCGTCTACGCAGACGACGGATCGGACGCTGGACCATCTGGATCGTAGTTCATTTTGTATTTTTGTATTTTGTTTCCTTGTATATAAAACCGTACAGTGTATATACGTGTTTCGGGTAAAAATTAACAGGTGTAACTTTTAGCAAAACCGAATTAGTTTTGTGGGGTATTGTGTTTAACAAGTAAATATATTGAATATCACAAATATATGTTCAATATATCCCTAAATATCCCTGAGGATCCCTAGGGATATTTCAGAATATAAAATGAGATAAACAGCCAAACACACGAGATTTATACGAGGAAAAGCCCTTAGTCCCTTAGGATTGCCGGCATAAAAACCTCGGGAGGTGACAATCGTCACTCTGCCTTGTTTATATTAAACTAAAAAAGTAAATAATACAAAGAAAGAGCGCAAACGATCGATACTAAGTGTTACAGAGCTTCTAGTGTGTGTAGATTGATGTAATGCTGCGAATATATGTGAAAGAAGTCAAAAAGTGTCCTCCTAAATCGATCAGATGCCTCAATTTATAGTAAAATACAATTAACAATATTCCCGAATATTCCGGCGAGAATCTCGGAATCATGACCATGTCTTCAATTGTGGCAGCTACCACGTCCATCAAACGTATGGAAGTGCTTTTGTCAACTAAACCCCGGATCTTTAGGTCAAATCTAGTCAATATGACCGTTGGTGACTTGTTCTCCACTTGTAGCCGTTATTTAGCATGTTTACCACGCTTTCTTTGACTTTATCCCGACTTTTAGGGTAAAACACGTCCACAATAAGTTACCTGCAAGACTAAGTCGAGCTATACAGAGAAAAGATCATTAGTGACGTTAGTATTCAGGATATTTGAAGATATTTGAGGATACTTAAGAATATTTAAGAATACTTAAGAATCCCATATTCCAGATTATCCTCGGCTATCCCGAATCTCAGACCATAAAATTTGACCCACAACAATTGCCCCAAAAATTTTGTAAGTTGTTTTTAATATATACAGCTTTAAAATTTTTCAGACTTAAACATTTGTGAGGATTTGTCTTAATTGTATATATGGTTGAAAATAATTTAGATATAGGCTTAAAATTTGTTAATTTAACATGCCCCGTATAAAGATAAATATAGTGCATACTATCAGTCATGAAAATATATCTCTAAATAGAAATAATCAGAAATGAAAAGCATCATGGTAAAGAGTTAAGAAACAGGTACCAATTTCCAGAGATAGTAGGTTTAGTTCGAAGTCTTCTTTGTTTCTGTCAAACCATCAAAAAGATTTCATACCTGAATATCCCCAAGTATCACGTAGTATTCCCAAGTATCCTTGAAATTCAATCCTGCATAAATAGAAAAACAAGAAAACTTGGGACAAGCCCAAGATACTGGCGACAAGGCCGATTAAGCTGGCGACTAAGGCCGGAATACTGGCGACTAAGGCCGGAATACTGGAGACAAGGCCGATTAAAACTGGCGACTAAGGCCGGAATACTGGCGACAAGGCCGGAATACTGGCGACAAGGCCGAGATACTGGCGACAAGGCCACTGGAGACTAAGGCCGAAATACTGGCGACAAGGCCACTGGCGACTAAGGCCGGAATACTGGCGACTAAGGCCGGGATACTGGCGACTAGGCCGGAATTCGGAGGATCCCTGGTAATAGTCTTTGAAAATGAAATTGTCAGCCACTCATGCGTGTACTGGTCCCAAAATCTCCAACTATACCGGGATATTTCAGAGGATCCTTAGTTATAGCCCTTGATAATGAAATTGTCAGCCACTCATGCGTGTACTGGTCCCATCATCTCAGACTATAATAGGATAAACGTGCGCAACTGGCGAGGGCATGAGCCCTAAGTCTTCATGAGAGACAAGAGTCTCTTGAGTTTTGATTTCAGGTCAAAACTTTGCAGCTGGACATAAAGTCAGTGCGGGGTCTTCATCAAGTTCTGATTTCAGGTCAGATCTTGGGTTAAGACATAAAGTCTCATCTCTTCTCCTGCTATACCTACAAAACAATAAGATTTTTGCATTGCTGGGAACCAGGAATCCTGATGCCCCTCGAATGCTTGATTAGTAGCATGGTAATTTGGAATATACAAGAATATATAGGCATATATAAGAATAATTATAAATATTCAGAAATACGAATGCAGAGTATAACTTAATAAGTTTTAAATAAAGTATAACTTAAGATGAATGGCATTCCAAGATCTTGGAAGAGGTTCTCCTTCCATGTTGGTTAACTTGTATGCCCCTTTTCCAGCTTCGGAATCTATCTTATAGGGTCCTTCCCATTTCGGAGCAAGTTTTCCATCAGCTGGGTTGGTAGTATTCTGAAGTGCCTTTCTTAGAACCAAGTCACCAACTTGAAATCTTCGTATCCTAATATTCTTGTTATATGATTTGGCTATCTTTTGTTGATATGTCGCCATCCTTATTCTTGCGATATCCCTAAGTTCATCAATGGTATCTAGATCTTCGGATAGTATTTCCTTGTTAGATTCTAGATTTTGTAAGTTTGATCTTGCGGTAGGGGTAACCATTTCTGTTGGGAGAACGGCTTCAGAACCATACACTAAGGAGAATGGCGTTTGACCAGTTGCATTCTTTGTGGTTGTTCTATCAGCCCATAGGACAAATGGAAGTTCTTCAGCCCACTTTCCTTTCTTGGATCCCAACTTTTTCTTAAGGTTGTTGATTATAATCTTGTTGCTTGATTCTGCTTGACCATTAGCTTGAGGATGAACAGGTGTAGAGGTGATCATCTTTATGCCCCAGCTTTCACAAAAGTTTGTGGTCCTTTTGCCTATAAATTGAGACCCATTGTCACAAGTGATTTCTGCGGGTATTCCAAATTTGGTCAGGATATTCCTCTTTATGAATGAGATTACTTCTTTTTCTCTAACTTGTACGAAGGCTTCTGCCTCAATCCATTTTGAGAAATAATCTGTCATAGCAAGCATAAACACCTTTCCTCCAGGTGCTTTATGAAGCTTTCCTACTATATCCATTCCCCATTTCATGAATGGCCATGATGAGACTATTGGATGTAGAGGTTCAGCTGGTTGATGAGGTATATTGCTATGTCTCTGACAAGCATCACATTTCTGGGAATAAGACATTGCGTCTCTTCTCATAGTTGGCCAAAAGTATCATGTTCTCAGGATCTTTGAGAATAATGCTCTACCCTCAGTGTGGTTTCCACAATCTCCTTCATGGATATCTTTCATTACTTCCAAACTTTCGGGTTTCTCCAAACACCTTAAGTATGGGCCTGATATTGATTTCCTATATAAGATATCTCGTATGATTGTGTATCTAGATACTTTTGCTTTAAAAGCTCTAGGATTTGTTTCTTCATCAGGTATTTTTCCTGTTTGAAGATAGTTCTTGATAGGGGTAGTCCAGGATATTTCATGTGCTTCTGAGTGAAGAACTTCGGTATTCTCGGGTTCACTATCCTGATCTATATCCTGCAAATCTATCGCTGGTCTTAAAATATGTAGGATAGGAATATTAATATCTTCAGGAATTCTTAGGGATGATGCTAAGTTTTCCAATGCATCCGCCTCAGCATTCTCATCTCTTGGTACTTGAGCGATATCAAAGTAGTAAAAATATCCTGAAATATCCTTAACTATTTCTAAGTATTTTGACAATTTATCTCCTTTAGTCATATAAGATCCATTAAATTGATTGGCTATTAGTAGGGAATCAACAAAAACATGTAAGTTTCTAATGTTCATATCCCTAGCTAATTGAAGTCCTGCTATTAGGGCTTCGTATTCTGCTTCATTGTTAGTTGCTTGAAATTCGCAACTAATCGATTGGGGTATTATGTCCCCCTGTGGCGATTTTAGTATAATGCCTAGTCCTGTTCCTCTTATATTCGAAGATCCATCTGTGAATAAAGTCCACTCACCAGTATCCTCATCTAAGAGTTTTACTTCTAGATCCACTTCTGGTTGTAGATCACTACTAAAATCAGCCACAAAGTCTGCTAAAGCTTGTGACTTGATTGCTGTCCTTGGTTCATAGATCAAATCGTAGGTGCTGAGTTTAACTGACCATTTTGCCATCCTTCCTGATAGCTCCGGTTTTCTCAGCACAGATTTGACAGGATAATTTGTTTTAATATGTATTCTATGTGTTTCAAAGTAATGTCTTAGCTTAGTTGATGCCATAACCAAAGCTAAAATTAACTTTTCTAAATGAGAATATCTAGTCTCAGCATCTACTAAGCTTTTACTTACATAGTACACAGGGTGCTGTGATCCCTGGTGATCTTTAACTAACACTGCACTTACAGTAGTTCGGGATACTGCTAAGTATAGTGATAGAGGTTCACCATTTTCTGGTCTCATGAGCAACGGTGGTGAGGATAAATACTCCTTAAGATCCTGAAGTGCTTTCTCATGCTCTTCATCCCATTGGAACTTCTTATTCTTTTTAAGGATATCGTAGAATCCTTTAAATTTTTCAGAAGACCTTGAGATGAATCTATTGAGTGCAGCTATTCTTCCCGTTAATCTTTGCACTTCTTTTATGTTCTTTGGGGACTTGAGGTTTAAAATTGCTTGAATTTGTTCAGGGCTAGCCTCTATTCCTCTTTTAGTGACCATATATCCCAAGAACTTTCCTGATCTTACCCCAAAATGACACTTAGATGGGTTAAGTTTCATATTGTAGCGGTCCAGGATATCGAAAGATTCTTGAAGATCCTTTAGGTGATTCTCAGTTATTTTCGATTTGACCACCATATCATCAATATATACTTCCATAGTGTCCCCCAGTTTCTCTTTGAACATCATGTTAACGAGTCTCTGGTATGTGGCTCCAGCATTCTTCAAGCCAAATGGCATTGCTGAATAGCAGTATATTCCTGTTGGCGTCATGAAGGCTGTGTCTTCTTGGTCCGAAGGTTCCATTTGAATTTGTTGAAATCCTGCTGATGCGTCCATGAAAGTTAACATTCCATGTCCTGCTGTTGCATCTACCATGGAATCTATATGTGGTAATGGAAATGGGTCTTTAGGGCAAGCCTTGTTGAGGTCTGTGTAATCTACACAAACTCTCCACTTTCCATTCTTCTTTTGAACCACGACTACATTGGCTAGCCACTTTGGAAATTTCACCTCTCTAATCATTTTTGCTTTGAGGAGCTTCTCTACTTCCTCTTGAATGATTAGATTTCTTTCGGGTGCAAACTTCCTTCTCTTTTGGTGGACAGGCTTAATATTCCTATCTATTCCTAATTTATGTGTAATCACATCTGAGGATATTCCTGTCATATCCTCATGTTTCCACGCGAATGTGGAAACTCTTGATTTCAGAAAAGAAATCAGTTTCTTTTCAATATCCTCAGGGATACTTGTTCCTATAAGGACTTTGACCTCAGGATTATCGGGATCTAAAGGTACTTCCTTTACTTCTTTTTCCCTATATTCCTGAGTATCCCCAAGGTCGCACTTTGATTGCTATGCGGGTAAAGGTCTAGTTGTTCCCTTCATCGAGGATGAGTAGCACTCCTTGGCTTCCTGCTGGTCGCTATTGATTTTTACTACTCCCCACGGCGTCGGCAGCTTGACACATTGATGGTAAGTCGAAGGGACTGCTTTCATGTCATGTATCCAAGGTCTACCTAATATAATATTGTAACAGGAAAGGGAATCTATAATACGAAAGCGTTGCATAGAGTTTACCCCCTCGATGTATACCGGTAGTTTGATTTCTCCAACAGTGGCTTTAGTTTCGCCACTGAATCCGACTAGAATCAGAGATTTAGTTGTTATCTCTGATTCAGGAATGTTCATCCTTTTTAGTGTTTCTAATTGGATGATGTTGACCGAGCTTCCACCATCTATTAGTATCCTGCGCACATAGTGGTTAGCGACATATAAAGTAATGACTAACCCATCATGGTGAGGATCTAGGATATCCTCGCGGTCTTGTTCTTCGAAGGACACCACTGTTTCAGTGGTGAGTGTTGATGTCTTTGTGGGTCTCTCTCCATTTTCCATCTTGGCTTCTTTAGCATGTCTTCTAGCTGCAGAATAAGAGGTACCACAAATGTCAGAACCACCAGAAATGAAGTTGATTACCTTTGCATCTCTAGGTGGAGATGTTGCTCTTTTTGGGAATCCGTTGGGATCTTGTTTTCTTTCTTTCTTCTTTCCAAGCAGTTCTTTAAGATGGCCTTTGCTTAGTAAGTAGCTTATTTCCTTTCTTAATGCAATGCAGTCCTCTGTTATGTGGCCGAAGTCCTCATGGAAGGCACACCATTTGGATTTGTCCCTTGTAGCAAACTTCTTTTCTTTTTGTGGCCACCTGGCTTTTTCACCTAAGTCCTGCATGGCACACATTAATTCAGGGATATCAACAGAAAAACAATATTCTGATATCCTGGGATATTCTTCGTCATCCTCATCTTCTTCCACAGAGTTGATCTTGTGGTTATCAGTCTTGTAGTATGGCTTAGATTTGAATGACTTGCTGTTAGGTGAGTCCAGCTTTCTCTTTCCTTGATCATTGGGAGGCGTCGTAGTGATCCTCTTTTGGATCTCCTTATCATCCTCCAGTCTTATAAACCTCAATGCACGGTTTCGAACTTCATCCATATTCCTGCAGGGATTCATAACTAAATCATCATAAAAAGGTGAGTCTCTTTGTAAGCCCATCTTAAATGCTTGAACAGCCGTAGTGATATCAAGATTAGGGATATCCAGGGATTCTTTGCCAAATTTGTTGACATAACTTCTGAGGGATTCGTCGGATCCCTGGGTTACCCTATAGAGATCACTAGTCAGCCTTTCAAACGTCCTGCTACAAGAAAACTGATTGTTAAACAGATTAATTAAGTGAGCAAATGAAGTAATAGAATAGGGAGGAACGTTAAGCAGCCATTTCAGGGCTGCCCCTGTTAATGTTGACCCAAATCCTTTGCATAAGCATGCTTCCTTTAGATGCGGGGGTATAGGGTTAGTTTCCATTCTTTCCCTATATTGCGCCACATGTTCTTCAGGATCAGTGGTTCCATCATACAACTTCATCGTTGGAGTTTGAAATCTTTTCGGGATTTCAGCATCACATATGGGTGGAGCAAATCTGGATATCCTGTGAGTGGTTGTTGGTACTTCCGGGATAGGTTTGACTATTCCTGGTACAGTTGAGATCATATCCCGGAGTTTTTGTATTTCCTTGGCCACTTGAGGAGATATCCCTGAATCCTGCGAAGAACCAAGATTAGTAGTTTCAAATGGAGAATAATTATAAGTGTTGCTAGTAATGGGAGTTAGATAAGAAGTTCCCGGGATATTCGTATTATCCCGAGATATCCTTAACCCTTGAGATCCCGACGGATCTCCCAGACTAGTCTGCATAGGAATAAAGTCTCCAGAGTGGTTTCCGGATATCCCTGATGTCCCAAAATCAAGGATTTTTGGAATTATTGGAGTAGTAGTCTCTGGTCGTTTATTCTTTTCAGCCTTCAAATTCTCCATTTCTCTAAGAAGCCTCTGATTCATTTTCTGTTGATCCAACATTTGCTGCTGAACCTGTTGAAACATACTCAAAATTTCATTGTTAGAAACAAGTATAGGAACAGAAGTGGTCATCTTTGTTGATGGAGCACTTTCAGCCACAAATGTGGTTTTCTTCCCAGGATTGCTAGGATTATCTGACTTCTTGGAAAAAACAGGAATCTGCGAGGATATGTTAGTAGTAGTAGCAGAAATAATAGGTAATGAAGAAGTTGATCTCGGTTGTGAAGCCATTTTTCACTGTATCTTTCGGAAAAACGCCTTTAAACAAGGTTTTAATTATCAAAAACACAAGTTTGCCCCACGGTAGGCGCCAAATTGTTTCGGGTAAAAATTAACAGGTGTAACTTTTAGCAAAACCGAATTAGTTTTGTGGGGTATTGTGTTTAACAAGTAAATATATTGAATATCACAAATATATGTTCAATATATCCCTAAATATCCCTGAGGATCCCTAGGGATATTTCAGAATATAAAATGAGATAAACAGCCAAACACACGAGATTTATACGAGGAAAAGCCCTTAATCCCTTAGGATTGCCGGCATAAAAACCTCGGGAGGTGACAATCGTCACTCTGCCTTGTTTATATTAAACTAACAAAGTAAATAATACAAAGAAAGAGCGCAAACGATCGATACTAAGTGTTACAGAGCTTCTAGTGTGTGTAGATTGATGTAATGCTGCGAATATATGTGAAAGAAGTCAAAAAGTGTCCTCCTAAATCGATCAGATGCCTCAATTTATAGTAAAATACAATTAACAATATTCCCGAATATTCCGGCGAGAATCTCGGAATCATGACCATGTCTTCAATTGTGGCAGCTACCACGTCCATCAAACGTGTGGAAGTGCTTCTGTCAACTAAACCCCGGATCTTTAGGTCAAATCTAGTCAATATGACCGTTGGTGACTTGTTCTCCACTTGTAGCCGTTATTTAGCATGTTTACCACGCTTTCTTTGACTTTATCCCGACTTTTAGGGTAAAACACGTCCACAATAAGTTACCTGCAAGACTAAGTCGAGCTATACAGAGAAAAGATCATTAGTGACGTTAGTATTCAGGATATTTGAGGATATTTGAGGATACTTAAGAATATTTAAGAATACTTAAGAATCCCATATTCCAGATTATCCTCGGCTATCCCGAATCTCAGACCATAAAATTTGACCCACAACAATACGTATGTTTCTTTCTGCATTTGTATTGTTTCTGTTTGTGTTGTTTAATATTTGCGCGACAAACTTTATATCGTTTAAATTATTTAAATTAACGTAAACAAACTAATTATAAAATGAAATATTTAGTTAAAACGACATTATGACGTTTAATTAAGATAATAGCCGTATATCGTTCAAATAACTTACATAATGAACGTATATCGTTAAAAATTAAACTTAAATACGTAAATTCAGTTTAAATAAAATAAATAACTAATATCGTTCAAATAATTCATGTCTTAAACGTATATCGTTAAAAATTATTTAAATACGTAAATTATGTTTAAAAAAAATAAATTAATTCAAGACGGCCCGTACTGGCCAGTACGGGCCGTATCAGGTTATCAAAACTGGTTGACACCCAAAATGGCTTGGAAAAATAAGCTTGGGCCATCTGTACGGCCCGTCCCACAGAATATTTCACTGATTTCAAGGAATTCCCTGGAATGTTTGTCTGTACTCAATACGGGCCGTACTGGCCAGTACGGCCGTCTTGGCCCACAGGGGTGTTAAAATAAAAAAGTGGGGTGTCCAAATAAAAGAGCCCTAATTTAATTTGAAATAATTATCGATACATGACACATTATAATTAAAAATAGTTTAACTGATAATTCCTATTTTTATGTTAAATTAAAATAACTTGATTTATACAATATTAGATATATTGACTTTAGATATTAAGACACACTTAAGTTTAAGGTATTATGTTACTATATAATATACAATACATGTATAATATATATTAAAAATTTTAAAAATGTCAACTCCTACATATACATATACATTTTCTATGCTGCAGAACGATAATAAAAATATTCACATTTTTATTTTATTACGGGATAATAAACTATTTTTTTAATATATATATTTAATTTTATTTGTAACACTCAAAAATTTTATCTTAAGGATTTTTTTTAGTTTTTTAAGGATTTTATATCAGGGTGAAAAAAAAAACTTTAACATCACTTTTGGACAAAAGTGATGAAAAGATGAAGTTGAATGAGGATATGAAAGAAAAAGACAAACTCCATGAAGTTGAATGAGGATATTAAGTAAATCACAATGTACATATGTAAAAATTTTTACAATAACATCTAACATTTATAAATTATAATATGTATTAACCAAGGTCATATAATCAATTTAGATTAACATTTTACGATTAACAAATCACATGAACTTGACATGTTAAATTAGGAATTACACTGTCACACCAAACTAGTATATACAAACAACAATTTTAAATAAAGAGCTGAAGTTGGATCATTCTGACTTGTTAAATATTGATTTCTGGTTAGTACGTAGTTGCATGAGAGAGGGTTTTCCATTGTATGAAGCATTAGAAAGGACATGTACATACCAATGGGCTTCTAGCTAAGGGTGTGCTCGGTTCGATTCGGTTCGGTTCGGTTTTTGGCTAAAATCGAAACCGTCATAGTCGATTTTTAGTTATTAGGAACCATTCGGTTTTCGGTTTTTTCGTTTTTTTTTGTTTTTGCTTTTTTTGTTCTCTCACACACAATATTGAAAATGGAAAGATGTTTAACAATAACTAATCCACATATTAATTGATCGAACACCAACTAATCAAAATAAAACTAAATAATTGTCATCATATTCTTACATATAAAAAAAATCAAAAGTAAATAATTAAATATGCAATAACTCCGGTCTTCATCTTTTAAAATGATAGTATTCATCTAATCCAAATTTCTATCATCTTTAATGGTAGACTATTTGTGTGTTTTATCCCATTAAATAGGTATAAAAATAGCAACATATATATATATATATATATATTAATTTTTAAAAAAGATTACATATCGGTTCGGTTTTTTCGGTTTTTAGAATATGAAAAACCGAAACCGAACTGAATAATTTCAGTTTCGGTTTCCTTCGGCTAATCGTTCGGTTCGGTTTTTTCGGTTAATTCGGTTCCGGTTCGGTTATTTCGGTTTTTTGCTCAGCCCTACTTCTAGTTCTAGCCTAGTGGTAACTTCTTGACTTCTCTTATTTAGAGGTCTTGGGTTTGAGTCTCACCTAGAGCAAATATTGCTCTGGGTTGAACCAGGGGTTTTCCTAGTTGTAGGTTTCCTATTGGACGGGTGAGTCAGGTCACCACGCTCTGTTATTCAGACGGAAGGGTGATCTATTTGTCAGGGTGATCACGGGTGACCGGGCATTTGCTGTTAAAAAAAAAGTACATGTATATATTAATTGATCTCCTTTATGCAACAACGACATCCATTTAATTTGAGCTTTGACTATCAGGTATGCCCCTTGACTCACTCACTCCACATATGCGCCACGTAGGCACTCACCACAACCACTCACTCCACCATTTTGGTGGAAATGCCCCATTACCCACTCACTCCACATCATCTCCACTTATATATATACATGTGTGTGTGTCTGTGTGAGAGAGAGAGAGGAAGATACCATTCACGCCGTTGCCCCACTCACGCCCCCCCACTCACGCCCCAAGGGGGCGGTGTGCCACGCCCTCTCACGCCCTACCCACGCCCACTCAAGGGGCATACCCACCGGTAACTACATGCAATCTTTTAATAACATGGATCATCCGCTTAGGATATCTTATTATATTTTACCAAAGAAACCTTACAAATGTTCAATCTTTTGAAAATTGAAAGTAGAAATGTTCTATCTTTTGAAAATAAAAAGTCTACCAATATAGTATTGAGCTGTCCTCCATGTTACCTCTCATGACTCCTTACACCCCAACCACCTATATGGTTCAAGAGCTTATGTATTATTTAATTCCAATAACAAATAGAGAGCCAAAATTATTATTTTTTAACGGCGACGATCCTACATATCATGTATGTTGTCTTAACAGGGTCCATCGGACAGAGGTAAGACGCGGGCATACCAGATGCATGGGAACCCCCTAGAATGGGTAAACCCTCGTCCTTCTGGAATGGGTAAGCCCTCGTCCCCTGTTGGTCCAGAACTCGAGATTAAGCTCAAGATTCTTTTTCTCATCTAGATGTCATTTAAATCACCCCTGGTAGGACTCAAACCCATGACCTCTCGGTCACATAATGAAACCCTAACCAATAAGCTAAATTCGCATGACGTCAAAATTAAATGAATTGCGAATCTAAAAATATTGCTGAATACTTTTTTATTTAAATAATAGAAGAATCTAAAAAGAAAATGACACTAACCTACTTTTTTCTGTATTTTTTATTTTATTATGTAACGAAATTATAATGTTTTACCTGTTTATGTAATAAAGTTATTAATATTATACATCTATATATAATAATGTATTATTAACACGTTAAAAAATATGAAATAGAAATATTCAATTTTACTTGCTTCAACCTGAACTGTTACTCAATACGCTTGCATATACTGACACCTCTAATTATCTAGCATCGTTTGGCATGTGAAACAAATCTAATGAAATTATTGTACATATATAATCATACTAGGTTATTCCGTATGTTACACGGATTGAATATAAAATATTAAATAATTACTAATGAAAATGTAAAAGTTGTGAAACAATATATGATATAAAATGATTAATTTATGTATTAATAATTACTTGAAATAACAAAACAATAATTTTTTAATAACAATAGGATACTTCTTGATTTGTAATAATTGTGATTTTTAAACTAACTAATGACTTAGGGGTGAGCAAAAAACCGAATTAACCGAACCGGAACCGAATTAACAGAAAAAACCTAACCTAAAAAACCGAACCGAATGAATAACCGGGAAAAACCGAACCGAAAAAACCGAAACCGAAATTTGCGGTTCGGTTTCGGTTTTCCATATTATAAAAACCGAAAAAACCGAACCGATATTTAATATTTTTAAAAATTAATATATATATATATATATGTTGCTATTTTCATACTTATTTAAAGGGAAAAAACACACAAAAAGTTTACTAGTTGGAGATGATAAAGATTTAGATTAGATAAAATTTACCATTTTAAAAGGTAAAGATCGGAATTATTACATATTTAGTTATTTATTTTTATTTTTTTTAAATGTAAGAACATGATGATAATTATTTAGTTTAATTTTAATTAGCTAGTGTTCGATCAATTAATTTATTAATTATTAATTGCTAAACATGTTTGCATTTTCAATGTCAGGCGTAAGAGAGAACAAAAAAACAAAAAAAGTAAAAAAACCGAAAAAACCGAAAACCGAATCAAAACCGACAAAAAAAACCGAAAACCAAACGGTTTGTAATAATTAAAAACCGACTAAGCCGGTTTCGGTTTCGGTTTTAGCCAAAAACCGAACCGAACCATGCATACCCCTAACTAATGTTAAAAAATTAATTAGTTAGTTTATTTTCAAAAATTAACTATTTCAAATTAAGATAATAAGTAGTATTTTTTTAGTTATTAAAGTTAAAGAACCTAATTTAAAATTATCGTTAAACACACAAAGATAAAAAATGTAACTTATATGATCATTTTTATAACTTTGATATATATTTCATTTTGTTTGAAAAAATTTGTATTTAATAAAACTTTTATTTTATCAAAATAACAATTTGAAATGTTTCCTATTTTTCTAAAAATCTGATTTTTAGGAAAAAAAATACTTTTTTAAAAAATATGTTCTCTAATAAAATGAATTGATTTTGAATATACTGAAAAACTATTATAAAAGATAAATAATATCATAATTTATTGTTATAATTATTTAATGAAAGAGATAATGTAAATCTATATCTATATCTATATCTATACTATATAATAAATAAAAGTTTTTGTAGGACACGTGTCAGCATTATAGACCACCTAACAATTAGTTTTCCTTCTTATCTCTCTTATTAATTGTTTGTAAACCATTTTTTGTTATGTTTTGATTTTTTTTATTATTTCTCTTCTATTAAATAATAATAATTTTATTCAATTTAACAGATAATACGATTACATCATAAGTCATATTATTTAACTTTTATAAAAATGTCTTTGAAAGAATGTAATAGATTAAAATAAATAATTTTAAAATTTATTTACTTAATCTGTGTAATACACAGGTTTTTACCTAGTTTATTTAATAAGAGAAATACTTAAATGAGAGCATAAAAAATTGATAAGTGGCATTATGGCCTTAAAAATGTGACAAGTGACAAATGAAGATGTTTGTTTATTATAATAGTAAGATAAGATAAGATAAGGTATAATTAGTATTTCACCATCAACAAGATTGTTTAAAGGCTTAATTACAAGACAAATAAATAAAAACGAATTTGTTTGCATAAGAAACAAATTAGAGAGATGAATAATCCAAGATCTATATTTTTACGAGTTTAATTTTAAAAAACTAGATTAATAAACTCCTATATTACACGAGTTAAATACATGTAATATTTTAAATATACATACACAAACACACATATATATAGGGGATGATTCAATTGTTAACTATTCCTTATTGCGATAACCCATTAACTTTGACCAAATCAACCCAAATTTTTGGTTTTTTTATGGTTTTTGTTATACATAAATAGGGGGTTTCTTTTTTTTTTGTTTTTGTTAATTCATCACCGTTTAGAATTTAAAACAAGTGTAAGTTGGCGTTACACTGTGTGTGTATATATATATGTATATAGGAATGATCAATTGTTAACTCTTTCTTATTGCGTAAACAGAATAACTACATCTTATTACTTTGGGCTCACATTAAAGTAAATCTAAAGGTGTAAGTTTTTTTAATTAATGTATGTAGCGCTTACATTAATAAAAAAAGAAGAAGAAACCTACAACTTTAAATTTACTTTAATATGGGCTACAAAGTAATAAGATGTAGTTATTCGGTTAACGCAATAAACATGTTTGTAACATTATTTGGAAAATTTTTATAAAACAAGAGGACGCTATATAACTTTATGAGGAGAAAGGGTTGCCTCTGTATTTAAATTAACAAGTCAACAATCACAACATGCATAACTTTGTTAGAAATTTCGAAGTAGAAAGTTCAAATGATAGTCGCAAAACAATTGCAAATCTTTAACTACCATTTAAAGTTTCTCTCCATAAGATATATAATTTAGTTTTTAATCAATAATTTTCGTTCGTTAATTTAATTATAATAATAATAATCTCAGTTTATATCGATTGATGGTAACATGCTGGTATAATGAAGAATGAGACCGGCATCGATAAAAAACAACTGTATCATTATATGATTGTTTTTTATCTATGTTTTAGTCTCTTTAACCAAAACGTTGTAGTTTAATACGTGTCTTTTTATACTTAACCATGCTACTAACACTGACGCATAACGTGTAATGATTTTCGTATGCACGAATCGTGTTCTGTCACTTTTAACTTTTCTTTATATATTTTATTGTTAAATTACTTTTTTTTTAAATTCTTATACTCCAACATACCGAATATAATAGTATTCTCTCTCTACAATTGACATACTTGATCCATTGTGACGTCATATATATATATATATATTTTTCTAATCATACCGCTAAGACATAATGCATGAGTTTTAGTCATACCATCTCGCATCTTTATAGTCGATTCATCACCACTTCAATTCATATAGTTTTTACATCATATCGGCTTGTCGCAATGCGTGTGTCACTTTTCTATTCAGTGTGTGTGTATATATATATATATATATATAATTCTAATTTTATATATTAACTTAATCGATTAGAAACTCCTGGATGTATATTGTATTTTGTGTGGGCTATGGCAATGATGTTTTTTTGTCATTTTATTTTATAAGTTATATTATTTTATATTTATATTTATATTTATATTAATATTTATATTTTTCATTAAAAATATAATTAAATAATCTTTTTTACATTTTATTTTATAACCTAAAATCTAAATGTTGTCATGAGACTCTGAAAATCAATCACATGTTTAAGTTATAAAAACAAAATCTTATAAAACCATAAAATAAATTTGTTATATTAAACTAACTGTGCATGTAATTAAATAATAAGGGTTGTGTTATTCTTACACCCCATTTTTTTTTAAAAAAAAACCCTGAGACGGCCAGTACTGTCGAGTACGGCCCGTCTCAGTACTCGGTCAAACGTTCTCTCTGACAACCTATGACAATGATTGGGAGCAAGACTGACCGTACTGGTCAGTACGGCCCGTCTCATTCATCGTACAGACATTCTCTGAAACATAAGACAATGATTTGAATCAATGCGGGCCGTATTGACCTGTACTGGTCGTCTTGCCAAGACGGCCTAGTTTTGGCATGGTTTGAATCAAGACGGCCAGTACTGCCCTGTACGGACCGTATAGAGTTACTCAACACCGATTGAGACCCAAATTGGCTTGTAAAATATAAGTCAAGACCAAGACGAGCCATACTGACTTGTACGGCCCGTCTCACAGAATCTTCACTGAATCCAAGACGTTCCTCTAGAATGTTTGTCTGTACCCTATACAAGCTGTACTGACCAGTACGGACCGTATAAGTTCGCTGGGGTGTTAAAATAAAAAATTTGGATGTGCAAATAAAATCTCACAATAATAATCTTTAATTTATTTTTTTAATACGTGGATTTTTGTCACACGTCTTTTTCCGTGTTCATGTCTTATATTTCGACTGTTGACAGTCATCCCCCCCACGACTCAAAACTGTTTGCTTCATATTCCAAGTTGGTTCGTTTCTTCCATTAAAGTGCTCTGATACCTTCATCATCAAGTCACCTAAATTCAACTGATCACCAACAACAATTGATTCTATCATAAATTTTCAATCGATCAATCACTTTAATCTTCAATTTCTATCTCAATTTGCTGAAAAGTTGTTTTAAAATGGCGATAGATCTCTGCTCTGATAACTCCAGTGGAATCACGTCTAGTCCTCGGATTTCGTTCTCGTATGATCTCTCTCAATCCGACACTGTTCCGGTGGAGCAGCTTCTCCGGTCAATTTCATCGTCTAGCGTCGATTTCAATTTCTGCGTTCAGGAAAACTCCGGTGGGACAGCTTCTATGGCGGACGAGCTTTTCTCCGACGGTAAAATCCTCCCGACGCAAGTGAAATCCAAAAGCGAAGCATATAAACGTTCGCCGGTGACGCCTCTACCGCGTCGGAAAACGGAAAACTTAAAGCCGCCGGCGCTGTCTCCGCCGGAAGACGATGAGTTGAAACATCAAAGTTCGAAGTCGTTTTGGGGGTTTAAGAGGAGCAGCAGTTGCGGTAATGGATACGCCCGGAGTTTATGTCCGATTACTCTGTTATCTCGAAGCCATTCAACCGGATCTTCAACTAGTTCGAAACGGTCATCGTCATCATCGTCTTCAAAAGAGGCGTTTAATCAGAAACACCATAGAAGTTTCCAGAAACCCTCAGTTTCTCAGAAACCTCCATTGAGAAAAAGCGGTTACGGGTACGGAAACAGTACTGCAACCACTACCAACAATGGGATTCGGGTCAACCCGGTTCTGAATTTGGGAGGATTTGGATCTTTGTTTTCTAGTAACATCAAGAACAAAAACAAGAAGTGATGTTAGAGATTAGAAACTTTTGGATTATTGATTTGATTTGATGTTAATTAATTAATGTTGGAACAAAACAAAGGAATTAGGATTAGGTTTTGTGGTGGGGTTGATGAAGATAATTGATGGCACATGCTATTCAGGGTTTTGCAAAATAACAGGTAAGATCACTTTCATGGGTTTGTTGTGTTTCATTTTCCTTTACTTTTAGGTAAACCTTTTCATCATTTTACAAATCCAAGATTATATTATGAAATTTTAGGATTTGTGTATTTGTGAATGCTAATTGTATTTGGTGTTGTTTGTAATAATCATTTTTAATGGCTTTTTACGACGACATCTTAGACGGATTTCAACCGTCTTTTTGGATTTGACACTTTGAAGATAAACTGGCCTTGGCTTAGCATATATCCGTAAGCCTGGATTCGAATTCACGACCTCTTATAAAGAAGTAAAGACGGTAATTGTCAAACATTGGTTTCTAAAACCCTTGTATTTTCTAATGTGGATGTAATGATGTTGGGGTTTCTAAAACTCTACAAGTCATACAATGAATGAAATGTCAAATGTGTAAAACCTAACTTTTAAAAGAATTTTATTAAAACACACGTGAAAATATGGTCCTGAATTTGAAAAATTTTCAATAAGTGCCCTTACAAAATTATTTCCCTACCTAAAACTTGTTCAAAATCTATTATATTATAAATATAAAACCTACTACTTCTTATACGTTAAGTTTTATCACAATTGTATCATTCTATGATACTATCACACATCAAAGGCCCCTCACAAACTATTTACAAAAGTTAAAACATGTTGAAATCATTTACCAACGTTAGCATAAAGTTTAGTTTATGTCAAAACTTGTAATTAAATGATTTGCAATAGATTTGTTTGTGTGATTTGATATCATCCAACTCTTCATTGTAATAGAGCTTTACCTACAATTATATTCAATAATTGAATAGCAAAAAACTAGAGCGGGCAAAATTGTGATCTGTTAAGACACGATTAGACATGTTTAACAAAAGAAATTAGTATTTGATTTTATACTTTTATAAAAATAATAAAAATTAAGAGGATAGATTTCATCATTTTTTTACGGTATAAAATATAGAACTGTCATGCTTAAATCATTAAACCTAGTGTTAAACAAGTCGTTTTTATGTTTTATATTTGCATTAATCGCGTCGTATGAAACATGTTAAACTCGTTAAGACCCGTTTTACCGGCCTACAAAAAACTAAGAAATTTGAAACGATTAATAGTGTGTGTGTATGCCTATCAAATTCCTTAGATTCTAAGATTTCAAGATCACATTACCAATACCTTCTTAAGCATAACAACAATTACACCAGCAATTTAATGATTAAATACTTTGACTACCACTTTACACTATAAATGAAAATTTAAGATTATATACCACTCTTATTAGGAATTAGGATATGTCATCCATTAACCATCATCATGTTAGATATTTACATCCCACCATAATTAGAAATTTCATATCTCGTTATCTCATGATTAGGATTTATATCCCTTCATGACTTCACCTACCATAAGGAGGGCTAGGCCACCATGACTAAAGAGTGATCATCAAAATTTTACTATAACAAGGTTGTAACCTCAATGACCAAGTGTATTCAAAATGTACAACCACCATTAAAACTACCAATCCATAAATCTACATTATATATATATATTTTTTTTTGAACGGCAGAAATAGTATTAAAACTAGCAAGCAGCTAGCAACAACATACACCAAAAAAGGAAAAAACCCCAACAAATACAGACACCATACAATCACAAACTAACCCACACAACTAAAACTTAAAGACCTCCAATCCTCCCAATTCACCATTTCCTTGGTAGCCCTGTTTTTAATCCACAAGAAAGATAACATCTTTACATCTTCAACCAGAAAATTCATACATGGCTGCACATGATTAAACACCAATTGGTTCCTTAATCTCCAAATACACCAACACCCAGTTAAGATTATAGCATGAATTACCCGCTTTTTGGATTCGCCAACAGGAAGAGACTTGTACAAAGTGAAATACTAATAAATAAAAATAATTGTGGACACTTGTCATCTTTCTATGCCATCTAAATTTTGTTTTTCTCGCTTCTCTCTCTTCATTAATTATCTATATTTATTATTTAATTAGAAATAATAATCAATATATTATTAATTAATTGTATAAAGATGAAATTATTTATGAAGCTTTTAAATAAACATATATTTTTATTTAACAACTTATTTTTAATTCTTCAAGTATATTCATATTCAAATTATATTTATTAAAATATTTGAAAATAAAGATTAACGATACTAATTGTTTTTATGAGTGATTTTAAAATATTTGAAAATTTTAATATGAATGAATGATTTGAATGATAAAAATATACTATGTTGAAATAATAAAAAGTAAGTAATTTGGAAAAAAAAAAGTTATATGTATTAATATAACTTTAAGTCAAGTTAATTTCAGTGTGCTAAAGAAGAATAAGCATACTTTAATTAAATTTAAGTTTATATTATATTTTATTCAACTTTTGTAAAATTTGAGTTTAGTTAAATTATGTAATATACAGACTTTTTAGTCATATAAGTGTTTCTTAACAGATATGTATATGTAATTTTTTTTTGCAGCCCGTGTAATATACGGGATTCTAACCTAGTATATATATATATATATATATATATATATATATATATATATATATATATATATATATATATAAAAGACATCACATAAGATAAATCCATCTAACTTTGCTACATTACATGAGTGTTTGATTCGAACACTTAAATTGACTTTTGACTTGAAGATGATCCCACTTGATTGTCATCTTGCTTCAAACCTTGATTCCCTCTTAATTTCTTTACAGACAAATATATATAGAGGATGGAATAAAATATAACTCATATTATTTACACAACTAAATAACTCATTTCAACTAATAAAAATTTCACTTATACACCATTTTAGAAAAATTTAAAGAGTATTTTAGGCATTTGACCTAATAAAAAAATCAGGTTTAATAAGAGAGTGATAGATTCCCTTCATTTTCTTATTTTTCAAGTCAAAGATTCTCCATTGATTTCTATAAATTTATAATTTTTTTATATTATATTATTTATTTATAAAATCTACACAATTAAGCTCGTCATAATTTTCTCTTTAATTTTATTATAGTCATGCTAATTTTTATTTCCAAAACAATCATAATTACATCAATGTAACAATGATTATCATTGCTACACGAATTTTCCCCCTTTTCAAAAAAACTGTTATCTTTAAAAAAAACTTCCCTCTCATCTTGAATATAAACTATAATGTTATTTTTTTATAAAAATTAAACCATTAAATAAATTTACGTCACCATACTTTGTTCTTTGGCCAGAAAGGTGTTATATTTGTTATGATGATCCCTGGTGATCGGACGTTTAATGTTCAAAATAAAAATCTATGGTCATTATTATGTAAAGATGGTTAGTTCTACAATTAGGAAAACCACTTGACTCAACCCAGAGCCATATCTACTCTAGGCATCAATTCAAGTCCTCTTATAAAAGAAGTTAAAGGTCTACCAATAGACTATAAACCTTTAGCTAATAATGATCATAGATGCAATGCAATGTTTTAAGCTCATATTAAATGAAACAATAAAAGTTCAAAATCCTAGTGTGACTTAAAGTAAACCCAATTTCGTTCTTCAAATATCCTAGTTGGTGACCCGCCTTCAACAATACAACAATTAAGTTTTTTTTTTTTTATTTGATATTTTTTGAAGTTCACTCCTTCTTTGTGGCTTATTCTTGGTTCCTTTATGCATTTTATTTTAATATTATTTTTTTTATTCTGATACCAAAATCATCTTTTTGTAAATTTTATGAAATAACCATTATAGATTAATAGTTTTTATTTATTGTTTAGAACCATCCATAAGATTAATTTTTATCACCCATCCTTATATTAACTATTAACTTTGAGTTTACACTTTCTATTTAATGAATATGTAATAAAAATTTTGAGATGTTACAGCATGCGACATGGTCTTCACGAAGTAACCTTTGGTTGTAGTATATCCTATACAATATTAAGGCTAGCGGTTTTCTAGTAGGTTTCTCATGAAGACGCCTTTCGCTCGTTTAAGCCTAACATTTTAATAAAAATTTTGAATTTTAAAAAATATCTAACAAACATATAGTTAATTTTGTTAGCTAGTTTATGGTTATAACAATTAACAAAGTTTTCTAACATATAAATATATTGAAAAACAAACATGCTAGTGACTTTTTGGTACATCAAACTATTATATGTTGAGCTACTAGTGAGTGATTTTGAAACTGGATCGTGTCAGCCATTAGACTAGCAACCAGCTACATAAATGAACCAGTTAAGCTTTTTGAAGCAGCAAGGTAGCGGTCCAACAGATTAACAAGACCAAGTAACTAGAATGAACCATAAAATATTTGTGTTTTTCTTTTTAATATCTTATTTGTTTATTTATTCAAACTAGTCATGTATGTATATTTAATTTTTAAATTTCTTTATAGTTTCATTAATTTTTAAAACCTCTCCTACAATAAATCCTTTAAGACCATCGGTTTTATGATCCCAACAATAAATACATTACTAGTTTACTAATCATTGGTTGAAATTTGAAAAAGTTGAGGGTGATATTTGATTACGACCTTACAATACTCTTTCTTAACGCAAAAACCATTTTCAAGATCAACCGACAGAAATTCAACCGGTTGAAATTTAAACCCAAATTTATTCCTTTTTTATTTTATATGTTTATTGTGTAAGACTAAATAATTAAATGTGGCCCTCATGATTATTTAATTAAATAAGATCAATTACCTAAAGATCCCTAACAGATAGATAATTATTTGATGAACGTAATTATCCTTATTTATCCTAATTAGGGGTTCCCCTTGGGTGTATATAAATATGAGACTTATGGTTCCTAATAGAGGTTACTCACTCTTAACATCATAAACGAATCCTCCTAAACCTAAGAGAATTCGTGAGCCTCCATAACCGAGCCTTCTCGTCTTACTCCATCCTCACTATATACCCTAAACGGGAACCGATCGGATCTTCATCTCAAGCATCATGTCTGGAATCAATAGTGCATTCACTGGATTCACATGTTTCATCTAATCTCTATTTCATTATTGATTTCATGTTCGTCTCTAAATCTGAATCAAATGAATCGATCCAATATATTGAAGATTCATTGCTCCAACTCCTGATTTGGGGTTTTTAAAATGTTAGACCAATCAATTTGCAAACAAGTCTTTTGCATTTCTAATGATAGAAGTCAAATGTATTTTATATTTATTAAATAATTTTTCACCAACTTTTAAATTTTTTTATCATATGAAAACTAGTTGGTTAAACGTACCCTCAATTTACAGAAAGTTCCGTAATTTACGAGAGAGATTTCTTTCTAATGGAGAGGGTCGTCAAGAGTTGTACTTTTAACACCATCATATAAAAATTAGGGACTGGTTTTTCTAACATTTTTTTTTATTTTAATACTATATCTTATATGTTAGGTATAAGCTTGTACGAAACATATAGTTCTATTTGACACATACTGATTCGATAATAATTTGCCATACAAGGCATATGAGCCTACATGAGGCCAAACCATTAATGCTAAGAAATTATGATAAATAATAATGGACCTCTATGAATCTATACGGGACGAATAAAGGTTGTGGAGTTTGAAAATTAACTGTGAGAATAACATGACCAAAGAAAAACACAAGTTTTAAACGAAACTTTATTCTATAACATTCCGTATGAGCAGAGCTGGCCCGAAGCAAGGGCAAATCGGGTCATCGCCCCAGACCTAGTTTTTTGAGGGACTCAAAAAAATTTTAAATATATATATTTTATATAAAAAAATGTGTACCCATAAAGGTTAAATTAGTCTAATATCCAAGCTAAAAAATTAAGCATATCGCTATAATATTTCCAAAATCAAATGTAGACTCATTTACTTTAGTAAGTAATATATTCTGCCTACGACCCAATGTCTCAAGAAAAGACTTAGCGGACTGTTAATAATAATTATCAAGAACAAAATCATAGAGAATATAAACCGCGAAGAGGTAATCAAAGAACTTGCTATCTAGAATGCTAGGTGAGTTTCACGAATCATGTGTTAACTATTTTAGTATGTCATTATTATAATATGATTTTCTTATGTTTATTTTTATAACGTTAATCGTCGGTTAAAAAAAGAGTTCGTATTGATAACTCATTTAAACATAAGGACATTTTTTTCTTCTCTATCTGAACACCTAAATTCTCATAACCGACTCTAAGTTAGGGTTTTTCACAGTGTTGTCAGAACCGGGGGGTCAACCTTCCCAAAAACCACATGTGAACCGCCCTCAAGGAATCGGCCGGTTGAGCCGGTTCACAGGATGGACCGGGAACTAGTTCACTGGTCGGACCGGATTTCAATTTTTTTTAAAACTAAAATACAAAGAATTAAACATTAAAATCAAACCTTATATTTTTTAACATGATTATATTTGTTTGAACATTAATTATGTTTGTTTAAATGTATTTATAATTTTATAATTTTTTTGGAATTTTTTATATATTTATTATGTCATCCTGTTATTGAATCCGGTCCAATCGGTTCGATCAATGGCTAGTAAAACGTCCAATTTGACGTCCGATCCGATTATGAAAATATTGGTTTTCCAACATTTTGCCTAAATAACCGAACTTTTTTTTTCTTCTTCCGGAACAGCAGTTAAAAGTAATCTTTTGAAGATAAAAAGACATTTTAATCAAGTACACTTTGCTTTTGCTTTCTTGATTTGGTTCAAATATTATTTTTTATTCAAATGTTTCGAAATCATGTTTTTTTCTCTTTGGGGATATAACATCATTAATTTTAGCGGTGAAAAAATAAAGCAAGGTATTCGAGTTCTTCATTAGTGTTTAAAAAATCAAATACTTTAAAAAATAAAACCAAATGGCATCTTTAAACGAAAAAAACCGGTTCAAATATAAATCCTGTTTTCAATTTAGTTTATCTGTTTCATTTATCTTTTTTATTTCGTTTGTACTTTTTATTCAGTTAATTTTTTTAACGGCTAATTTTTGAATTACTGACAGATTAATGAAATATCATCAATTCATCATGCTACCAATAGTAACACCCAATCATATCCACCATTAAGTTACCAATTCTTGAGAAAACCCAATATCTTGAGAAAACTCATTATGGGATTCGAACCCAAGACCATTTGATTCCGAGCCTTGTAACATTTACAATAAACCCTTAGTTAATTATTTGCAACAACTTATTAACTATCATATAATAGTTAATTTAAAAATCAAATAAATAAGATCGTGTTACATGTCATTATCATTTTTTTAATATGAAAAGGCATTTATATATAACTATAAAATTTGAACTAAAATAGTTCAATTTAATAATGAACCTAGTTGATAGCTTTTACATACGACATTATTTTTTGAAAAAGTAAGTTATTGGAGGGTATTTTAGTGGTGACTACTTTTGTCTACTTTTTATCAATTTTTCTTCACATTCTTTAAACGTTCATAACTTTTACATGCGACATTATTTTTTGAAAAAGTAAGTTACAGTTTTGGCCACTGTTGTTTTAATATTCTAATTATTTCAACATAAAATAAAATCTTTAACAATACAACTCCTTTGGTTTAAACAAACCAATGGTTTAGACCCACAAACCTAACTTTTCTAACAAAAGATCTAACGTCGGGTATAACATTTTAAAGTCCAAATGACAAAGTTAAGCTACATTATTAATTCAAGTATTAGTCAATCATAGTTTGTTTTTCTTCTGGATTCCTAATTTTCATTTCGTAGACTCATGTGATCAAGAAATTGAATATTTTGAATAAATCTTGAGTAAAAGCATTTGATACAAGATGAGCCAAAAATCAAACATGTAGTAGCAAATAGCAATGACCTTGAATTAACACATGGGGCCAAGATCAATCACAAGTTGGGAGACGAAATGACTAATGAGAGACAAAAAAGATGCCGTGATGATAATATTATTAGCATATAATAGAAGATAGATAGCACACTTTCATTACAATACAATACAATGTGTGTGGTGTATATATGTGTGTAATAACCTATCAAAATCAAGCCAAATCTTTGTTTTTTTAACATCATTGTAAACACATTTAAAACATTTTCTTATTTTATGAGTTGGCGTAAATTAATCACCATTTGAGAGTTAACATCGTTGTAGGTTTTGGGTCAAAAACCCTTAGAGTGCTGTAAGTTAAAACGATGTTAACCCAAATAACTCCTCCAAAATGAAGCCGGATCTTGGATTTTTTTAACATCATTGTAACATAGTTACAACATTTTTTTGTTTTATGAGATTGCGTAAATTCATCACCGGGATAAGATGGATACAAGACTTTGGCTATCACTTACTTCATGGCAACAAGGCTTAAGAAAAACCTTGAAAACCAAAATCCCTTTTTCTTGAAATTCTTGAAACAAGTTTCATAACAAAATTCTAACACATATATTAGAATGAATCAAGTCATAATATACATAAACTATGTCATGATTGAAAAAATCGCTGATCGCTAGTCGGTTGGCGAGGTAGGGACTAGAGATTAATCGGGATTAATCGGATTGGAATTTTATATGTAATTTTCAAAATTATATACATATATACAATTTTTTTATATACAATTTTTTAAATACCTACATATTTTAACCAACTAATTCATGATTTATAGGGTAATAAATACCTACTTCAAATTTTGTTCCTTTTAAAAAACAAAAAAGAATAAAAATGCCCATAAATAATAAAACTTTCAATTTTCTACCTTCTAAAAACCCAAAAAAATATAAAAGCCCATAAATAAAAAACCCAGCATAGCCCATAAGCTTTTTAATTCATCTCCCGATCTTTGTTCGTTCTTCACTTCTTCGTCCCGTACTCCCGTTCCCGGTTAGGTCAAACACAGGAAATCCACAATCGGCACACATCCATGTCGTTCTCAGCGATGATGATGGCACACAATCGTGACCATTGTGTGTAGCGATTGTGAGCAGCTGGGGCGACTCGACGATTGTGATGCTCGATTGTGTGCAAGTGAGTTTTCTTATTGTGTGGTCGATCGTTGTTAGTCTGCGTGATTTTGGAGTCTGGATCGTTGAAAACCTCAATTTTGTTGTGCTTGGACCGAATTTTTTACATTAAAACCGATTAATTCGATCACCGACTAGATCCGATTAGGCCGACTAGGTCCGATTTTGACCGACTAGGACTGACTACCGATTAATGGAGCGACTAGGCTAAAATTAATCGGCTAAGGGCCGATTACCGATTAATCGGCCGCCTAATCGCTATTTTTACAACACTGAACTATGTTATTAATATCATCATAATTAATATAAAAAGATTTGCAAAAAAAAATTCCTTATAAAAGAGCAAGTATACATAAAATAACAAACCATAATTTTCTTATAGCAACATGATCGAAAACTACACCCAAGTTTATTTCTTCATAATAAGTATAACTCATTCAATTTTCATCCACATTGAATGAGTCTCTTGCCAAAATTTAATTTATTGTGTGATATTTCATTCTCAGTTGGTCTCACTTGATTTGACAAAGATTTCAACTGCCATCGAGTCGATACAAGATATGTAATGTGATGTTTTGGCATATTGTTTTTGAAAAGTCATAATTCATTTAATTTTTCTTCAAATGACTTGATTCTTATGTTAAAAGTTAGCTTTACATTTACTCTTTTAAAAACGAGTGACCTCACTCAATTTCATGAGGGTTTCTAACTTCAAATTGTCCAACAAGTTAGGTGAACAAGCAAATACAATTATTGTGTGTTGTGAATTTGTGCTAATCATTCAAGGGCTTTAACATACTCAATAAATTATAAAATAAATACCCAAAAATATTATTATTTGTAAATAATTGGTGTGAGACATACTCTTGTAAAATAAATTATTTAATAAGTACAAAACTTAACACAAAATAATACAAAAATTTGAGACAATTTCAAGCGAGGATTCAAGGTCTTGTTTTTTGACAAAAGTAGTTTTTACAATGCAAAATGGACAGTACACCATATAACTTGACAAATAAGTATAATTAATTTTGTGTGTTTCAAACAAAATCCACATGGTTGAACAATGACAACAAACAAAAAACAAAGTCAAGAGACTAGAAGTCTTGACCAAATTTATCCATTAAACAATGTGATGATAATTATTTGTAGTGTTTTTTTTTTAGTTGAGACTATTTGATGTCAACTTTAAACAATCAATGGACACTCATTCACTATTGGATGAGTTTTGTAGCCTCATTTACTATTTTATAAATCAATAGGAGATGGAAAATATCCTTGCAAATGTTACAATTTTTATATGTTACATGTGTCTTGTAATGGTTATTTTAATTTGTTAATACTTATGAAAAGACTAATTATTTGACTCAACTGTAACTCTTAAGTCTCGACATGTATTGGATAATACAATTCGAGTTTTACAATCCTTATTTAGGGTTTGGTTGCTCCAACTAACGCCTTTTTTTGGCAACTAGGTTGATATACTCCGTGTAACATTAAGTTGCAATTAACAAGTGCTAGATGTATTTGTTAGGGTTGACAAGTGACATGTTTGGTTGTGACCCCATGTGGCCATGTTTATTTAATATAATATAACTTTTATTTCATGGTACACTTGGTGATACAACGACACATATTATATGTAATTTATCGACTCAAGAACTTACAAGCTCACTAACAACTACTAGAAAATACCATGTTTCCTACCAAAATTTGCGACGCAATTGGGACACATTTTCGACGAAAAAATCAACTCTAATTTTGTGAAAAACTTCCAACGAAAAAGTAACGAAAGCAAAAAAAACTAATTTTCGTCATAAAAGGGTCGCAAATATGTGACGTATTTCCGACACAACAATTTTGAATTCAATTAACAACAGTTTGTGTCGCAAATATGTCACAAAAACGTAATCACCATAATAATCCAAATAAAAAACGCATAAAAAAATAAACTCCAAAGTTTCCGACACATTTACGACGCAATGGTATCTTTCAAAATTCAAACCTTAAATAATTTCATAACAATATGTGTAGCAAATGCGTCGATAATAATACTAAAATTTCCAACACATTTGCGACGCAATTATATGTTTTAAAAATCAAATAATTTGTTAACTAATTGAGACAATAATAATACGATAGAAAAGGTATAAAAAGAAAAACACTAAAGTTTCTGACAAATTTGCGAAACAAATCTATTTTTCAAACATAAATAATTTGTAAAATTTTTTGTGTCGAAAATGTGTCGGTATATCTGACGCATTTCTGAAAAAACTTGTTTTATTTATTACTGTAAATTCTTTGCGTCGTAAATGTGTCGGAATTTCCAACAAAACTTGTTAGATTTAATTTAAACTCATTGCGCCACAAATGTGTCGGAATTTCCGACGTATTTCCAACAAAGCTTGTTTCTATTTATATTTGTAAACTCTTTGCGTCGCAAATATGTCAGAATTTCCGACACATTTTCGACAAAGCTTGTTTTAGTTAAATTTGTAAACTTTTGCGTCGCAAATGTGTTGGTATTTCTGACGCATTTTTGACAAAACTTGTTGTATTTTTATTTGTAAACTATTTTCGTCGCAAATGTGTAGGAATTTCTAACACATTTTCGACAAAAACTTGTTTTACTTGAACGTGTAACCTATTGCGTCGCAAATTTGAAAGTCTAACCCATCACAATCATTCCCCCAAACATAAAACTTGACCTCCCCTTCATATTAAATCTTCCCAACTGCACGATTTGAAGGTCATCGCCTTGTTCCTGGTCTGTTTTTATAGAGAGAGATCGAGAAAAAATTGAGAGTTCCAGTCGATGATATAAAGCTAGGCTATGTTATGGTTGTTTAATGTTGGGTGATGATGACGGCTACAACACATGTTAACTCTTCATCCCATTTTAATGTCGGTATAAGGGCATGTTTGAGATTTCATTTTAAAAAGACTTATTGAATTATTGGTTTTTCAAAAAGCCAATAAGTTAATAAGTTTTTTAGCAAGCCCTAAAGGATTTTTGAGAATGATTTTTTGTAAAAGTGTAATAAGTTGTTTTTCAAAATCTAAAAACTCGAACTTTTCAAAACGACTTATGATTTATTGACATAAAATTACAAATTTACTCTCATTCTTTACCTTTTACCCAATCTACCACCCACCACCAACGTTGTCACTCACCGCGTATGTCGCCACGTTACCGCAGGAGCCACCAACTATCAGCCACCACTACCCACCGCTATCACCGCCACCCGTCATCGTAAAGTTAATTAAAATCAAATTAATGAAAGATTGCTTTCTTCATAAAGTTAATTAAAATCAAACGTATAATTATAACAAAATTAACTTGTGGTGATAATATAAATATGTTAAACTAATGCTTAATATTTCTTATACTCTTTATTTTTATTGTGACATTATTAAGTTTTCTAGGATGAAGCACACATAATTTTGTTAATTTTTCTTCAGAATAATTTTTATTAATTAAGAATTATATATTAACCAAGAGATGGGATCGGTTGAAAGAGAGAACATATATAACTAGTCTTCAAAGCAGTCCGTTCTTCTCTTCATGTTGCCAAAATGTAGTGTTCAATTACCCACACTGTCTTCTTTCTCCCCTTACATGATATTTCTTTGCCCATGATATTTGGGTGCATGGATGAAGCTCTTATTCCTTCCGGTAGTGACAATTTTTCGGTCGAAAGATTATTTTAGTTAAAAATAGTGGTTTCTTTCCCTGGTTTCAAACAATTAACATGTATTCGGGGTCCCGCAAATTTCCACCTCTTCTCTGTTTGGGTGATTTTGGGTTTTAAACATATATTTCGGTGCTAGTCAAATGATATATATATTGGGTCTATGAAAAAGGAAAAGATTTAAGGATAGGTCAAATTAGGTCATAAAAAAGGGCCGGTTCAGAATGGGCGAACAAAAAGACCGGCGTCCAAATTGATACAAACTCATCTTCACAATCAGACCTAGAGGTGGGCAAACTGGTCTTATTTTTAGAACCGGTTTCGGTTCCGAACGGTTCCGGTTCCGGTTCCAGTTCCGGTCAACAAAGTCAACAACTGGTTCCGGTTCCGCTTTTTGACCGGTTCCGGTTTTAAAGGTAAAACTGGTTCCATTTTTTCCGGTTTTGATTTCTCTGAAAATTCGGGACCGCTTGTATCCACCGGTTCGGGTACATCCGGTTCCGGTTTGGGTTCGGGTTGGTGGTTCCGGTTCCAGGTTTTTTGTCCACCTCTAATCAGACCTCATCGACACTGTCTTCAAACAAAATCAAAGTTCTTACACATCTTCAGACACCTCTTCGCCGCTGCCCCATCGCAGCCTTTATAGTTCCGTCGCTCCACGATTTCAAATCTCATCCGATTTTAATTAAATGACATTCCTACATGCGGGAATTCAAATTTCTGTTACATATTTGACTTACATTTTGGTTCTAATTGGAAGTTTTCATGGCAGTTTCGTTGATTATATGTATAATGACATTTTTGAATTGTTTACCCTTGGTAATGATTAAAACTTATAGTTTTGTTAGATTTCTGCTTCTTAGTTGATTACTTTTTACTATATTCAAATCCTGAACCGAGTCTAGCTATCCGAAGCTTAGACCCGGCCTGAAACAAAAACAAAAAGCTTTAGGGCACTCTCAGTGGTGGATTCCGGATTTTTAGTCAGTAGGGGAGGGAACAGGTTAAGTTAGAATGCATAAGGAAAGGTCTAGTTGGTTAAAAAAAGTTGTAACTTGTAGCTAATCTCACAAATTAATATCAATGTCAGAACTTAGAATTATGGGTGTTAAAAAACTTAAAAACATTTAGAACCAAAATCTAAAATGTATTTGTAAAAAAAAAAAAACAAATTATGAATTTAGTTTCCGGTTTGATTCCTAACCTTATCTAAATTCAAAATTTGGTTTTCGGTTTGGTTATTTGTGGGGGTGTTTAGAAAAACCGAAAACTGTTATTCGAACCGTATCTGTAACCTAAAAAACTGAACCGAATTCTGAATTAGGTTATGTTTCTAACCGTAACCGAATTTCGAATTAGGTTTTCGGCTATATATATTTTTTGAATTCGGTTTGTTCGGTTACCCGTTTCAACCGAATTTATAATCAAATATATTACTTTTTATGTATATTATATAACAATTATAACTAGGGCTGTAAACGAACCGAACGTTCGTTTAACTTGTTCACGAACGCTAACCGAACGAAAATTCTTGTTCGTGTTCGTTCATTAAGGAATTTAGCTTGTTCACGAACAGTTCACGAATGCTAACGAACACATATTATTTAAACAATAAAAATCATCATTCTTAATCTCAAGCATTAGGGATAATCAATTATAAATATATAAATTAAAATATTATAGTATTAAACTAAAAATCAATATTTTCAAAACCGGACCGGACGTCGAACCGGTCTCCTTACTGGTCAGAGGTCCGACTAGTCGGACCGGTCGAACATGATTTAAGAACCGGATGATTTTATAAACATTTTATAAATATATATATATATATAAAATCAAAAAAAAATTTAAAAAAATAAAAAAATTTAAAAAAACCGGTTCAACCACCGGCCCGACCACCGGTTCGACCGGGCGGTTAACCCAAAATGCCCTAGAACCCCTAACCAGACCGGTTCACCCACCGGTTCCCGGTTCGTCCGGTCCGGTTTCAAAACATTGCTAAAAATAACTTAAATATTATGATATTAAACTAAAAATAAAAAAATTTAAAAATATACAACATATTTAATGAATAAACATAATAAATGAACTTAACTGAACATAAACGAACGTAAACGAACATGTTACCGAACGTTCACGAACACAAATTAACGAACACGACCTCTGATTATGTTCGTTCATTTAACTAAGTTCGCTGAACGTTTGGATTGTTTATAGCTTATAACCCTTCAAATTAAAACCCTTAAATCTCATATTTTCAAAATCCTCTTCTCGTTCACGCCTCCTGTCTCAGCATCAGCCCCAGCCCTCAGTGACTCACGTCTGCAGCAACGGCGCCGGCGAAGTAGCGGACGTCCGACTACATCTACAGCTATAGAAGCGGCTCACGTCTACGGCAGCGACGTCCGGCGGATTTACGTTTACGGCTACAACAGCGACGTCATTGGCGTCCGGCAACTTGCATCCTTCAGTTCTTTACCGTCTCCGGTGACATCCCCAAATAGGTATCCACTTTTTTTTTTATCCTTCATCGCCTCGAACTGGAACCTGAGTAATAGCCATTAGGGGTTGTAATTTGGGATTTTAATTTTACATTTCTGAAAGCAATTTGGATACAAAAATTTTGAAGAAAAGGTACTTGGTTGAATTTGTTCTGAAAGCAATTTACATACAAAAATTAGGTTTAGTTTGGTTTTCGGTTACAGAAAAATTAGAAAACCCGTTAGGACTTGTTAATTTTATTTGTGCTTAGAATTGGATAGTTCTCTCGAATAGTTTACTTGTCATTTTAATATTGTGTTTAGTGTAACATTTCCTTTTCAGCATCTCTAATTTAATTGGACCAGGGGCCTTTAGATTTATCATATGAAGGCCTAATTCCTGTTTAACAAATTTCAGAAATTTTTGTACTAATAATCAAAGCTAAGTGAAGGTTGAGTGGGGGCCTTTACACTAAATAACAAGTCCATCCGCCCCTGGCACTCTGACGCTTAAGTCTGCACTTTACTCATCATAATCAAGTGTATAACATATAAATACGTGAACAAGCAAATATGAAAGATAAGAGATGAAAGGAAGCAGATTAGTTGCTTAATAATTTATATAAATGCCTTCAACAATAGGAGAGTATATTGTCTAGGAGAGGGAAGGATGTTGTAGAATGGAGAGGACGATAGGTAAAATGCAGACAATCTCCTTGTAGAGAGAACAAATAAGATGCTTAGTAATGGTTTAGTTACTTGCAAATTAGATGGATTGATATGTTGCATATGGTGGAGTATTTAATTGTGACGTTTTGAATTGGAGAGCATCTGCCAAAGATCTCATCCTTGCTTTTTCTGGCATGATGCAAGTACACTTTCCATGCTGAAGCACCTTGGTCTCACCGAGTCTATGTGTGAAAGGGACTAACTTTCCTGACTTTGGGAGACATTGTTGCTAGGTATCTAATCAAAGTCGATAGCAATCAAATATACGCAAACAATCAAACAAAATATAAATAGACACAAGATTTAGAGTGGTTTGGTCAATGTGACCTACATCCACTTTATAACTAGGGTTTATATTTGTTAGGTGCTCCAAAATACAATTACATTTTAAGGGTATATATAAATAAAATAACCCTATGGTCAGGTGCTTCCACTCCCAAGATTGGGGTTAATAAAACAGGAAAAAATAAATAAAATAAACAACCCTACGGTCAGGTGCTTCCACTCCCAGACTTCCTAGGGTTGGCTGATTCTGGTCTTTGTTGATCTTCCAGCCGTGAAAAACAAACAAAACTAAAAGCCTTTTTAACCCAACAATTGTTAGTACTAGCCATACGTTTCCTCATATGTATTTTTTCCCATGTTTATCTCATGTGTTGGCTTTGACCTATGAGGTATTGTCCTTTTCTTTATTGGAGTCTTTCTTTCCGGATCATGTTGGGCCAGCTTGTTCTTTTCTGATCGTGCTTGGCAATCTTGTCCTTTCTCGACTGTGTTGGGGCGTTGGGCAAGCTTGTCCTTTCTTGACTGTGTTGGGGCGTTGGGCAAGCTTGTCCTTTCTTGACTGTGTTGGGCAACCTTTCCTTTCTTGACCGTCCTTATTATAAGAAATATGGTTCACCAAGTCTGTTGTGAAGGAACCTTGTCTTCTTTCTTGACCGTTCTTTCCGATTAATGCTTTTGACTTGTTGTAACTTTGTTATATGATGGAAACTAGTAGGATTGGCAATTTGTTATATCGACATTTTCTAGCATGAACCTATGCTGACCCGAACCAAAATGACCATCTTTTTTAATTGATCTGTAAAATAAAGGACTAAAAGTGTAATTCATACATAAATTTATTTACAAAACAGGGATGGTTAAAACTTAAAAATCATTGTGTAAATCTATCCAAAGGTTATCATTCTCGTGTTTCAAACCCAAATCTAAACCCCCATTTTCCTATTGTTGTGGCTTGCCTACTGGACTAGTCTTTTAGCATGAGTTCTTTTGTTTGAGCTGTAACAATTTATAATATATGTTAAATAATTAAAAAAAAAGAGACACGGCTCAATGATGGTGCTAAGCTCATCATTTGTGGATCAACATAAACATACACTGCATATAAATTTGCTAGGCTGAACTGCCACCTTTTACCAAACAAGGCTTCAGTGTACACTGTACAACAATACGTTAGCTCATTGTCCACAACAATCATTCAAAGTGGATTGGTGCTTAAAACTGATATAATGCCATTTAATTGTTTTCTTAGTTTGAGTCTAATTAGGTTTCTAGGTTTCCAATGATGGTCGTTGGCCGCTTCGATTTTGGATAATCGCTCGTACTAAAAATCAGCCATAAGTTGGCCCTATTGAACGTAATAATTGTATTGATTGTATTCAATACTAAGGAGATTATAAGAATATAAATAGAGTACTTACTTGCAGACTACACCCATCTATTACTAAACTTTTATATTTACAGTCTAATATTCCCCCATAAGAATATAAATAGAGTACTTACTTGAACCAAAAGCTTACCTTTAGCAACTTTCTCTCTAACAAATGAAAGTCGACTTCAACATGTTTGGTATGAGCATGAAACACTGGATTGACAGACAAGTAAGGAGCTCCTAAGTTATCACACCATAAAACAGGAGTTGACTTCAAGGGAACTTGAAGTTCACGTAAGAGAGCTTCTAACCATGTAACCTCAGGAATCGTGTCAGCCAACGCTTTATATTCAGACTCTGTTGAGCGGAACCAGGTGGTTATGTGGGACTAGGGCTGAAATTTCAGACACGAACACGTTAACACGACACGATATTAACATGTTTCGTGTTTACTCTTAACATGTTTCGTGTCTAAAACAGGTCGACACGTTAAGACCTGTTTATTTTTTGTGTTATAAACATGTAAAACCCGTTAAGACCCGTTTAAAATTTAAAATAAATAAATAGGTGGGTAATCGATTAGCTTCTAAAAATTTCTAGTTGCCTAACCCTTGTTCCTTAATGGGTTCCTTAACAGATTTTTTAACAGGTTCTTTAACAGATCATTTATAGTGTTAGTTGTAACAGGTTCCTTAACGGGTCGTGTTCGTGTCTATCCAATTCGTGTTTCGTGTCTTAACGCGTCGTGTTGTAACGGGTCGTGCCTGACCCGTTGTGATAGCACTATGTGGGACCAACAACTGCAAAGGCTTGTGAAGGAAGGACAATAAAAGCTGGTTTCCGAATCATATAATCGTGGTTTGAGAGAAGACCATGTAATTTGGTAAAGGCAGTGGGAAACTGCCTAGTAAGAAGAGTAGAATTCAACCCATTGTATTATTCTCGGAGACCAGATATAACAACCATGACAAGATCCTTTTCTGGAAACGGTTCACAAATATTGGCAAGAGAATCGGTGTAGTCTTGGGCTCGGTTGAGATAGGCAGATGATGTTTCATCACCCTTCATCTCAATTTTCAGAAGCTGAGTCTTCAACGTGTATATTCGAGAGGATGTGTGAGGAGCATATGCCCGTTCTAGGGCAAGCCAAAGGTCCCTGGATGTGGTGCCATGAACCTGCGGGAATGAGGCTTCAAAGATGGTTGAGAGAAGCAGCATACTAACATGAGCATCATTGGCTATCCATGTTGCATAGTTTGGATTGGACGGTCGTGGGGGTTCAGTGTCAGTTGTGGGAGCAAGAGATGTAATCAATGGCAGAGGGCATGGAATGGTTCCATCGAAGTAGCCGACAAGTTTATTGGTGACCAGGAACGGATAAATCATAGTCTTCCAAAAACCATAGTTGGTTGGAGAGAAGGTGAACCCAAACTTATGGGAATTGTGAGAAGTTTTCTCAGCTATGGAGAAAGCAATGAGCATGGCTACTGCCGGAAGAACAAAAAAAATGACAACTGATAGAGTGCCAATTAGCAGCAGAATTAGGGTTACGGTGGACCTAGCTGTGATACCATATTGAACGTAATAATTGTATTGGTTGTATTCCATACTAAGGAGATAAGAGATTATAAGAATATAAATAGAGTACTTAATTACACATTACACCCATCTATTACTAAACTTTTATATTTAATGTCTAATAGGCCAGAATTGGGCAAAAATTTTGGTGACCTTTCGATTTCTGGCAAAAATTTCGGCAACCTTTGAAATTCAAATGATTTTTTCTGGCAACTTTTGAGAAGCCGGTGAAAAATTCAGGCATTTTATATATTAATTTGTAAAACTAAACATTTTTATAAATATTACATAGTAAAATTGGTTATATGCATATAATTTTGAAAAATTACATATAAAAAATTCTAATCCGATTGAATCCAATTAGTCCTGAGTTCCTCCCTTACCGCTCGATTAGCACCTAGTGATTTTTACAACCATGGGATTAATCTAGTATAAATGGAGGTTAGGGGTTAATGCATGTGGTGTCGTTTTTGTTCTTAATAATATTGGAAGAGTCACGGGGAAGTTTCTCACCAGATATCTTTATTTCTCGTGTTTGATCTTGATGCAGGCCAGCAGGATCTTCTTATTATCCACTGTGCTTTGTGCATATCCTTGTTACAGGTTACAACGTGAGATTAACATTATTTAGATTCTCATGTTTTACTTGATAATAATTAAACCCTGATTTGGTTTCTAGTTTTACTAATAAGTATGTTATTGATTATTTAATCTAATAGATATCGATGAAGATCGCAATAGAAGGATGCATGCATGGGGATCTTGATAACGTTTATGCAACTCTCTTGCACTTACAAGAGGTTGAGAGGACAAAAATTGATCTTCTAATTTGTTGTGGTGATTTCCAGGTTAGACTTGATTAATTTAGTTTTCTTTATGAATTCCAGCATGTGTATTATAAATTCACTTATTATCTTACCCCTACCAGTTTGAGATTGATAAATTTTTTGTCGGGTTTAGTATTATTTGTTATGTTTCGGCTGGGGTTTATTTCCTTGGTATTGCTCCCACTGACCCACAATCACATATGCACACACATATCAATAGGCATAGAAAACCCTTAGAAAGTGAAAAACAAAGGGGATGTTAGGAACTAAGGATCCATATTTTTGTGCTTCATTTCGTTCATTCTTTTCATTGTTCTTTTTCTCAGTACGAAATATGATGCTTAAGAGAATCATTGATCTTCATTTGTTTCATACGGGTACTTTTTATCACATTAAAATGATGATTTAACAGAACAAAATGATGATATAACTCATATTTGTTTTTTTCTAAATCTACATGTATAACCTTTTCACTGTAACTGTATAATATAGTGCTCATCTGAGATAGTGTTGTATCTTTGACAAGGCTGTTAGGAATGAGGAGGATTTGGAAAGCTTAAGTGTACCACCTAAATACAGGAGCATGAATTCTTTCTGGAAGTATTACTCAGGAGAAAAAGTAGCCCCATTTCCAACCCTATTCATTGGAGGAAATCATGAAGCATCTAATTACCTTTGGGAACTGTGAGTTGTTCTTTTTCTTTACTTCCTAGCAATGCTTTTTGGAATATATTTAGCATAGCCCAGTTGTATTAAGGTTTTTAGTAGATTATAACATTCTGGATATAAAATATCTCTTAGTAACTTCAAATTGTACAGAACATTAGAAATATTTTAGTTCCTGTGTATTAGCTTTAGCAGCAGTGTTTTGTATTTAGGCCACTATACTATCAATTTCTTATCAGTTTTTCAGATCTATTTCACAGTGGCCTTCTCATAACATCACCACCCACTCACATGGTTTAAAAATTCTGTCTAAGGCCCACCTCTAGGCTTACGCCTTGGCCGAGGCTTTGGATAAAAGCATAAGAGGCTTAGCCTCATGGTTGTAAGTTGGAACCTAAGCCTCAACCTGTCCAAGGCAGTCAGAGGATGTTCGAGGCGGTGAGGGGAAGCTTTGAGGCTTAAGCCTCACTTAACTTGCCTAATATATATTTTTTGGCCTGTTTTTGACCAATTTGTGGGCTGTTTTTGACACAGTTAATCAAGGTTGTAGAAGGCGCTAGTCAGGCGGTGAGGTACCGCCTAGGGATTTATTGGGATTAGGTACGGCGGAAACACGGGTGAAGCGCCGGGGGAACGTCTCCGGCTAACGGAAACGTATATGTTTACGCTTCCTTCCCGTTTCTCAGCCGTTTCCAGTTAATTTTAAGGTTTAATTTAAAAACCTTTCGAATTCTAAACTGACGTAGACTTACTTATTCATATTACGAACGAACAAACGACAAGGGGTCTCCGGCTTCTGCGATTTCAGTTAGGCCATCAGCCACCATTTTTTTGGTTTGGAAATTAAAACACCTTTCAAGTTCAAAACCCAAGTAGACTTGCGTATTCATATCCACTTTTTACACATAGTTTGTATGTCAAATATAAATTAAAAAACATAGTTTGGAATTTAGACTTCACAGTTTACATCAACACACACACACACACACACTTTGGAATTTTTTTGATGTATTTTTATTTTTTTATATTTTTTTATTACCATATCATTGCCGTGCCCGTATCTTGAATTTTTGAGTTTTGCCATTTCCCGTTTCCGTATTGTCCCCGTACCCCATTCCCGTACCCGTATCAGTGCTGCTTAGATTGCGATTAATCGGTGCTAGACGGATTGGAAATTGTTGTATGTAATTTTACAAATATATATTACATTAATATCCATAATTCAATATCTTACTTCAAATAATTTAAAAAATAAACTTAAGCATACTAAGTCAAGTACTTCAAAGTTTAAACTTAAAACACTAGAACAACAAAAGAAGATCGAAGCTGAGTTCAAAGTTTGGAGATAGATTTCGATGTTAAGTGACTGGATTCGATGTTTCAAATGTTGAATTCAATTTTTAGAGACATATTTAGAAGTTAGGGTTGAGAAATGTCTCGAAGAATCATGGATCTGGTCCCTTTTTACTCGAAAAATGTAAAAATAATAAAAATTGGCAGCCTAGGCACGACTAGGCCGCCTACTGATTTTCCAGCCGACTAGGACTAAATTGACAAGGTAGGTGGGCGCCTAGTGCCCAGGCGCTGCCTAGACTGATTTTTACAACATCGCATTTAATATAAAATTGACTAGTCAAGAAGGTTGGCGAGTATGATGTTTTATACCATGCTTAGTTGTTGGATGATGACATCCACTTGATTGAGTGATATGCTTGGTTTTAAAAAGTGCGCCTAGGCGCAAGACGATGCGCTTCAGACTACTAAAGGCGCGAGTTGTACAGGAAGCGCATGCTTTTGCTAGCTTAAGCCAGAGACGCTCAGGCGCTAGGCGTGCGCTTTTTTGTTGAAGATGAAGAATGAAGAGAAATTGGGAAGAAATATTGACTTACATGTGACTGGAGAAGGAAAATAGAGAAGAAACAAAAGCTTGCATCTTGATTTGGTGGTAGGAAACTAATTTAAAAAATGTTATATTAATATTTTGCGCTTCACATACGAAAATCCCGCCGTTGTGCTTTGCGCTTCGATTTTAAACCTTGTCGCTTTTGTGTGCTTCACGCTTTTTAAAACCAAGGTGATATGGATAGCCCTTTTAATTGATTTTTTAGAGGGAGATTTACTCTACTAAAAATAAATTATACAACAAATTGACAGGCCTTGTTTTGTTGGTATTTTTTTTACTCTAATATAAAATAGATTATCAACAAATTATTGATTTATAATATATTATTATATAAGTTGCTGAAGATCACTAACTTATAAACTATATATGTAGATACTATGGAGGATGGGCAGCACCTCACATATATTTCTTGGGATTTGCAGGGGTGGTCAAGTTTGGAAGCATTCGCATTGGTGGTCTTTCTGGAATTTACAAGTCTCATGATTATCATTTAGGTTAGTTATTTTGTGTAAAGTAATAAAAGTTAAAACTTTTGTGCAATTATTTCACACAATAATTTCATAGTATTCAAATATGAAATATCCCTGTGTAGGAAATTTGTGAAAACACAGTCGTATAAATCGTAGCTTTCATTAACAGGACATTTTGAAAGGCCTCCATATAACAGTAAGGATATCAAGTCAGTATACCATGTGCGTGAATATGATGTTCACAAACTAATGCAAGTTGAGGAACCTGTTGATATATTTGTTTCACATGATTGGCCCCTTGGTATCACTGACCATGGAAATTGGAAAGATCTTGTACGGCATAAGCCTTATTTCGAGGAGGAGGTAACTGATTTATGTTATGTAAATTGTGATTGTTAGCCTGATAATATTGATCGTTTTTAAATTGTACAGATTCGGGATAGAACTTTGGGAAGTAAACCTGCTGCAGAGTTGCTAGAAAAATTAAAACCTCCTTACTGGTTCTCTGCTCACCTACATTGCAAGTTTGCTGCTTTAGTTCAACATGGTGACGGAGGTCCTGTTTCAAAGTTTCTTGCACTGGATAAATGCATCCCTGGACGAAATTTTTTGCAGGCATAATTTGACATCCTTTCTTCTACCCTACAACTGGGGACTTCTCTATGGCAAATTAATTTTTTAGTCCGAATTTTGTGATTTCTGATTTGTGTAGATTATTGAAGTTGAATCAGAGCCGGGGCCACATGAGATTCACTATGATGAAGAGTGGCTAGCAATAACTCGTAGATACAATTCCATTTTTCCTCTGACTATGAAACGATCAAATTTTGGGTATTTACATTTAAGTACACTTTTTTTTTAAATACAAAAAATAGTTGCGCAAAAAGTAGTTGTTGGCTTCTCGTGATTTTAGGGGTAAAAAGCTTGACATGGAAGATAGTCGTCAATGGGTAAGAAGTAAGCTGCAATCTAGAGGGACTAAACCTTTTGAGTTTGTGGGCACGGTTCCATGCTATAATTCTTCTCAGGCTGGTGCTAGTCGTTCCTTTTCTGGTATATATACATAATCCGTAGTGAGAACTCCTGTTTTTTGCGAGAATTATGAGAATTCTTTTTTTTACACATGGTTGCACATATGCAAATTAGTTCTTTTTTACACATGTAAACATGTGGAAAAAAAAAGTTATCAAAATATTTAGAGGTCTCAAGTGACCCCTCCCCTACGTATATATACATTGCTAGCCATTATTTAATATTTTTTTCCTTGTCTATATATTATTTATAAGCAAATATCTAAAGTCGAATGATATGAATGGAATCAATTACTTAAAAATTTCTTGGATATTTTAACTAAAGTACCTGTGAGTATAAAAGAAAACAAGTCAGCAAACTGAGCCTTTTGCATATGTTTTCCTTGTATTCAACCAGCTTGTGCTTTAAAAATGATTCTGCTTCTCTCTATATAGGCCATAATCGTAATCCTCAAACAGAAGCTTTGCTACAGTTTCTAGAACTTCCATATGTTCTTGATGACAGTGAGCCAGCAGAATCATCAATTTCCAGAGGTATTTGTTGCTTTTCTTGGATTTTTTTGAAGCTCGGTTAATCCCTCTTTCCATTTACTTGACTTTTATTGTTTTGTAAAATTAGTTAATAGCAGCTTTCGTTCTTGAAAATTCTCTTACAAGACACTTGCCAATATTTGAATTTCATGCATTTCCTAGAAAAATAAAACTGCACATATTTATATATTTTTATTCCTGTGGTCTTCTAAAACATCCATTTTGTGAAAGTTTAAATTGTTACACAAAATATCAGTTTATAAGAAATATATTTTTGAAGTCAAACATCCATTAAGACAATTATAAAAGCTGATATTATATTTTGTCGGCAAGTTTAGGGTTATGGTTGATGTTAGACGGGTTTGCCAAATTGGTTTTTCATATGAATCTGTTTTGATGCTGGTAATTTACTGTTTAATACAGCGTTTGGTACTTTGGTTATTCATTTATTGTTATGATTGTGTGTGGGATTGATAAATATATAATGTGTAAATTATTATGGTGGTATGATGGTTGTGCATATGGATACAACAAATGACATGTGTTTGCTTGTATAAATTATTTGCAGACCCAATTGGATATGACAGTGAAGATGGAGGCATTGAAGATGTGGATGAAATACAACTCCCAGAAGATGATGATGAATAGATTTTAGGGCATGTTAATTGATTTTATTATTATTATTATTATTATAATAATTATTATTTTTTTATCTTTTATTAAGATGTAGAATGAATGAGATGACATGAATTGTAACTTGTAAGGTTTGAGTTGATAATTGGTAGTAGTTGAAGAAAATGTAATGTTTTACACATGAACTTAGAACTACCAATGGATTGAAATATAACCAACCTGCCTCACTTTATGGGTTTAGAATTTTGTTGTGGTTTAGGATGTGTGTAAATAATTAATCTACCTACTCTAACAAAGGAGTATTTTTAAGAGACACATGTCACTTTGTGATGAAATCTAAAATTACTTTTACCGTCTCTCTCATATTAGATACTAATAATTTTTAGTAATTAAATTATATAATTAATTATTAATTATATACATCTTATTAATTTATTAAAAATTAATAAATTATAAGAATAAATCAATTATATTTTATATTAAAATATAATTTTATAATTAATAAATACTTATTATTTTATGTTAATATTTTATATTTTTTTGATTATTCAACTCATGTAATACATGGGTCTCTAGGCTAGTTAATGTATATATAATTGTTTTTGTATAGCATTGATTGAATGATTGTAATGAGTTTATATGTAAATTTGTTATTGGTATTGGTAGAGGGCTTGCTCCTAAATTCCTGGATCTTCTTGTATAAAAACTAACAAATCAACAATCTTATCTTACTCTTTCTTTCTTTTTTTTTCTTTTTTTTCTTTTTTTTTATAATGGTATAAACATTTTTTTTTATTTCCTCGAACATCTTGAATCTTTTTTCCAAATAATTTATTTAACATTTATTTAACTTTAGCATTAAATTTTAAAAATATTGTTTTAATAATTAAATTCAAAAAACAGAAGTCAACATTTCATTAGTTTTAAACAAAAATACTACTACAATATATTTGTGATACGCTTTACCAAATCCACTCGAACGTTGTCTAGAATTTCATGTGATTGTATCTACAAAATAATTTCACATCCTTAAAAAACATATGGGCATCAACCTCCAAGTAAGTATGTACTGATCAAAGTGAAGGAGAGACAATCTAAAGGTCTTAAATTCAATCTATATTAAGGTTGGTTTTCCTTGAAAATCACCGACCCGGTTGCTTGCATCAACGTTTAACATGTTCCTTCTTGTTAGTCAGGTATTGAATGGGACTCAAAGTTTTACCACATAGGTAGGTTCCTATGGTTATTAAAAAAAAATGGATATTATCTTTCTATCAAAGAAAATTAAATTATATATCAATTGTATTTTAAGACAAAAAGCTTTTTCGATTCCTTTCTTGTCAATTCATCACAGCCTTCTCTACACACACTCTTGAGTAATCAGTGCCTTCAACTTTGTGTAACAATGACGTCACCACTATAGTCAAAATATTTAAAATTATGCCGACTCATTTCAAGATCATCTTCACCGAAACACAATGAAAAGAGTGGGGAATTCAAGAAACACCCAATGTAGTAAAAAATTATGCACTAAACACAACTTTTACGAATCGGTTTTGCCCTTAAACTTTGTTATATTTGTATTTCTGACTTAAATTAAACCTTGTGATACTATCATTGAATCCATATGATATCAGGCTCCTCACAGCATCTACCCCTTGGTCCAGGGCTTTATCTATCTGCAAACATAGTAAAAGGGTGTAACTAGAATTTATATACATGCTCTTACAAACTAATCTTGAAGAGAAGTTGGAACACAATTGAAAAAAATATGAAATACTAAAGCAAATTAGACTATTTACGTCACCTCTTTCCGCTCCGTGTCACTAAACTTCTGCAAAAGAAAGGCCTTCATGTCCATAGTGCCAGGCGGATCCCCGATACCTACAAGGACATAATCGTGTTGACATATAAAGAAAACCAAAACAAGACGAACAGTCTCTCTGTCCTCATTTAGAATATGGACAATTGCTTTTTTAAGGACATTAATATTGGTTTAAAAATTTCATAAATATTTGTTCCAAGTTAATTAAGGAGTCTAAGGTGGCAATTTTGATCCATTTACTTAGCATATGGTGTCCTACTTTAGATAATCACACCTATACAAAATCGTGGGAATTCACGGTGACCATCCAAATGTTCAATCACGCTCTTCACCCTACATAAAAACCACAATTATAATTGTTATTGTTGTTCTTGGGTGAAGTCATTTAACTAAAGCTTATCATCACAATATTTAATCCTATAAGAAAGTCCAATGAATGTACCCATTGTGATACCCATGTCCTCCCCTGGGCTGAAGCCTCAAAACACCATTTGGCAAGCTCATCTCATCATATATCTGAATTGATAACACCCATGTTATACATAAATAGATTAAATGATGTCTCGTGATTGTATATTAATTGAAATGTTCTATTTAACAAGATGAAAGCAATACCAGCAGGATATGACGCAGTGGTACTTGATAATATGCTGCAAGGGGCCCAACCTAGTTGAATAAGAGATCAAGATGGAGATTAGAGGTTTTAGTAAATAGTTAAACAGTAAGTATTACATTAGGCAGGATTGTAGGATAATTTAAACTATACAGTCACCATTAATAGAACAGCAAGACTACACTAATGTGGGTGCATGTCTAAAATATTGATACATTAATAGTATGGAATGTGACTAAATAATATAACAGATATATAAACTTAAACTGATGATTGAAAACCAACCGATTCTCCACTGAAATTCATATATCCTTGAGGCTTTGCTATCAGAACCGGCACCTCACCAATCAAACCTGTACTGATTGCAGAAAAGAAGGTTTAGATATATATTTAATGTCAAACTTACCACTGAAGCAATACACATCTCCCATTTGAAAGTTTGAGATGTGTCTTGCTAATTCCCTTGTAAAATATATCCCATCTTATTGTTTGCTTCATTCCATTTATTTAGCTAGAAGTTACAGTTAAATAAAGAAGAAGCAAGTGTTTGATGGCGAAAAAAATATGAAAACATGAGCTTGTTGAAAAATTTTTGAATGGCTTGAAACAACGACACCTAAGACGGGATTTCAACCGTCCCCTCGAATTTGACGCTTTGAGGCATACGACCAACTAGGTAACCCCCCCAACACCTCTCATAAGAAGATCTAGGGGGTAACTACATTGGTAAATGAGTTTCCCTTTTGGTTGAATGCAATTTTCTTAATTTTAGCACACTCTTCTTACATCTTTAGCAAAAACATTTTCAACAAATACAAATTTAAACAAACAAATATAATCTTTCACATCAAGGTAATAAATAAACCATGTATACCTACTCCAACTAAAGCTTTAGACTGTATGGTGTTCATCACAATCTTTTCTTCTTCAGATATGCGATCAATCATTTCAAAACCAACCTAGTAACAAGTTTCACAATCCCCTTTCAATTATTTAATGATCAAAACATATTAACAGAGAACCCTAAACCCTAATAATCAACCAAAAAAAAAATGATATAAAAATCCAAATTCAAAGAACGAGTTACATAATTCTTACATTATGGCGAGTTCCGTGATACTTGTTACCAGGATTCCCCAGTCCAACAATTAGCCATGGAGTATACTCCAATTTAACACCGTTAGATTCAGGTAATGATGCTGATACTCGACGCAAACTTCTTTTCAGATTTGAAGGACTTTGAGAATGCCAAGTGGTTTTCGGATAAGATAAACATGGATTAGGGATAGATACGGTATGCAACATTGACCTAATTTCAAAAACTCTTAACGATTTGAGTTAGAAACATGAATTGGGTAGCAATTACAGCTATGAAATAGAAAAGATTAAATATCCGAAAAGAAATTGTTCGGTGTACCTTGTTTCGCAAGCAACGATACACAGAGCTTATTCGTCTTCGTGTTATGTGTAGGAGCACACCGGTCTAACGGGGGCCAGATCACACAGGCGCTTGTAAATACGAAGAGAGAATTTTTTTTAAAATGGCAGTTGATGTAACGGTGATTCAGAGTGCAGTGATTAAGTATCGAAACATCAACCTTAAACTCACACTACAATTGCACCAGTGCATTTTCAGTGGCATTAAAGAGGTTCCACATGTTGCGATTGCAGTAGAGGCTCCTCCAAACCCTCTAGACGAACCAATTTGGTTGAAGTCGAAGTGGTTTGCTTACAGTTTGAATTGTTTTTTATATTGTTTTTTTTTATATATAAAAAGTAGCACAGTCGAGTGGTTTAATGAGTTGTTATGTGTAAGGCTGACAAAACGGGTCTTGCCGTGTTTAATAGATCAGAGAAGACGCAATGAATGCAATTATAAAACTTAAAAATGACTTGTTATGGTTTGATGATTTAAACTTGACAGTTCAATATTTTATGTATAAAAAAAATAAATGATGAAGTCTAGTCTCATAGTTTTTATTATTAAAAAATGAATAAAATTACACAGTGTACTTTTTGTTAAACATGTCTTATTGTGTCTTATCAGGTACTTATTTTGCCAGCTCTAGTTCTGTGTATAGGTTTTCTTTTTTTCGTCCTGTTTAACGCCTGGCATCATGCGGCGGTTGCAATGCACGGGGTAATTTACTAGTGTTTGAATTGAAAACAAAAGGCTAACGATACATGGTTTGACAACTAGCTTGGTTACCTATTTAATCCGTAACCAAAAGAATCCAACTGCTCCAATTTTGGGTGGTCCATTACCTCACAAGGCGACGCATAATGTAGGTGGTTTCTAGTTCAATTGGTCAACTAGTTCGAAACCATGTTTATGAGTAATGTTTCATAACCAAACCAAACTGGTGCTATTAAAAGAATTGGTTGAGTTGAGTGTATTTGAACCCCTTGATTCCTTTGAAATCTCATTTATTGGCCTTTTTGCAACTCATGCTTCATATGGGGTTAATTTCATATACCTTCCTCTAAACTTTCAAAATTACATATTTTCTCAAATCATGCTTAAAGTATATTAGCCATTACGGATTAAAAACTTATATGCAAGTTTTCAAGTTTAGAAGGGAATATATGTAATTCTTTCTATATTTTACTAAAATCTTCATATTTTATTAAAATTAAAAAACAAATATAAATAACAAAAATAACATTGTATTTTATCTTAGAAACAACTAGTGTCTTATCTACTAAAGAATCTACTAAAGAATTAAAGATCTAAAAACAGGGGAATATGATTAAAGTTGCTCTAAAATTCTACTATTTACATTCCCATTAAGACTTGAGTCATGGGTTCTCATACCATGCCAACAAATGTATTCTCAGATTCATAATAGTCCCAATGAACCAGCAGAAGAATCTGTTACATAACTACCAACCAATTTGTTAGTAACCTTGATGTGGGTCATGTGTTATGACCACCATCATCCACCACAACATCAACAACCTCCGGTTTCTGCGCATTCAGATCATCATTCCGAATCCCTCTTAAGGTTTCCGCCACTTCTTTCATTGTCGGCCTCATATCCTTCTGTTGCTGCAGACATCGGAAAGCCAGCTCAGCAACCAGCGCGGTTGTTCTTCTCACTACCCCATTTCTCTCAAACCCGATACTCTTGTCAACCAACTCATCCAACATATGGTTTTGAATCTTGGTCATAGCCATATTAGCCAGGTTTATATCCAACCTGTGCCTGTTGGTGTCAACCGCTTGTAATGAAGATATGAGCTCAATCAAGACGACCCCAAAGCTGTAAACATCACTTTTATCTGTCAGATGATAACACTGGTAGTATTCGGGATCAACATAACCAGGTGTCCCTTGTGGGGCAGTGGACACATGTGTAACATTTTGGAACAATCTTGACAACCCAAAATCAGCAACTTTAACTTGGAAACTTTTATCTAACAATATATTGTTAGTTTTCACGTCTCGGTGAATGATGCCTGATTGATGTAGGTAAGCTAGTGCGTCGGCTGTTTGTATGGCAATGCTGAAGCGTACAGGCCATGAAAACAAGCTCGTGCTTGATTTTGCTAGTTTTCCATGAAGATGATCTCCTACTGTGCCATTCGAGACATATTCATAAACCAGAAGCAGATCTTTGCTTTGTTTTGAGGTGCACCCGTATAATTTCACTAGGTTTTCATGATCTAACCCTGTCAAGATCCGAACTTCGTTCATGTATTGCTCGACACGTCTGAAACTGTTTTCGTACAAACGTTTGACAGCAACTTCTCGACCGTCAAGAAGCTTACCTGAGTACAAACTTCAAAGAGTTAAACCAAATACTCATAGATAACAACTATATATGCATATGTTTGTAAGTGTTACCATAGTACACTGCTCCAAAACCGCCATCTCCAAGCTCTCTGGAATCGTTAAAGTTATCCGTAGCGACTGCAAGTTCTTCATAGGTAAAAACTTGAGCTCCAAAATAGGAACTTTTCCCAAATTCTTTAGATGTTTCTGATGTTCTTGGTGAAGGATATGGAGGGATGCTGGAAGTGAACTTAGAATCATTACTGTTTGGTACTTTCGTCGAATACTTTGTCAAAATGGCTTTGCTCTCGGTCTGGGTGGGTGATGATCCGTTGATCGCTAGCCTCTTTCTACGTTGTCGACATACAAAGATCCCCCACCCGATGCCAACACCAACGATGACCGCTCCGACGATCGGAAGCGCTAAGAATTTGAAGATACAAGAATCAAATTTTGGTTTCATGTAACAATGATAGATGATGAAACTTTAATCAGTTCATTGAGAGTAAAATCCATACCTATAGCCAGAGAATTACTATTTGAACTCCCTGCAATTATACATGATTTTTTATATAAGTTTTAGCTAAACAAAATCATACAAAATTACTCTTTGAATCCTGAAATGTTATTTGAAAAAATTAAATACCATCTAAATGAATAAAAAAAATTCAAAGCATTCCACAAGACAGGCATAAATACATTAGTTTTTCTTACGTGACTTGCATCAATAACAACGATATGTTAATTTAAGTAACTGTTTCAATAGCAAGATTTATGCTAATTTAACTAACTGTTTCTCTATGCTTCTCTACGTGCGTTGCATTATATGATTTGCATCTGTGTAAAAAGTTAAAGCATATGGATACACACATATAACAAATCACAATAATAAATAAATAAATAAATAAATAAATAATAAATAAAAGATTGGTAGCATAAAATAAAGTCAAAGTCAACCTAACAAGTTACATTAATAAGTTAATTCCCGAATGCCTATTTTGGCCAAAACTTTCCTCAAAATGTCCACATCATTTACGGCCGCTGATGCCCATGTATATACGGACGCTGCCCATAAAATAAGTCATGTGTCCATTATGGGCGCCGGCACCCATAAAACCTGAACCACGCCCATAAAATAGATTTTTTTTGTCACGGGTGAAAACTTCACAGGCGGGACGCCCATAAACTATAACATGTGTGGGCGGGTGCCATGGTGTTGGGCAACTTTACTGGTGGGATGCCATAAACTAGGTTCGGGCTTATTTTGATTGGTTTATTTTATGGGCCGTATATACATGGGTGGCGGCGTCCATAAAAAGTGTGGACAATTTGAGGGATTGAAAAGTCAAATAGGACATTTTAGGAAAAGTTTAAGTCAAATGAAACATTATGGGAATTTCCTCAACATTAATTACGTGACGTCGTCTTATTAGATTCCTTTCATTTTAATTTTGTTTGTAATTATTTATTTTCATGAGATAATTTATGTCATGAGACCAAGACGCATGAGTCAATGTGACTAACTCATTTGGTAGAGGCAATGCCTCTTAGAAACGAGGTCTTGGGTTCAAATTCAAACAAAGAAGGAACATTGGGTGTAATTTAGAAGTAGAAGTAGGATAGTATGGTTGTTAAAAAAAAAAAAAGACGACAAAGACGCATGAGACAATTAACTCACTGTTGAAACTGGATGGATAGATGATATCCACTATCTCATATTATGCTATAACCCCCTGTTTGCTCTACTCTAATTATTGCTAGTGGTAGGTCGCCACAAGATCTTTAACTAGTTTCTTCTGTATTGTCTCTCTTAAAGACTAACTTTTTTATTTTTTTTTTATTTTCTTATAACAACATATATTACATGACTAAACATAAAAAAAAAAAAGATATTTAAGTCACTTCTTTTTCCAACTTAAATAGGTTTTCAACTTTCATTCCCTTACACCCACACATGATCTACATCTTATAATAACTCACCTTAATTGCACTAATCCAGATAACTTCGTCAAGATCATGCCGAATCTTAGTGTTTTTTTTCAAAATCTTTATTTTACATTTACAATACTATGTTATTTTATGTGTTTGTGTAAATTTTTTCGTTTAAGATCTTACATCAGTGTGTGTGTGGGTTTTCAATTTTTTTTCTTTATTTGTGTTTAGGTATTTAATATATGTTGTTATAAGAAAATAAAAATATGATAAATAAAAAATGTTATATTTGTTTGTTACACACATGTTAGATAATTGATTTTTTGTGATGCACAATGTAAAAATGTCATTATGTAACATATATGTATTGTGTAACAAGTACTTAAAATATATATTTTTCTATTTTTAATTTTATTATAATAATATATATTGTATACATAAATAAAAAAGAAAAAAAAATCGAATTTTACACCGGGTTTTCACGTGTTTTTCTCAACTCAAGTGAGTTTTCAAATTATCCTTTCTCTCTTTGTGTGTGTGTATTTAAGGGCTTGTATCTTATTATTTAAATTACTAATGATCTTGTCTAGTTTGTTTATCGAGAATATAATTAGGGTTGTAAACGAACCGTATGTTCAGCGAACAGTTCGTGAACCGTTTGGCGAGAAGTATTTTTATGTTTGTTCGTTTAATAAATGAATGGACATGAGCAAGAAATTTCGTTCAATAAGTTAAATGAACGAATAAGAACAAAGATTACGTTTGTTCATTTATGTTCGTGAACATTTGATAAGGTGTCATTTGTGTTTGTTCGTTTATGCTCCTTTGTTTGTTCGTTAAAAAAAATAAACTTTTGTAATTTTTATAAATTTAGTTTTAGCATATTAGAAACCATATATACCCAACCCACCTCCACGCCCATCAGTAAAAGACGATGCTAAAATCCACCCAATAGCCACACATATTTTTTTTATTTCAAATTAGGGCATCTTCCAGCCAATTACCACTGTTGCTTCAGAGTCAATGTTTAGTGTCAGCGGGAGTGTTATTGATCCACATCGTTCTTCTTTAGGAACTAGGATGGTAGATATCCTTATATGTGAAGCTGATTAGTATGTCGTTACTACGGGGTGCACAAAATGAAGAACAAGGAAATTTTGTTGTACGTTCATCTATAATGTTTGTTTTATTATTCTTTTTAATGTATTTTCTTTGTTACTTTAGGAAAATGATGATGTGGTATATGGTGAGTTGCCTTGAAGAAAGAAGTTTTGGTACAAGTTTAATTTTACATTTAGACAATTTTAATAAGATGTCACAAACTGTATGAAGTTGTTTTGTTGGACTTGATATTTTTCTATTAATTATCTCAGTATGACATTTAAATAGTGAGTTGAAGATGATTGGATTCATTGACGGAGCTTGAAAAAAACTCTGAGGTTGCCGAAAGATTTTTAGGAAAAAAACATATGGGGTCAAAGGATTTTTAGGAATAAAACAGGAGGGCAGAAGGATTTTTAGGAAGAAAACGGAGAGTGCCAAACGATTTTTAGGAAGAAAACGAAGGGGACCTAAGGGTTTACCGACGAAATGCTCTGAATCAACCCCTCTTACCAGAAAGGGGGGGGGGGGGGGGCATTTTTATGGTCCGTCCATGATTGGATTTGTGATTCGTGTTTTGATAATACAAAGAATTTTATGCTAGATGTATTATTTTGGGATGCTCATGTTTTTGAGAAGTTAAATCTTGTTTTTTCAATTAGTTTATGTTGAAGATCTATATGTTTGAGATTAAAAATGATAATTTTTATGTTTTAACTTATATGTGTTCGTTTGTATTTGTGTGTTTATTAGTGTTCGTTTATGTTTCTATGTGACATTAACGAATGAACATGATCATATTCTTTTTTTAACAAAAGAACACGAACATGAAATCGTGTTCGTTTCTCTGTTCACAAACCGTTTATTAGTTTGCTAAAAATAACATTGTATTGTTCAATTCGGTTTGTTTCGTTTACATCCTTAAATTTAATCCTTCAATATACGAAGAACATGCTCATAATCTGACCGGAATATAAATCAACCATATCGTAAAGCCACTTACCTCCTCCGTCCACATTATTACACGTCACCGAAAAACTCCCTCCGGCACAGTGACAAGCAAACAAATCAGGTGACGTCGAGTTCGACCCACATTGACCATCAGACCGGATACACCGGTCACACTCCTGGTTATTAGCCATCCACTGCAGCTCAAAACCGGCCGTCAAAGCCGAACTCAAATCACTCCTCGAAGCACCCGCTGCCGCCAATCGACCAGCCGAAGATTGATTCACCGGTACGGTAATATAATTGTCGCACAGTACAAAGAAACCGGCAATATTGGGGCTAATCAAATTGGTTACATAGAAATAACTATCACTCTGTGTGTTATTAACATTGCAACTGAACCGATGACCGGCCGGCATCGGTATCCCACCGGGGATGCTGGAATCACATTTGTAGTATAACGATACGTTCTGCTGATCGAAATTATCACCGTTGAAGATCGTTGAGTTGTAGGTGGTGTTGTGGAGGTATTGCGGGCAATCATTGGCCCAGAGATCGTTTCTAGCGACGGTGATCGTTTGTGTGCTGCTATCTGATTCCAGGACTCGATAATTTACCGACTCGTAAACGAGTTCCGGGACGTTAGATTGGCAGGTTAGCTGGAAACCCGGATGGCCGCAGTACGACGGGCGGCCTGACCCCCAAAACGGGTACTCGAGTTTGATGTTTCCGCACTTGACCGACTGGCGACAGACATCGTATGGTCGAGTTTTTTGGCTCAGGAAGAGTGGGAGATGGGTGACGGTGGCTAGAACGATGGTTATGGCGATTAGGGATGGGTTTAGATGGGGTTTCATGGTGGTTCGGACCCTGGGTGGTTTGAGAGGAAACGATGAAGGAACCTGATAATGTAGCAAGTGTTTGATTGTCCATTTTTGTTAACAGGAATAAAAACGGTTTAATTTATTGTTGAATTTGAAATAGAAGCTTCTAATTTGACTAATGTTTAACAAATTCTAAATTTGGGTTCTTTGGATTAATTGTGTTGCTTATAGTCAACTATATGTTGTTGTAACGACTGAAGTTTAGTTACAATAAAAAGACAAACATGTTTTTGAAGGAATTTAGCAAATTCCGATGTTGTCTTTGACGACAACAAATCAACAAGGGATCTAAAAGATTTCTTAGTTTTTTTCTTAACAGCTAACACTAAGTACTACTTTTTAAATGGGGACATTGACACCATCATCTAGGAGGAAACTCACACTAGGAAGATCACATAGCTCAACCTAGAACATTTTTTTTGCTCCAGATGAGAATCAAACCCAATACCTCTCATTCAGAAAGTCAAGAGGGTACTATTAGGCTATAAGCCCTTTCAAAAGATTTCTAGTCTAGCGGTACTTCTCTTGTAAGAGGTCTTAAGTTCGAGTTCTTATAGGATCAATTGTTTATGGACGAGCAGAAAGTTTTCTAAAATCATAGCGCAAATTTCTTCCTGAGCCATAGGAGAACAACGTATTTATGTGAGACTAATACATTGCCTAAAAATTACTAGTAGAAATAGGTTCTGATACATTTTGTTTCTTATTGTTCTAACAAAAAAAATATAATAAAATTGCTTGAAAAAAAAACCAACTTAAAACCAACATAATTTTTAATGTTTTTGAAATTTGAGAGCCAATAGCCCAATAATAACAAATGACCAAACACATCTTAATGGGCCAGATTCTTAAACAGACTTGTCATATGGAATTTCCCTACTCTCTACTTCTCTAGAGGTGGGCGAAAAAACCAGGTTCTGGAACCAGCTACTTGAAATAGAAACGTCTTTATCTAAACTGATGGATATAGATGATTCTAGTTTCTTAGAGAAATAATAATCAGAATCGGAATTACTGGAACCAGTTTTAGTTTTACCTGGCCAAAACCATAACCGTTTTTTTTGCCCACCTCTACTCTCTAACCTATAGAGTAAATTGTCATGATAATCCTTGTGATATGTTAATATATCACTGTTAATACTTACGTTTTATAAATTACCTGTAGAGTCTCAAACCTTTACACATTTGTAACATATACAATTCTTTTATTCGTCACCAAAATAAACCTTGGCACTATATGGTTACAATTTTTTAAATGTTTAAGACCATATGAGTAATTTATTAAACCTAAGAAACAAGAGTGAAATACTAACAAATTATAGGAATCATCTCGGCAATTTACCATGTATATATAAATTTAAAAAAAAAAAAAAGCAAAATTATGATAAGTGAGTACATACTTGAATCGAAGTAGCAACAGAACAAAAACAATACCTGGTCTTTTATGACATGCACCAACATACGGACCATTGTAGCAGTAGCAAATGAAACTATCATTATTAGGATTAACCCCACACGAGCCACCCGATATTATGCACTTTCTACATTGCTCACTCTCTACGTCCGTAACAAACCACTTCAACCCAAACCCCTTTCCTAAGGCATCAACCAGGCTCGTCCGGTTCTGGTCAAGATCGCTTGCAACGTTTCCAAAAGCAGGAACAACAACTGTTTGGCTACACGACATACTCGGGTCATAGGTCACATTGGTCTTTGTTTTGTTTATGTTACAAGAATACTCCAAACCCAGAGCGTGAGACACATTAAGAGGACACCCGTAACCTAGAGTCAGGTTTCGGGTGCCAGAAGTGTAGTTAAAAGACGTGAAATCAATAGTCGTGTTTACGAGTCTTGATGGACATATTTCACCCCAATAATCCGTTCTAGCAACCGTGATGGTATGTGCTTGGTAATCGAAATCGATGATCCGGTAGTTTAGTGACATGATTTCAATCAACGGGACATCATTGTCACAGTTTAGCTTGTAAGCTATTTTCCCGCAGTAGTTTGGACGGTTCGCGCCCCAAAACGGGTACTTAATGAGTCTAAGGCTTCCACACACGAACTCGTTGCCACAACTCGTGTAACGAGCGTCATCGATGCATAAAAACGTCGGGAGGTTTATGAGGATCAAAAGAAGGAAAAGAATGAAGCATGAACAGGTGTAATTGTGCATACTGACACGATTATATTACAGATTATAGAAATCATAGATCTCATCTTATATTATGCTAGTGATTTAGAGAATTTTTGGACAAAACAAAGCACTTATTGACCAGAAACCAACAAGTTACTAGGTAACAACAATTGAAACAATGCCAAATTTGAGAATTTAAGGATATATAGTTCATAGTTGTTGACCAGTAAATAAAGTTATTAAAACTTTTCTTAAACTATACAAAATTTTAATATTCCCCTCTTTTTGTTTTCATTATCTAAAACGCCCGATTTGCGGTTCACGCATATAATGTATATATGTAGGACCTCAAGAGGCAAAAGTAAAATTGCACTAATTTTAATGTTATTTTACTTATTTTGTGAAAATAACGTTAAAAGCGTTGGGATGATTAACTTCAAACGATAAATTTGAGCCGGAGACTCTTTCGGAGCAGCCTCTCTATTTCAACTGGGATAGGGGTAAGGTTTGTCTAATTGTCTCTATCATTCTCTCCTAGACCCTACTGTAGAGTGGAAATATGCTGGGTAAGTTTGTTTGTTTTTTTTCATTATCTTGTTAAAATTCACTTTCTTAGCTGGACTAATTATTATCGTACTCAAGCAAAGTTAAGGTAGGGACTTATTTCTACCACGTAGGAGAAGCTGCTTCTAATAAAACCCTTAGCTCATAATGTCTGATTAACCAACCAACCTTAATTAGACTAACCAAGTCCTATACAACCTTTAACTCGGTTCTAATAAAGCCCTTAGCTCATGATGCCTAATTAACCAACCAACCTTAATTAGACTAACCAAGTCCTGTACAGCCTTTAAATCGGTTCTAATGAAACCCTTAGCTCATGATGTCTGATTAACCAACCAACCTTAATTAGACTAACCAAGTCCTATACAGCCTTTAACTCGGTACTAAAAATGCATTTATGTATATCATAAGGATCTTGTTACAATTCAAATATGTAAGATTAATAATATATCAAAAGGTGTGTACCTGTTGATGGTGATAGTGATGATGATGATGATGATGATGATGATGATGATGGAGATGAATTGACTCGAGTTCTGTTAACCTTCAAGCAACTATCACCCAAAAGCGGTGGTTCAGGGCAGGCACATGTAGTTCCAAGTCTACTGATATCATACACACACTGGCCCCCAGAAAGGGTACAGTCGGTACAAGGCCCCGGTTCAACCTTCCACCTAACCTCAAAACCGTCCCGGAAAATCGGAACCAACCAAGTTAGGCTTCCAAACGGGTTTTCGTTTAAAAGCCCAACTGGAAAAGGGATTGTAACACTAGTGTTACACATCCCCGGGCCTAGCGTCCCGGGGACTAAAATAGCTAAATTACTCCCATCGCAAGAAAGTGGCCCCATCATCCCCACAACATCGAAAGGTATGGGGCACCCAAATAGGAAACTGATGTTCGTATAGCTTGAAGTGTAGTCGAAGAGTTCGTGATCAATGGTGGTGTTCACAAGATCTTGTGGACAGGCTGAGTTAACCATATCTCCTCGAACGAGTTTCAGGGTCTGGGCCGTTGGATTGAGGGATAGAACCCGGTACGTAATGTTCATGATATTGATGGTGGGTGGGTTCTGTTGGTCACAGTTTAGCTCAAAACCAGGGTACCCGCATTGTGCAGGATCCTGATGACGCCGGAATGGGTAGTGGAAGCCGGAGATGGACCCGCAATTGAAGGAAGGGTTGCAGGTGCCGTAGAATCCTTCGGAGTTGGTCCATGGCGCTTTGATTATGATCAAGATTAGTAATTTTGGGATCAGATTCTGGAGATTCATGGAGAATTTGGAGAGTAAAAGACTCGGTTGAGTGTTGAATGGGGTGGAAGATTGTAGCTGGTGAGTCACCGTTGGTTAAGGGTATCAGCATCACTCAACAACTGCTACCATGTGAAAAAAAGGTCTTTTTTTTATTGAGTATTTAATTGGGGTGTGGTGTTTTATTATTAGATTAAGGAGCTCAAAGTTGACCTTTTGGTTTGATGTGGAGGAATTTTTGTAGATTTTTCATTTTTTTTTTCTATTTTTTACTTTTTTTTTTAACCGTTAAGTAAAGGATTTATAAGAATAAGATAACTTGATCTCACCATCCAAGAGCACACCGACTTGAACCGGCTCCTCGGCTTTGTTTGTAAACTAGCCAAGGTCAACTTCAATTTATAAATGGTCTCTACGGATATGCCATGGTTTTGAGCTATGAGCTGATATATGTTTATTTGTTTATGGGTCAGTAAGAATTTCTTCACCATATGTACAAAAGTGTAACACCCTAAGTAAATGACATATCATTTGTGGACAAAAGATATGGTAGATTTATAAGAAATGTTCCATCTCAAATACTATCAACATGTTTAGAGAGTTAAAATATGAATGAAAAAAGAACTGTACAGTTAAGTATGATCAGACGAGATTTGAGAGATAGATGACCTCCCTAATGTTACAAAAAGTTGGTAGGAGGTACATGGGTAACTATGAAACGATCTACTTAAGAGAAACATAGCAATTTCTTAGACAAACCAAAATAGAAAGTGTTACAAATTTATTCGTTTAAAGAACCTTAAAAACATATGAAATATGCATCCTACATAAGCCTTCTTACAAGCTTCAAAATCAATACTGAACTTTGAAACAAATGTTACATCATGAAAATATATGATTATGATTTTGATAGCTCTATAACTTTGTTATATACATTCTCATTGTAAATTTTGTTTATAAAGTCATTTTAGGCGCAAGAAATCCATCAACCATCAGAAGAATTTGGCATACAACTGCCATACAGTTTGTTAGTTACCCCATAATCAGGCGATGGTGGTTCTGTATTATTACCATCCACGATGTCAAGCACCTCAGGTTTCTGAGCATTCAACTCATCATTTTGAATCCCAGTTAAAATTTCCACCGCTTCTTTCATTGTTGGCCTCATACCCGAGTCCTGTTGGAGACACCGGAATGCCAGCTCAGCCACCAAGGTGATCATCCTCCTAGCCAAACCATTTGTCTCAAACCCAATACTCTTATCAACCAGCTCATCCAACCTATGGCTTTGGATTTTGTTGATGGCCATTGCAGCCAGGTTAATATCAAGCTTGTCTCTACTGGTGTCAACAGCTTGCAATGAAGAAATGAGTTCAATTAAAACAACCCCAAAACTGTAAACATCACTCTTGTCGGTCAACTGGTAGCACTGGTAATATTCAGGGTCAACATAGCCAGGTGTTCCTTGGGGAGCAGTGGATACATGTGTGGCGTTGTTTGGGAACAATCTTGACAACCCAAAGTCAGCAACTTTGACTTGAAATCTTTTATCTAATAAGATGTTGTTGGTTTTCACATCTCGGTGAATGATGTCTGAATCGTGCAGATAGGCCAGTGCTTTGGCTGTTTCTATGGCTATGTTTAGACGCACAGGCCATGTAAACATGTCTGATAATGATTTTGAGTTGGCTAATTTTCCATGTAGATGATCAGCAACTGTGCCATTGGATATGTACTCATATACCAGGAGTAATTCTCTGCTTCTTTTTGAGGTGCATCCGTATAATTTCACTAGGTTATCATGGTCTAATCTTGTCAAGATTGCAACTTCATTCATGAATTGCTCCACCCGTTTGTAGTTATTTCATACAAACGCTTCACAGCAACTTCACGACCATCAACAAGCTTGCCTAAGAAAAGAATCCAAGAAGTTAATCAAAGCCACATGCACACTAAATGTCAAGATTTAGTAAACAAAAAGGCTAAAACAACAACTACCATGGTACACAGTTCCATAACCACCATCACCAAGCTCTCTTGAATCATCAAAATTATCAGTAGCTAATTCTAGTTCTTCATAGGTGAAAACTTGAGCTCCAAAATAAGAGCATTTTCCAAACTCTTTAGTTGTTTTAGATGAAGGATACGAAGGGACGCTGGAACTGAAATTAGATCTAGTGCTATATAATCTGTTGCTCAAACTATTAGTTAGAATGGATTTGCTCTCGGTTTTGGTGGTAGCTGCTACTTTTGTAGCGTGCCTTTTCCTCCTCCGTTTGCAAACAAACACCCCCCCCATCCAATGCAGCACCAACAAGAATCAATCCAATGGTTGGAACAACTATAAATCAAAACACATTGAAATTTTAGTTTCTTGACTACTATGATCAAAAGAATGAGTAAGCAATTGCAATCTATTAAGTGAAAGAAGAATATCATACTTATAGTTAATGTCAAATATCCTTTCTTTGAATTCCCTGCACAAAGAATTAAAAAAAAAAAAAAAAAAAAAATTAACTTCATAACTAGATCAAACCATTACATTTAATCAAATATAGCATAAGAATTTAATATGGCAAAAGTCGAACACCTGATGGGCTACATATTCTACTGCTGCAAATGCAAATGGGTCCGCCTGCAGTAACATCAAATCCACAATCCCCATCTGATCTGCGACACTGAGAACACTGATCCCCATACGGCTCACTGTAAACGACCTCAAAACCCCGAGTCAGAGCTTCCGCAAGGGTCAACACACTCCTGTTAAGATCCGCACCAACAGTTCTAAGCAAAGGAATCTTCACTCCATGCCTACAGTGAATCATCTTCCTTATCGGATCAATCGGAACTTCCCCAATCAAAAAATACGAATCCGTCAGATCCACCCCACCTACATCGCAATAAAATCGATTTTGCGGTTGGATGAACATGGGCGACGAGCTACACCCAAAGAATATTGTCAGATTAACATTCTGACCGCCACCAGCGTAAAAAATTCTCGAATCAAGAGTCGAATTGACAAACGTGCTAGGACATGTATTGTTGTATAAGTCCGATCGGGGCTAGAACGAGGGTTTTTTCCGGTCAAGTTGGCTTCAAGAACACGGTAAGCAACTGATTCAATAGTAATCTCCGGATAGGTATCGTTAAAACAGGTGAGTCGGAACTCAGGCAGACCACAGTGATCCGGCCGATCACCACCGGTGAACGGATAGCTGAGGTTGTGGATGTTGCCACATGTGAAAGTGTCCTCACAGCCGGAAAACGGGGAGAAATCGGGCTCCGTAAGTGACACCGAGAGGTTCCAGAACTGGAGGAGTAGGAAGATGATGATGCCGGTTCCGGTGCCGGT